>LR991057.1:8581210-9181210 GCA_905163555.1 Notocelia uddmanniana
ATTAAATATATCATCATATAGTAGCCATTACCAGTACCCAAGCCTTATTGAGCTTACTATGGGACTAGTCAGATTTGTTTAAATTTTTCCCCTAAATATTTATTTATTATAAAGTTCACAAAAATAAATAAGCAGTCTATATTGCTGCCCATGTCCATTTTAATTTCTAAGATTGCAAGAAGGTAAGTAAGAAAGATCCATGCTTGACTATAACACAGACATCACTAAATAATTATCGATACTAAGGAAAAACCAACTCATCATCATCATCGCAGTGACATCATCATCCTAATAGGGATAAGTAAAACGTTTTACAGACTACTAGAACACTATAGAAGTGGAGCGTGTGCTCGTAGGTTGAAACATCGAATACGTTATAACATTAATAGTACATTTAACTCATTACACCAACACAATCGTACATAAACCTTATCTCAGCAAACTAGATAAATCACTCGGTGCCTCCCTGGGGTACGAACCCGTTCTAAACTCGATAACGCAGCCTAACGAGCCGACACGGACGGATGGACCAATGGCTTATGTCAACTCTACTAACAAAATCCTCTGTAGTATCTAACTAAATTTTGAAACGCTAAAGGTAACTTATTGTTTGAAAAATAGCAAAGGTTCGACATTTGATATTTGCGGATGTAACGTAGAAAAAAAAGTTAACGTAATTATTACGAAATAAAGGTAAACGATACACTGTACAAACAAAATAAAATAAATTCAAAAGAAATGCCATATATTTTCCAGGGTAAGCTCATAACAAGTATTGGTTATAAGTTCTATACGAAGACGGTTTTAACTTTTTATACTCTTTAAAAACAGTTGAAGTTACTGGTGACCGAAGAGCTGGCAGCTTCCTGGCACAACTTATTAGCATTTCGATACAGCGAGAAAATTTCGCCAGCATCCTTGGTATAATGCCTCAAGGGCATGCTTTAAATATAAATATAAAGTTATTTCGATTAGGCAGATCTTTCATCCAAAATTCACGCGCAACCCATGTTAATTACTCAAAAAGAGCAAAAATTACCAAGTTTTTAACGCGGAACTGTCAATTATGCAGGAAGATTCACTACATGAGTCTCCAAAAAAAACAAGTAACTACCGCAAATAAAGCTACAAACGACGAAAGAAAAATAAAACTTGACATTAACAAAAAAACATACACTAGTAATATCGAAATATAGATATATTGTCTAACACCAACAAACAGTCGAAGCATCATCATCAAAGGTTGCCAACGACCCAGATATTTAATATAGACTATCAATAGACACATTAGCGTAGGTGTGGACACACATTAACGATGACAATGGGAAAGCTGGGGTGAAACCCGGTAAGAGTAAATATAGGGAGAAGACTGTGTTTTGTATGAACATTTTGAGTAAATATTATTAATACTATTACAATGTTGCTATTGTATCCATAAATTTGAATTTTATAGACAGTCCGCGGCAGTAGTCGGGATATACACAGGTGATATGGTCAAAAATATGATTTAGATCAGCGGGGTAATTACGCTATGTTTTCGAGCGTACCTATGGTAGAACTGTAATTATCCCTAATAAAAATGACAGGTCTGCCTATCGCACGTTTGAAAAGTGACGTGATTAGCCTGCTACTCTCCATCATCATCATCACCATGTCAGCTGAAAGACGTCCACTGCTGAACATAGGCCTCCAGCAAAGAGTTCCACAATGACCGCTCCTGCGACATCCAGCGGACACCCACGACCCTTACCAGGTCGTCAGTCTACCGTGTGGGGGGCCTGCCCACGCTACGCTTTCCGGTACTTGTTTAAATCATTATGCTCTCTTGTAACGCGTAGTTACTTCTGCTGCGGACTAAACATATTAAAAACAAGAATTTCGTTTATCCATTATTCAACATAAAATCTCTTGTGAAAAGCTAAACATTTTATACGTTTTACGTTGCTAATAATTGACATTTATGTATATTTTATATCAAAACTGCAACTAAAAGTCAGAGTTTTAAAATTACATTTACGGTTGTATTATTAAGTGAAATGAGAATAAATAACAACTTTGACACAACAGACACGTACCTGGGCACATATTTGCCGAGAAGTTTAAAGGCTCTCGAGTCCATTACAATTCATCTGGTAAATGTAAAAAAACTTCTTGGCCAATTTGAAGGTGTGAAAGGTCCCTACAGTCAAAAATAAATAAGCTTTAGACCTGTAAAAGGTCTCCAAACTTCATAGAAATGATCTGAAATAGATATTTCTCGTCAGGCAACTGTTAAGCAAATAGTATAATTCGCTTTGATGGTAATTGTCAGAAAGTCAACAATTTTACCGTATGAAACCTGACAAATATATATTTTATTTCTATTAATAAACGTATCGCGCTAAATACTTACAAAAAAGTCAATATTCCCATTTCACGTCAGCACAACAAATATGGGTTCGCATGTGACATGGGTCAAACAGAAAACCTACTGAATTGAATATACGCATAGCATCAAATCGACGCTATCTATCCCCACAAATCATATCTTGTCACAACTCATCTCGAATGTCCGTCGACACTACGGGTCCGTATGCAGGGTTTCGGGGTTCCTACATCAATCAACGGAACCCCACCCAGGGCCAGTGCTATCGGTTTGACATTTTTCCGCAAGAATGCGTCTGTGACGTCAGCACACATAGACTGGGATGGACAGATGACTCGCAGTGTGGAAAATTAATCGGGAAATACGCACATGGATATCCATTTCTCTATTATGGTTTAGTATTCAATGTTAATTAAGAAGATTCAGGTTTTTTTATACTCAATATACATTTTCACCGCATTGTTAACGAATTTTAGGTTTTCGATTTATTTGTCAAACGCAATATGTTTTTATATAAGACTTAGAATCATTTTATTTATCCGATACCACCATAAAAATAAACTCATATACCTATTTCTCTTTAAGTACGTATATTGGAAATAATGGCGGTAATCATACTTTTGTATCAAAACCGAACAAATTACTCGCGAATCTATTAATCTACGAAACTGTAAGAACGGCGTTCGTAGGCAGCCCTCAGTTGACACCTTTTCAGTAGAGCGCCCTGACATGCCGTGCTGATTCAAAACCGTTGCCTCAATTTAATCGAAGTTTGTTATGTAAAATATTAATTTGATCATTAAGTACCGTGCAATACAACAGGATGAATAAGAACTTTATACATCAAATTTTTATTTTTATGAATCCACGCAATATTTTTAGTAAAGCTAAAATCCTATATTGTTAGTTTCTTTTTTTCTGATTTTACACATGTTTTTTACTTTAATCAGTCTACACAATCACGCGCAGTATTATTATATTTATCTTGAAAGAGCCAAACAAATTGATGGATTTAGTAAAGTAATTCAACTTCACCCTTCAGTCTGTGCTCGCCTGCCACAAGGCGATAGGTTTGTGTGAACATTTCATTCAACGTTTACTTGACTCATTTTCCGTTGTTACATTTCGCCGCTGCTTTCTTGGCGCTCGCCCGATAGTTTTAGCCTCCATTCACGTAAGGTCATATCCGACGAGGGTTTTATATGAAAATATGGCTTTTAGTAAAGGAAGAGCACAGCCATGTTATGTTTGTGTAGTGAAAAGTAGATTGTGAAAAGACTTAAACGCTTCGGAGCTTGCTCGTTTAACAAGAGTGTTGATTCTATTTGAAAACGTCCAGTTTTACAAAATAATCTAGTCAGTATGCATCGTGCACGTCTTGATATATTTAATACAGCATTTCAATAAACTCCCGATGTACTGTGACTGTTACACATATTTTAAGTGGTACGTGCTAGTCTAATGGTGCTTACCCACCCAACTAAGGCATGTTATTAAATAAACTGGCAAAGCAGGGATTTGTGTAAATAGTTTAGTCATCAGATTGGCTTAACTCCGGTATTAATATAGTTTAATTTCTAAATTATTGATTGTAAAGTATTATAGTATAATGTTTCGATGAGTTTCAGTAAAGGAGACTTTTTTTTCAGGGCCCCTGTTGTACAACGCTACAAGTTCCCTGAATAGCTCTAAAGCGTCACTAAATAAATCGCACTGATCTTATAGCGATAAATAAAGTTCACATATTTACTTCTGTGTCATAATTATCAAAACACACGAGATAAAATACAAAATGTAATCGAGAAATTAAATGTTATTGCTAAAAGCTATCGGTAAAAAAAAAACAAAATTCCACCAAACTATTCCTGTTTAATCGAATCCAGTGTAAATCAATTACACACAATATTTTACTGGCAAAAAAAAAAAACATAATTCTAACACAGGACCTAACAAAATCATGTAATACAACAGAGTGAGAGAGAGACTATAAGAAGTACACAAAATAAAAACTCTCCAAACGATTACTCGTGCGTAATGAAAAAAGTCGCTTATTCCAAGAATTATTACAGAAAGTATCTTACCGACGTAATCTAATCAAAACCATAAAAATAAGATATTGCTAATTCTGAAGACATATCAAAAGAAACCTTTCTTTGAACGAAAACGAATTCCTTTAAATAATTTGTTATTTGGGGCGGGATCTGAACCCCATTACGCCTTTCCGTTTCCGCAAAACGATATCAGCCGATTATGAATGTCGATGCTGAAAAATCCACATAACCTACCTTCACTGTCGGTCATTGGAAAAAGAAACTTACAGCTTCACAAATATAATACAATTGAGAAGAACAAGAATAGTGTTATGGATGTTGGGCGCCGACGCTTACATCCCGATTTACGGTTTATGTTAATACGGGCGTATTGTGATATGCATTGTATGAAAAGGAAATGAAGAGATAAACCATAGTAACGATCCTCATAATTATGGTTCGTCGGCAATATGCTAAGTTTCCTGATTGCTGGCGACTCGACTAGTGGACTGCGATGGCATCTATAGTATTACCATAACGCTTGGCACAGTAATAGTATAGATATTGCCGTAAAGTACGGTCTGCTGATGAATACGTACGTAGCATTTATATGACTTAGGAAAAACAGGCACTATTTTGCCTTGTATCCGTTGTTTCAACTGCGCCGTCTATTTCTCATGATTCTATATTCCATAGTAAAGAGATACAAATAACTGTGGGTTTATCGAAACTAATGACTGTCAGTTCCTTGTCATCTATGTCTGAGAGGAGGCCTCCATCCAGCAGTGGAACGTGCATGGATTGATGATGATAAATATATACATAATTATATTTTATACTGACTTGACTACCTACCTTCTACGAATATAAGTGTCTAAGTACTTACAGGTAATTAAAACCGAATTGGTATTTATTTATCCATTCAATTCTTCGGGCATAAAATAAAAATTATTTGTACAAGAAGTGGACTGTGCTGGTGGCGGTGCCTTAAGCGTTGTCGAACTATCAACTTTAGTGCAAAACAGAAAACATACGGGCAGCGCAACTTCACAAAACAAATATTCGTATAAGTACTTAGGTAAACACACAGTGTACTCTGAGTTCCGAGCTCAAGTCAAAAATCTTATATTCTTGGACATTTGTAATCTTTAATGAGGTTATTCATTCAATACTTCTTGCATAAAAGAATAATTATTTGTACAGGAGGTGGACATAATGTCTGAAGTGTTGTCGAACTGTCAAATTTCGTACAACACGAAGTTCTGAGCAAAAGTCAAAATGTCTCATATTCTTTGACATTTGTCATTTTTAACAGCATAGTTTTTAATCTATTTAAGGGGGTAGGATTTATTTGAGTAAGTTTCGCCAAATAATGTTAATTTTACCATTTTTCAATTTGAGTTTTTGCTAAACTTCGTAACTTTCGCCACAGCTCCAGCTATCCAGAACCGATTAAATCACAATGGTCGTAAAGTTAAGCTTAAACTTTACAGAGCCTCTACAATTAAATATTCAGTTGTCTAGATCAGCGCTCTCTAAACTTCGGCAAGGAAAACTCAGTAAACCTTTTTTATCTGTATGAAGCCGCGTACAGAAATAGAATAAAAAAAGAATATGGTTTACAGAAAGTTGCTTTGATGATGAATATACACATCTTTGCGGACACACTGGCTCGACGATGTTTTGAAATACGGGCGATACATGTGTATTCTAGACATTCCAGTATTTATCATATTAAGTATCTATTCTGAAAATTCAGTTGGAATTTAAATAGATAACAAATCTTCTGTGTCTATATTATTAATATACTTACACGTTTAAAGCTAATACTTACAATATGAATAAATAACTTTCGACTAAAATATTGAAATATGAGTAGTTAGTATTATTGAAATTAGTCAAAAGTAAGTTTAATTGGTAATTTTACTCAAAATCGTTTTGTAAATGATTTTGATCGTTGATTTTGAGCGTTGTATCTTTAATATTGCTTCCTTTTAATATATTTATAGATATATACGGTAGCACGACTGAACTAGAAATATACAATGACCAAATTTTCAGTGATTTTTTACATTTTTATAAAATCGTACAACTAGTGTTTTTAAGTAATATGTAACCATTGGTCAAAGCATAACTCACTGGTTCGAATCATTTTAAATTTCCGCTCCATCGCGGCGAGATTTTTGAGTTACGTACGTTCGATCAGACAGCCTTTTTGTTTAAACGTTAGTTCAAAATAAAATATGATTTTATTGGCAGTGGTATTGACGATAACAAGAATGGAATAAACTAAGAAAATTACAGAGAAAAAGAGACCTCCTGTGCCACGATTCGGTAGTATATTTAACAAATCGCTTTAATATTCTAATATTATGTTTTGCGCAATAGCTTCCATGCCAACGCGCAAAACGCTATACCAAACTAAATAATTAATTTAATTAATCTGGAGCCAAAATAGTAATGAACAAGTGTTTCCTCAAAAAATATTAAATGGCGATTTGAACAGATCATTTTTGTTGTGCTCAGAGAAAAATGCCAACGTGTAGACGAAGCAATACAAACATCAGCGCTATCAGGTTTCACGGCTCACTGACGATGCAATGCAGCCGTTAAAATATGAGCCGTAATACAGCTGTCGTTTATCGGTGACGTGACTGCTACTGCCCTCTTATTTACATACCAACTCGTCCTCACCTGTCACCTCACACCTCACCCGTTTTTATATGGAAACTGTCAAATGTCATTTGTCATTTTTTTATGACATAGGAGGCAAACGAGCAGACAGAGCGCCGCCCATAGACACTTGCAACACCAGCGGGCCTTTTTTTTTCGAATTTCGTAGTAGGCCCTCTGAGGGGTTGTAAGTGCGTTGCCGGCCTTTAAGATGGCAGTACGCTCTTTTCTTGAAAGTTTGAAGGTCGTATCGGTCCGGAAATACCGCAGGCGACAGTTCATTCCACAATTTAGCTGTGCGAGGTAGGAGACTTCTGTCAGTTTAGAGTTTCAAAACACGTGAGGTATGAGGTGATAGGTGACGTCGGTTTGTGAATAAGAGGGCTGGTTGTAACGTAAAGGTAAAATCCGAAGAACATTTTTATATCACGTTTGCCTTATGGAGAATAAACCAGGTAGCTCTTATTACCTACCTTTAATTGACTCAAACAGAATTTAATGAACGTGCGTACGTAATACTCTGTACCATGTACCGGTACCCCAAAACCCCATTACGTGCATAATCCGGCGAAAAAATGAATTTATTGAGCGTTACCCTTGCTTTAGCATAATATGCGCCGAATGAAGTTACACCTCAGTTTGCCATATGATATTGAAACTTATAGCGTTTGAAATAGGGTTGGTATGGAATGGTTATAGTGCGAGACGAAGATACATCATCCACAATTATCGCCGGAGCGAGGCGAGCAGTAACGAAGACAAACGAGCTCCGTACGTGGCCGGCCTCTGCCACATTCGGAATGATATTAAATTTGTCTATGGCATGCAGGGGCTAGCAAAGATCGCAATTTATAACTGAGAGGTGAGTTATAGTGGTAAAACATGTAGAATTAAAACGTATCTAGTGTCTTGGAATTAGAATAGTGCCACTGCAATTAGTTTCATCATCATCATACGTCCTGCGCCGCCCTCGTCATTCAAGAACCTTTATGCCCCAGCGGCCATCGGTTCTACGAGAAGTGTGCCCCGCCCACTGCCACTTGAGTTTTGCAACTCGCTGAGCTATATCGACGACCCTGTTTCTACGACGAATCTCCTCATTCCTGATTCGATCTCGTAGGGAAACTCCGAGCATAACTCGCTTCATAGCCCTCTGGGTGACCTGAATAGCCCAATTAGTTTATTCAACAGTAAAATCAACCAATGTGCAGTAGAGAGTCAATTTTTTTTATATAATTTGACATAGCCAGGGACTGTAGTTTCTGTTTTTAACCCCGACGCAAAAAGAGGGGTGTTATAAGTTTAACGTGTCCGTCTGTGTCAGACAGATATGTCTGTGGTATCGTAGCTCCCAAATGGATAAACCAATTTTTGTTTATTTATTTTTTTGACTCTTAGATAATTTTATTTTAACTTTTCTAAGTTGTAGTACTTCAGAATGCCTTTGCAGAATGAGGTAAGGTGCAAAACTGTTACTTCACTCACTTACATTTGCTTTTGACATACCACTTTTAAACTAAAATACATCAATTTGAAAGGTTAATCGCAGTTACTTTGGCGCGCCGGAAATACATTTATATCAAAGGAGAAACGTAAGCTTTGAGCTCCGGTTATGATTTTTTCAGAGTCAGAGATTGAGTTTGAAACTGCTATAAATTACCTTTCAAAACAACTTAACAACAAAACCCGATTGTGCTAAATTAAAATTGACTGGCGGCGAAAAGGTGCTAAGTGACCTATCAAGTTTGTCGAGAATTCGTGATAAAGTGTTGTTCGTAGGTGCGAGTAATAAAGACGGACGGTTCCGGAATAAAGTGGGGTCACGTTGGGGGGTCACGTCTGGGAGGTGTTGGGTCACGCGGGTGAGGAATTGTTAGTAATGTCAGGAGATTGTTAATAATGTCATGTTGTGAGAACATACGTTATTTTTAATTAACATCACTTAATCTCCAAATTTTTTTATTGCAAATTTGATGTTTATTTACACGAATTTTTGTTCTATTATATTTATAAGTGACATGATTGTTAGTATATTTATATTTTAAGAGAGGTAGCACACAGCGGAACGTCATCTCACTCATATTTAGAGTATCCCAATTAGGGCAGTACCTCCACCTTACAGAAGACCGCAGCCATAATAGCACCACTACTTGCTCCTTAGGTATGTGGTGTGTTCCTGGTGGTGAGTAAGATCGCCAGAGCTCCCAAAGATACGTTGAGTTCAGAGGTGATCAACACAACGAATCCTTAAGTCTAGAAAGGGTCGGCAACGCGCTTATGATTCTTATAGAGTCCCAAACGTCCATAGGATACGGTGTCCGCTTATCATCAGGCAGGCCTAAAAGCTTGTTTGCCATCGTCATTATATAAAAAAATTTTTTTAAGAAAAAGTAAGAAAACATTTTTTCATGACAGGTAGCTTTGAAATATCTTACCTCTTATTATCACGATTTATGCCTCGTGATTCACGTAATGAACTCGTCAATTTTACCCGTTGAATTTCATTTGCAAGACAATTCCGGTGGGCGCTATCCGCGAGATAAATGATTGATAAATTATGTATATGAAAGCTGGAAGCCTTCGCGGGGGACGGGCGATAGCGGCAGAGCTTTGGGAAGAAGCTTATAAAGCCCGCGGAAGAAGAGCTAGCGGGTAACATTATCATGTGCAAAGTAATGCGAAGGAAGTGAAATTTAAAAAAATAACGTCGAATTTAGAAAGGATATCATGAATGAAAACGCAGCAGCGGACTGCAGATGTCTTATTACTGGTTAGGTTGATCTCAAAAATCATATTTGGAACCCACTCAAGGCGAAGCCCGCACATGTTTTTGTGAAATGTAAGATAAAGAAGTTAATAATTATTATTATTGTGTTATACCTTTAAAGCCAATATCTTTAAAAATTACTATCAATAATTTGAACATAACAACTACATTAAATTTAAAGACCAACCAAATCCAGCTTAGCTCCAGCTCATAATTGAGCGAGTTGGATAAGCCGCGTTGTAAAAACCCAGTTTTGTCAAGGTTGTTCAAGTTGAGACGTTCACATTTACTCTTTGAGTAATAAATTAAAAAAATACACATAATAAATCTCCAGTAAAAATCCCGAACATTTTCAGACCCCGACTAGTATTTTATGTGAAGATAAAATGATCAAATCGTGTAAAAGAAACAGAACCGTATACGTAACACTTTAATCTCTCGCGTTTTGTTCACATTCTTAAAATATTCGTATACGGGTCGAACACGAAATTTATTTATTTACCTCAATCACCGACGTTTCGACATGGATTGCACCGGTCGGTCGGATACGAATATTTCAAGAATGTGAAACAGAACTGTGTTCATGTGTGTTATATGAGTGAAATTTCATTAATTTATCCGCTGCACCTTGCCACTTGGGCCCCAGAACATGCGGTTCATATTCGCGTACCGTCCGTAGTTTGTCTTCGTTACCGTAATAACCTCCTGACGCGGCATTCTCCACGCTCCGTCAACGTCCTAGCAGCATGCACCTCGTTACGAGCAATGAGAAGAACGTGAAGGTGAGGGTAATTGGGTGATGATAATCACCCAAATCTACTACATATGTAACAATTGATACTCTTATTAAACAAGCCCTGCAATCAGTTTATATTTCAAATCGATACTTGTAATTGGATGCGAACGTAACCACGTCTATCCTCTCAGGCTTGAGCCGCTGAACCGATTGAAATGAAAATTGGTATGGACAATTAGTTATTCCGGAAATCATCTCTCAAGGGGGTGAAATAGGGAGTAGACCATTCCTGCAGGGGGAAGACTCCGCATGTGAACCTTAATTTGCAGGCTAAAATCTAACAGTCGTTTGTCTAAAGATATAAATAATGTCATATTCAGTGATCGTAACTTTTGTAGCATTTTCGGTGCAGCGTATTGGTGTTAACGGAATTGGGATAAATTATTTAAATTCTTATGATTCGTTAGCGTTAATAACGTTAATATTAACCTTGATTAACCGTTTAAATTGTATTTATCCATACCAACTCCGTTAACACCACTACCGCGCTGCACCGAAAATGCTAGAAAAGTTACGATCACTGGTTATACTGTAGTGACCGATTGACTAGCTTATTGCCCACAACACACTGTGAAACTATTTACATACTATACTTTTTTCTTATGTCTGAATATTATGATACCCATGGGGAGAATAGGGGTGATGTTGTTTAAACCCGATACCACACTGGGATCCTAACTTTAACATGTATATCTGTTTATTTACATGTCTGTGTATCTGTATAAACGTGTGTGTCTGTGGTATCATACCTCTAAAACGGGAGAACAGATTTAATTGTGTTTTTTTATTATTATTGTAAAACAAGTTTTCAAGCTATGGTTCTTAGACATGTCTTATCAAAATTGAATCAGTCGTTTTTGAGATACTGAACGTATAAATGAAAATATCGCGAGTTTTTCTACTTTGCTAAGTTATTAGTTATTCAATAATTACTAATCAAAGAAAAAAACTCATTAATCCAACTATTTTACTAGCTTCAAAAGCAAACAAGCACCGACCGATGTTACCAATACATATTAGTAAATCAATGCGTACATAAAGCACATCAAATTTAAACTAATTAAGTTTAAAGCAAATATTCCTTTGATCTGTCGATTTTGGTTATCTGTACAACGCTCTATGGTTCCAACTAAATTTCTAAATATAAACCTTTGATAAAGTTTAATATCACGCTTATTAGGCACGTGGTTAGTTGCGCTATCGTGCAATATTGCCGGCCCAATGGGCACTGGGCGTGGGCAGTGGGCATTGGGCAGTGGGCATTATTCGGGGCCAATGGCGCGGAAGGGCCAACAAGATTAATGATCGGTTTAAACTTGTAGGTTTTGTGTTGGTGCCAAGTTTTAATGGTCGATATTAGGGGCGTGTTTTTGTTCTGTACAACTATTGGGGCGATTGTTAGTAGTTTTGAGTATTGTATAGTTTTAGACAAATAGGAACGCAAATAGCACACCGTACTAAAATATAAGTAACTGTGAAAATTCACAAAATTTATAAGGAATTAAATAGTAACTATAGATGAAATATAAAACAGATCTATCCCACCACCACCTCCACCACAATTTCAGCAGAAGGACGTCCACTGTTGGACATGGGCCTCCCTCAATTTCATGGGAGGTAAATGCCATAATCACCACGCTTGGCATGCGGGTTGGCGATCGCAGTATCTCCACCGGACTCCAGGGATGCTGCTGCCCATCCCCCGGTAGCCTTGATCGTAGTTTTAGGACTACATATATCCTAATACCTATAATTTATGCTGTTTAAAAATAGTATATATGAGTAAACTAAGTATATGCCGCTAGCACAATTCCCACTAGCACAATTCCCGCACTCGAGAATCTTATAGCATCAGAAATACACAAGTTACAAGGCTGGTTTTCCGCTAACGGCTTAGTATTAAATCTAAACAAGACCCAGGTGATGCACATAGGTCTTGGGGGCAGGCCTCCTCGCCCACTATTTGTAAACGTGAATGGTACAACGTTGCCTCAGTTCATACTGCAAAAACGTGCTGTACGTATCATTTCAAACGCTCCACATGGTGGTCCCGCCAGGCAACTCTTCAAAGACAATAATATCATGACACTAACATCACAATACTTGTTTTACACAATAAAATACGTGCGTAGTAACATGCAATTATTTCCAATGAAGAAATCAAAAAGTTCACGAATTGCACAAAAAAACATAAATACGTTGGCCAAAACATGTTGCCGACTTGCAAAATCAAACAAAATGGTGTCTATTGTCAGGCCAGGTTTCTATAATAAACTTCCCGACAAAATTAAGAATATTGAAAGTGACGTGACATTTCTCAATACATTAAAAAAATGGCTTACGGCAAATGCTGTTTATGACATTGACGAATATGATAATATTATGTGTTTTAATTAATTTTTTTGTGCATGTTATTAGAATTGTATTTTAGACATTTTAATTTTAATTTCACTAAGTTATAAAATAATTTTAATAATGTAATCCATTCGAGATAATAATATTTATTCAACATAATTAACTCGTAATAACTATAATCTTCTGACATGTAATTTTATTATGAATAAATGAATATGAATATGAATATGGCCTTCTCGTGTTATTGTTTGTCCAAACGTCTAAAAAAATTGTTCCACATATTTTACCCATGTATCAAGCAAATAAAATTTCATTTCATTTCATGTCTAGGCTGCCAATTATACATGAAATGTTTCGGTGGGTTCACATTTATTTTCGTAAGGTGCGTTAGTATTTTTTTATTTGGGCTTGTGCGTGTTTTGAGCGACAGTTATTTTTTTTTATCGTTCACTCCTAAAATATAGGCTCTATACAAAAGCACATCGGGCTCTATACAAAAACATTCTAGCACATCGGGAATACCTCAGTTTTACTAGTTCTCTATACAGACCTGCAACAGTGCACACCCTTTACGCGAGTGGGAGTTAGGGTGAACGTTACAGATTTCATAATTTTTCTTTTCTATATTTGTAAATCCTAGACCCTATGCCAAATTTTCGCTTTAGAGGTTTTGATCTCTACCCTAGAGATTTTGACCAGTAAGTGAGTGGCATAAATCATCGTATTTTAGGTAATAATCAGATTTAAAACATAAAAGCTAGATCTTACTAGTTTTTTTTTTATAATTATGTTCTCTAACTACATGTTACCCTGTGAATTTGTGCTCTTTGGTGTTATCTGAAACAAAGCTTAAAAAGGGGATGAAACGGTTCGAGAAAAGTTAGGTAGGAAGGCCGAGCCCAAGATAAATTACGTTTTTAAAAGCGTATACAATAAAGTAATGGAATTTTGAATGTTCAATTTTGGGTAAAGTAAGATAAAACGAAAAATCAGACTTCCATGACAGTGAATCTTGGGATCCGGGGTTTAAGAGTGGAAAGGTAGCAAATGATCCAACCAGAGAGAGAGAGAAATTTTGCTGTAACAACATGCGACGTGTACATTTTTGCATTTGACACATGTTGTTACAGCAAAATGTCTTTATTTAATTCATTAATATATTTTTTAATAATTTTTTTTAATTTATGTACAACGAAAATATATACAAGAATACTTAACTAAAATAATATAAAGAAAATTAAAACTAACTTAAATCTAACGAGCCCTTGAGACATTGTACCGAGGATGCTGGCGGCATTTCCTCGCTGTATCGCAATGCTGATACGTTGAGCGAGGAAACCGCCAGCTCTTCGGTCACCAGTTACGTTAACCAGACGCTTCGCAATTTCTGTAAATAACTTATGCGCGCTGGGACCCCATTTATAAATTAATATTTTTTTTTATATTAGGTATTCATTTTTTATACTAAACGGGATGTAACCACCGATGATTAAGCGAAAAAGTCAAGTCGTGGGTATCTCAGATTGTTTTCTGATTCCCTTGATTTTTGATTTGACCTTTACTCTTATATTATTGTACAGCATAAAGTAAGGTTTGCTTCAGAGCCCGTAATCAATTAAGTTCAATATACATATGTCGGTCCGAGCTGACATGAACACGGCAATTAGTAGGGTCCCGCTAATTCGATGCCATAACGACGGTAAGATTAACGACCGAACTCCACCTTTCTTATTTAACAAGATCGTTTGTCATATGGTAAACCATGGCGCTTAAGCCATTTTCTGAAAAGGATAAAATGTCGACGTAGTAAACTTATAGTTAAAACTTATTCAAGAAAGGATCGGCAGCTGATTAAGTTTGGGCTAGAGCAACTACATTGTATGTAAGCACTTTATGGTACACAATAACAGTTTAAAGCATATAAATTTCACTAAAGATCGAAGTATAAAGGCAAACTATACTGGATCTAGATGGACAATTGGGTAAATAGACAAACTTACAATGTGTACAAAACGCTCGAAAGAATTAGTTTTACACAAACAAAATTAATATAATTAATACATATACATATCCGGGGTGATTTCAGGGTTGTGATCGTGAATCAGTTTTTTAGACATGGTATCTGCAAGCCTTTAAAAAAAAAGTGATACGAAACAAACGACGCCTTCTAATTAAGGGAATATTATACGTTTTTAACCGACTTCAAGATTTCAAAAGAGGAGGTTGTCAATTCGGTTGTATTTTTTTAAATGTTTGGTACTCCATAACTCCGTCATTTCTTAACCAATTTAAAAAAATCTTTTTTTGATTGTATGTATATACAGGGATTTTCATGTTTTTACCAACAAATTGCAAATTTTCATACAAAAATGTGACATTTAGTGAAGTGGAACTGCTGATGATGATCAGAACAGAACTCTTCAACGACGAAAAGTTTACGCTTGGCGATTTGTCCTCCTAGCTGTGTTTGTTAAGCAAGTTCAATTTTCACGATTAATTTTTTACATGCTCGATTTCTGATGATGGGATCCATGAGGAATTGAGGGAACTCCTCAAATCTTAAAGGCAAACATATAGTGATTTTTGTATTTTTATTAACAAATCGAGTATAATCATACAAAAATGTGACATTTGATGAAGTGGAACTGCTGATGATGATCAGAAAAGAACTCTTCAACGACGAAAAGTTCACATTTGGCGATTTGCCCTTTTAGTTGTGTTTGTTAGGCAATTTCTATTTTCACGGCCGGTCCACCACAGACCTAGTGCGGGAAGTAGTGCGCTGTGTATTGTTCGCCCGCGAGGCGGGCCGTCATGTAGCTGTCATTTGCTGCGACCTGTCCCGTGCCTTTGACACGGCATACCACGCACTCGTCACCAATAAGCTGGCCCACTACGGCATCCAAGGCCCAGCCACCAAGCTAATACTGTCCTTTATGATCGACAGAGCGCAAGTGGTGGTAGGCGACAGTGGGAAGGTTGTATCTGCTGAGTTACAAAATTTGATGGGGGTCCCTCAAGGATCGTGCCTCTCCAACACTCTGTTCAGCGTTTTGCTGAACGATCTGCTGACCGCAATTAAAGGGGCTGATATATTCATGTACGCCGATGACGTCACAGCGGTCGTCAGTACAGGCGCTGAGCAGGAGTTGGAAGCGGCATTAAATTCCGTCATGGAGCAATTGCACCAATGGTTCCAGACAAACGGTCTGGCTCTAAACAAAGAAAAAACCAGCTTCATGGCATTCAAGCTGAACGGCCACACAAACCCAACCATGAGGGTGTGCGCCGGCGGTGCCTCTATACAGCATGTGAGCGGCGCACGCCTTCTCGGTTTCCATCTCGACAGCGCGCTAACTTGGGAAACGCACATCGATGAACTGTGCAAGAGAGTGGGGAGTGCGTGCTTCGCGCTGCGGCGACTGACAACTACCGCCGGGAAGAATGCGGTGCGAGAGTGCTATTTCGCAACAGTGCACCTGCTCCTGACTTACGGCGTTGAGCTGTGGGGCCGCGCCTCCGACTGGAGACGTGTGTTCTCGCAGCAAAACGCGCCATCCGCGCCATGGCCGGTAGGCCACAGGATGCCCCAGCGCGTAACTTTTTCCCTGACCTCAAGATCCTGCCTCTGCCTTGTATACTCATATACCAGGTTTCAGTGTTCACACACGGTAACTTGGATATGTTCAAGCGCAGAGGCATAAACACTAACTATAACCTGCGCAGTAATAGGCACCACAACAGGCTGGTCGCCGATTCTCACAGACTTGCAAAGTCGGAGCGATCCGCGTACTATGTAGGCCCATCTATTTACAATCGTCTGCCAGACTCTGTAAGAGACGCAACTTCCACCGCATCATTTAAAGTTAGGCTGAAGACGTGGTTGACGCAGGAGTCATTCTACTCATATGATGAGTTTTTTAGTTTACCGAAAATTCTTTAAAGGTAAAAAATATATGTCATAATAATATTCAAATATGAAGAAAATTAGTATAAGTATAAAATGAACAACTATAATGTAATTATTAATTAATAATATTTAATGAATTAATTTTTTAAGCACTATTGCAAAAATTGTAAACTCAATATTGTATGTATCTCGACTTATAACAATTGTTATTAATATATTTCATATCATATCATTTCACGATTATTTTTTGTCATGCTCGAGTTCTGATGATGGGATCCATTAGAAATCGAGGGAACTCCTCAAATGTTACAAGCACACAAATAGTGATTTTAGTATTTTCATGAACTAATCAAGCATTTTCCCGTGCTTTGGAAGGCACGTTAAGCCGTTGATCCTGGTTGCTGTCTATGATAGCAGTCGTTAAGCCAAGTTAGAGGCCTCCGGGTGGCTTGAGAACTTCTGACAGTCCAGTTGCCCACTCACTTGACAAGCCTAATCCCAATAAGGTCTAGTTTCGCCCTCGGGTTGGAAGGTCAGATGGCAGTCGCTTCCTTCAAAACGAATGCGCTCGTGGCCCAGCGGCACCCGCCTACCGCGTGCGGTATGCGAGGTTAAGCAATGTGGGCGCAGGTCAGTTCTTGGATGGGTGACCGCTTTGAGTGGTTACTAACTGAGCGCTCTCGTGCTTTGGAAGGCACGTTAAGCCGTTGATCCCGGCTGCTGTCGTAGACAGCAGTCGTTAAGCCAAGTTAGAGGCCTTCGGGCGGCTTGAGAACTTCTAACAGTCAAGTTGCCCACTCACTTGACAAAGGGGGGTCGAAGTTGCACCACGTCCGTAGGGAGTACCCACCGTTACCCTACACGTGACCCCTGGGTGGAGCTAAAAGTGCAACAAAAACTGGCAACCGTACTTGTCTTCTCAAAGATCTCACGGTTCGTAAATAAATGCCATACGATTAAATAAGTGCGTACGCCAATTCTTGGGATTAGGTAGCGGACCCCAGGCATCCTTCAGGATGCAACTGTACTGGGAATAACGCTAGGAGGATGAATCAAGCATTTTCATTGAAAAAAGTGACATTTGATGAAGTTGAACTGCTGATGAAGATCAGAATGGAACTCTTCAACGACGCGTAGTTCACGTTTGGCGATTTGTTCTCTTCGTTTTTTTTTGTCAAGCAAGCTAGGTTTTCAAGACAATTTTTTGTCAAGCTTGAGTTCTGATGAAAAATTCCATGAGGAATTGAAGGTGTATTTAACCATTATAAACATGCTTATAGCCATTTTAATTTTATTGTATGGAAT
Organism: Notocelia uddmanniana; assembly: GCA_905163555.1. Lineage (NCBI taxonomy): Eukaryota > Metazoa > Arthropoda > Insecta > Lepidoptera > Tortricidae > Notocelia > Notocelia uddmanniana. The sequence goes on from LR991057.1 coordinate 8,599,412, forward strand.
CTAAGAGTGCACCATCTAAGTATAATAATCTTTCACCGACCTCCCACATTGAAGTCGGTTTTTTTTCTTAAAAATTACTCGTTACCCACTCTGTATACCTAACATTGGATGCGTCACTACGATGACTAGCTCAAATGATCCTTATAAAGTGCCTTTTACGTGACCCGTCCAGTGACAAAAATTAATAGCGCCCCGAAGTCCGGCGAGCGATAAAAGCACATCATTCATTCAGAGCCGCAAATCCATCTCGCCCTCCCGGAGAATCACTTTGATGCAAGCTTTCATTATTAAACTGGCAAGTTAACGAGTTTATTTTCCTTTTTCAAATATTACTACGGTCGATTTTTCAGACGGCGTTTTGAAGTACGATTCCTTATTCGTCCTCATCTAGTAATTACTTATGTCAATGTGAGTACCTCGGAGAATACGAGTTTTCACGAATATGAATCCAAGCTAGATCGATTTTTCGCCCTCGTAAACCCCTATATTGTAAATTTTAATCGTTATAGCGGTTTTCGAGATTTCAATTACATACAAACAAATAAATAAACAAATGTAGGATAATATGTATACCTAACTGCTAATGCAATTCCTTATTTATCTGGGTATAAAAATCCTCTTCTAACAGAGTAAAGATAAAAACCATTATAGTTCCGTACAAAATGTATGGCATTTTTTTCGTATTAAGTACTGATAATTAAATAGTTATTCTGTTGCTCGCAGCGACGACAAATCTAGCAAGTCAAAAATCACAAAAAGATGCTCTGCCGTTTTTAAGTTATTAATGGTGTAACTAACATGCCTTTCATCATCATCCTAGCGTTATTCCTAGTACAGTTGCATCCTAAAGGATGCCTGGGGTCCGTTACCTAATCCCAAGAATTGGCGTAGGCACTAGTTATTACGGAAGCGACTGCCACATGACCTTCCATCCCAAGGGGGAAACTAGACCTTGTTGGGATTAGGCTTGTCAAGAGTTGGCATAACGACTGCTATCAGCAGCCGGGATCAACGGCTTAGCGTGCAATCAAAAGCACGGGAGCGCTCAGCTAGTAACCACTCAAAGCGGTCACCCATCCAAGAACTGACCCCGCCCGACATTGCTTAACCTCGCATACCGCACGCGACGCGGTACGCGGGCGCCGATGGACCACGAACGCTCGAAACGTAACTAACATGACTTTGTTTTGACTGATTTACCTGTTTTGTTTTATGACCTAAATATAAACATATTATTATTTAATCGTATGGCGTATACACATAAATGTTTAATGCAAAAAAGAACACAAAATAAATACAGAAATTATAGGTCCACATTCAGGGTCCCGAGCCACGAGATAGTGTCAGGTGTTAATTTAAACAGATCTTCCGGGGGGCCCGAGTATGAGTGCAGGGGGCAGCGCTGTATAATGTGCACTATATTTTGGTCCTCTTCGCCACAATCGCAAAGAATAAACATATTTAGGTCATAGGACAGATTTAGGTATTTCTTCAGGACATAAGTGATGTTAAGGGCTATAAACTATGACGACCTGTTTAGCCTAGTTGGTAGTGACTCTGCCTCCGAAGCTAGAGGTCCCGGGTTCGAATCCCGGCCAGGGCATTTATTTGTGCATTTTTCACGGATATTTGTTCTTGGGTCTTGGATGTTTTCTATGTATTTAAGTATGTATTTATCTATATAAGTATGTATATCGTCGTCTAGTACCCATAGTACAAGCTTTGCTTAGTTTGGGACTAGGTCGATTTGTGTAAGATTGTCCTCCAATATTATTATTATTATTATTATTATAAAGCGCAATTTTTGGTTAGACTCAAAATCCGCATAAATAGCCCCTCCGATTCTCTTAATCTATGTATTAAAAAGATAACAGACGACTTTTGTCTTTTCAACTGCGTATTAGTTAGCACTTGGACGAAGCCAAAGACTTCCGTAACTTAATTTTTTATTCATATGCTGTTAAGAAAAATCGTAGCTTAACGTAACATATAAGATACTTATAAAAGTATTGTACCATACCAGATTTGATCTGATATGTTTCAAGCATATGTAAACATAAATATTATATATTTCTATTTTTAAATCAATTTAAATGCAATGGAGTTGCAAACGTTCATAGGCTGCGGTAACCATTAATTATCGGGTGGGCTGTACCTACGTGTTATCAAATACCTAGAAATTTAAGAGTGTATTATTTCACACAGGCCTTGAGTACTGGACGTGGCTAAAATTTATGACTTTGCAAACTTAATTTTAATAGTGAACCATTAGAAAACAAAAGATATTTTATGCAAAATTGATACTTATTACAAAGCTATAAGAGTATTTTAAAATTGGACTACTTGAATATGGATCGCATTATCAACTTGCTAAAGGTAAAGTTACAGAAAAATATTTCTATCGTTAGAAGAAACAATTAAAAGGACAAACAATAATTTGCAGTCTAATTAAATGTAGACTATTAGAAGTTAAACCAAATTGAACTTTATTTTTATAGCAATACGTATATGGTCGAATAGTTGTACCTGTTTCAGGACAGTACACGTGTTGTATGAAGTGTCAAGTGTTTATATAAGTATCGTGGGACGAAATTCACCAAATAGTTTAGGGTCAGCATAGGGCTTATTTTATAAAAGGAATAGAGTTTAAAATAGTAAAATTATATGTAATCAAAAACTTGGTTTTACAGCTTCAGACGCTAGTTGCGGGGAGAGGTGTTGGGGTCCTAGGAGCCATGGACCCTGGTTCATGATCATTCTTGCTTTAGATTTTAGACTGTTCGGACGGTTTCTCTAGAGAGGTATTAGGTCTTAGTTCAGGTTACCTATGTTGTGTCTGGACCTGGATTATGCTAGTATATTGTTTTACTGGTTTAATCTTTGTTCGGATATGATATAACGTAGCTTGAATGGGGTTTTAGATAGTGTTCTTTGTGTGTAAATTCTCTAATTTGTTTAATATTTAGTGGATACATTTTAATTCATTATTGTAGAGTTTGTTAATTTTGTAGTGAGTGAAGTTCTAGTTGTGTGATTATTTTAATATCGATATTTTACCTTAAAGTTTGAGTGTTCTAGCATTTGTTTTAGTAAAAATTGGTTTATTTAATTCAGTGTTTTCTTATTAGAATTTTCTGAAGTTTTATTTATTATTTTAATGGGGTTAGAAGTCTAGAGAATTGTCTGAATACCAAGAAGAGTCTGTCTTGGCTTTTTTAAGATGGAAAGTTGGATCACCTTGCGGTGTTAACGATAGACTATTCATTTTAAGAAGTGTCTTTAATTATTAAATACGTAACTGTCGATATGGAGTTGTCGACTTGCACACCGTATTTTACTCAAGAGACGGTTCAAACTCCCTGGTGGCTTGATGATTTGGAATGTCATACCAGACATTTTAAGTTCTCAAGTTACTCAGACCTATTTATCTATATATATTCACACTTTATACTCTCAGTAAGATTCGCTGTCCCAATCCCATTTGCGAGTCTCACTGAAGCACACGAGGAAATAGGGTGTCAGGTTTAGCAGGGCAATCCTCACCCGACTTAGATTAGCTTTAGTCTAGATAAAGATGTTTCATTGCACCATCGAAATGTCTTTACGCCCGTAGCTTAAATGTGGGACCCGGGTCCCTAGCTTGCAAATATACCGGTAGAATAGATGGTTAGTGTAGCTGTTAGGGCTAGGCCATATTACTAGGTTCTGATGTATTTAGCTTTGGGTTATATTCTTATGTTATTAAAAAGCCATTTATTTTCTTATTTTATTAACTAGGAAAGTTTAAGTTTTATTTGCTGTTGATATTTTATATGGCTTTATTGGGGTATTCTTGGTGCTTAGTTGTAGGTAAATTTGGGGATATCTGGGTTTTCTATTATAGTGAGCTAGACTGTTAGTGGGGATAGGTATTATTGTTAGGCTAGGTATATTATATACATGTATATACGACACCGACCAACTTACTTGACAAATAGAACTGTGTTAAATAAATTTTGTTCCGTTTGTACCTATTCATACTGGTAGTTTAAATATTGTGGGAAATTAAAATAAATTTCTCGCAATACATTAAAATACAAGTAAATTCAATACAAATTATAAAAGAAAATATTTGAGTAAATTCACTCTCAGCAGTACGTGATTGATTTTATTCTGGTTTCTTCGGATTCTGTAATCAAATTGAACTCCACATTTCAAATTACTTTCGAAAGGGAAAGAGTCCTTTTGAAATCTACTTCATCAAAACTAACGATGAATCTTTTATCTTGATTAGGTCAAAAGACGGCCGTGGTTATTTTGAATGTACCGCAAATGGGGATTCGAAATGCTACATCAATAGTCTGGATAAAATTATTTCATTGTTTACAAATTTAAATACACCGACAAATCAAATTACATTGCAGAATACTAAAGAGCTAGAGTAGATCTATTGCTGCTGCTCCTACCAGTATTTTGCTATTCTGTAAATTGTCCCTTTGAATGTCCTCTCAGTAAATACTGAAGTCAAATAAATGACAAAAGTGACTAAATAAATAAAATACTAAAGTCACTTAAAAGAATAAAGTTAGAACAGTTAGAACAGTCAGAACTATGTGGCGGAAGCTTGTCCAGTCTGGGAACGAGAGCTACGAATGTGGCGGGGAGTGGGCCACATTTATAACCACAAAAATAATAATTCTTAATTATATAATTAACATTGACTTCAGTTGACTAGTAATTTAAAATATATCTATTGACTTACATTGATCTTATACTTAACAACAGTTCAACATCAATAGGAAAATTATATTTGATTTTTTATATACTTTTATAATTGTTTAGGTATTAGTAGGTATTTATTCTAGTAAGACTAAGTAGGTAACTCTCTCTATGTGAAAAGGACTTTGGTTTACTATTTTGGACACAACTTTGGTTCTACATACACACTAGCGATCATTTGGCCAATTTACTGATCCAATTCAAGATATTAACTTATTAACATATTGACTTAAATTTATGTGTAGAGAACAATAGAGAATTAAGGTAGACATTTATAGAAATTCTTATTAGAAAATTAGTTAGGTTTAGTTAAGGTCTAGTTAGTCTAGATCTGTTTAGTCTCAATTGGTTGCCTAGTGTAGCTAGGGAGTTTAGGGGGGTTTAGGTAGGTTAGGAGGGGGGATCGTTACAATTGGTGCCGATGACCGTGGATAGTTAATAATTTATAATCAAGTAGTTTTTTAGTTAAAATTTATCAATTGCCGTTGTAGTCATGTATAAATGTAACATTCGAACTGTTACACTTGGTTCCGTGACTATGGACGATGTAAGATTTAATTGACTAGTATTTGATTTAAATTATTATAAAAATTTGCAATTTTTCTGTTATTTAGTTTATTGTCTTACACTTTATTTGAACTTTTCATTAACATTTATTTTTAAATTATGATTATTTACGAATAGTTTATTCGCAGTTACATATCTTGTTATAGTTACATATCTTGTTTTGGATCAAAGATGTTGTTATAGTCGATATGCGTAGGCAATTGATTATAGCAACACAATTGTTGCTGTGGAAAACGGATAGCATGAGAGAGTAGATGTTTATTATTAATTAGGAAGTTGTACTTTAGCTATTTTATTTAATTATTTTTGATGCAACTAATAACTTTAATTATTTATCATATTCAATGCCATTCAAGTGAAAGATATAGTAAAATAGAAATTTCGGCCTTAAGTTGGTACAATCAAAGTCGAAAATATGTGTGCGTTACAAGACACGTATGATATAAATAGGTTCTGTAAGTTCTTGCGCCATTGTTATAGAGTTCATATGTGCATATTTTGCCACTGAGGGCGTATGAATATCCGTGGTTGACTGTACAACAGTAGCGACATCTATTGTAGGGAAACCATTTTCATGCGTAATAGAAGTTAATCAATTGACGTGAAGTTAGTTTCTTATCAATACAGTAGAGTGTATTCATATAGAAAATAAATATTATAATAGCTTCGTTCAGGTATTGTAGAAAATTATTAAGCCTGTAAATGTTGGGGGAAGTTAACTACGGCTAATTATTAGGCTATTTTTCATTATTAAATCAAATCAAATCAAATCAAAATACATTATTAAACTTATAAATGATGGGGGAAGCATACGTAACAGATATAGCGATTGCTTCAATTTAGCTTGAATTTTGTGTTATTTTTAGACTCTCAGTTACTTTTAGATATTGAAATCGTTTGAAATAAAATAAAGTTACAAAATCGTATCTTTAAAACAGGGGTTGATCGATTGATGCAATGAATGAAATTATGATGAATCATGAAATAGTATCAAAAGCAAAATAGTTTAACTTCATTCATTTATTTCTCTATTTCTTTATAATATGTATAAATATACGAGTATCAATGTAATTTTGTAATATAGTACATACTTGATTGCGTAATTATTACTTATTTAGAAGTGAAGTGAAGATTCTCGGCGTTGTAGTGTGGATCATCGATCAATCCATGAAGCGTCGTTTTGCTCGATGAGTAGATTTTATCACAGCTCAGCTACCTGAAAATAAGAAGGAAAACTAGTTAGATTTGTTGGATCTTTAAATTAATAGCAATTTAATAGTTGTGTAGGGATAGATTTGTCATATTGGTACAACATAAGACTTTTGACTATCAATTTAGCTATCATTGGTTACATTTCTTTATTTTCTTTATTATTATTGTGTTACAAATAAGTTCACTTCGGAAGATATAACAGTCAGAGGCCTTAGTTCTGATAATGTAGTCAATTAACGAAAATTTGAATATTTATGAACGTTTTTCGAAAAATTTAGAAGTAGAATAATTACATAGATAAAAATTTCATACATCATAAGAATTTGTCGTACTCACTTGATTTCATGTGTTTCATTCCGGTAGATGACATTTGTAGAAAGACAAAATACAGTGTGGTGTTTTCCTGATGGTTTTGTTTGCACTTGTTACTAGAGTCATTCAAAAATAACCTGAAATAGCATTTTATTGTTATTAGCAACATGTCAGGTAGAAATTTATACGAATTATAAGATTCGAACATCAGTATGATAATACGGATCTGTTATTCCAATCAGGCATTTTAGATTATACTGTGTACATTGCTTCATTTTTAATTTTAGTATTGTTTATCTGGGCCTTAAATTGAATAATAGAGTAGTTTTAGACACAGTTACTAAACTGAGAAGAGAAAGTAGGTAAATTCAGTTAATTTCATATCTGAGCATCAGCAACGCACATGTGACTTCTCCTTAGTTTAAGTTTCTTATCGTTAGGTCGGTCACATGATTGCATAACAGAACGTGGTATTAAACAAAAATACTACACGCCGTCTCAAGAGGTCATTTGTATTGCCTTTTTTGTGCAAGTTAGAAACAGTGCAGCGTTCAACAATTCTCGGTAACGCAAGTACTTGAGAAGGGTCAGGTAGGGTCGGTACAAAGTTCATGTAATTAGAAAAAATGTAAACATTCTCAGTGACCCCAGTTTCTATCAAATTCCACAAAGACTACAACCGTGTTATCGAAGATTTAAAATGAGAATGATTTTTGCTTTCAGTATTTAATTGTTAAGTAGGTACGTATAATAAGTAAGTAAGTAAGTCATGCAGTTTGTTAGTTTGTGTCTCAGTATATGTTTATAGCATTTAACAAAAGTATGACTAAGACAGGTGTTGAAACATATTGACAGATTCAGGAGGTAAATAGATAGTATTAATTTACCTAAATCACGAGTAATACTAAAGTAGATATACAGATGAGGTATTAAAAAACTGACAGAGTAATAAGTAGCAGAGTATTAATAGCACAAGAAAAAAAGGTATAATGCGAAATTTGTATAGTAAGTTTTTTAAAGTCATTATGTTTTATGTTCAATTTAGTTCTTGTTATAAACATTATTTTATTCATATAAGAAGGGTGGTTTCTACTTACTTCTAAAAAATTCAATCATATGAAAGGTTTATTATTCGCGTGTTATATTGTTTGACAATTACATCATAAAATATTGACAAAATTATCATACTATATTGATAATAATTACACCGACCGACCATAACTGACAAAGTGAAACGAAGGTCTCCGTTTCGGATTCGGCAGGCATGCTTTCGTGTGTCCGCGCGGCAAATCGCGCCAGGTAGCGTCTCTCAACCGTTTCTCGTGAAGTTTTGTGGGCAGGTTTAATGATCTTACAGATTATTTTGTTGGTATTAATGTTATAAATATGAAAAAAAAATGTTATGTCTACAGTTGACTAAGTTCCTAGGAATACTTGTGTTAAAAAATATATATATAACTTACTTAGTTCTCGCGAGCGATCTTGGCATATGTGTTAGAATAAGTTTAGCAGTAGATCAGAACATGGTGTGCCTGAAATGTTAATATTAACAGATGACATAAACATGGTCGGTAGAAATATTAATAGTACATAATATGGTGAAAGTAGTTATTGAATAGAACTTGTGAAAGTGAAATATACCTTTGAGTTGTAGATTTGAGGTATCAATGGAGGTCCATTGCTTTCCGTAGTGACATAATAATAATACATAGCCTGAAACATTGGGAAGTAAATAGCATTAGTATACAGATACAATACATTTGAATAATTTAATAATAGAGTAAAATTTTAATTTTTCAACTTTCATTCATACTGAGTCAGTTTTAGAATAATTTGGTACGCTCGCCTTGAATCACAAAACTATTAGACAAAGGGATAGATTGACTCTGGTATGCAGCGTAGCAACATCTGCACTCGCGTTGCTTGTACTTGCAAAAAACAATAGGACAGCATGTTGATTTTTGAAGACAACTACCTGATATAGGGTCATACTGGGCTTGAGGAGATGTTTTTGTGCAAAGTTACTTAATTTGATATTTGAACAGTTATAACATTTGAATCATTTTAGGTATACTTACTATTTTATAAATGCCATCATAAATTACGTATGTAGTTTCTTCACTTTAATCTGGATTCTAATGCCTGGAATTGATAAAATTAAGTTTATAATATAAATTAATTATTTATTAGATGATTAAATTATGAATGACCATTGATTTTTTTTTTGTGGAAATAGTATATATAGTTTCGCTTAGGAAGATTTAAAAAAATTACTACCAAATTATCGATTTGGAAAATTAATAAAATAATTTTGAAAGTATCTCTAGTGCCTATTTTAGGAAGCATCAGAATAACTTACATAATTATACATAAAAAAAAGAAAAAAAAAATAGACATCTTATTGCCACCAAAAATTACGATTTTAAAACCAACGATTAGACTGTTTTTCATTAATATTCAATATGATGGAAATGTCTTTAGGCATATTTAATGTATTGTTAAATAATTCAGTCCTTTAATGAAGTAAACATGTATGTATATACAATTTAATATACTAACATTATTTAATTCATAATAATTGTCTATAATATTTTTAAATCTAGGATAATAAATGCTCAGATCAATTCATAAAAAATACTATTAAAAAAAAAAGAACTTAATTGGTATTTAGTACTTACATGTATCAACTTCTTACCATATTACACAATCACTGTACACAATTCACTTTCACAGTAGCATTCTCTCATTGCACGTTGCTCGTTTTTGAAATTTTGACTGACTGTTTGAAGACTTTGAAGTGTTTAAATGAGCCGGGTCAAACTGACGTCATTATCGCCATTTTGAATAGGTGTAGTGTTGCTATGATTGGAAACTTATTTTCCCGTCATTTCTACAAACATGTAGTATTATTTAGGTGTAGGATTTATAGGAAAAGTTTGATAAAAGTAGGAATAATTATATTAATTTTAAATACAGTCATTAAAAAAAAAAGTATCAGATAAATATTCAATTAAGTAGTATAAATTTGTTTACAGTGTGGCCATTTCAAAATAATTAGAATCAAATCATTATTATAGTCTAAAATATAATAATATTGATTTAATTATTTATTCATACTACTAAGAGATAGAAAATTAAAGAATTATGTCATTCCTTAAGAAAAAAAAAAACACGTTAAGCCATTAAATGCTTAGGGTATGTGTGAAATGACCTCTAGTGTTAGTTAGGTTTATTCATTGACTTACTGAATTAGCAGTATTCATCACTTAGATGATAGATGGCACTGATATCAATCTTAAAGATATTTCATATAACTAATGAGATTATTAGACAAGTTTAAATCAATGATTTGGTAAAATAATTAATTATTATTATATATTGCTTTAATTTTGTAATTTTTCTAAATTTGTGTTTTTTTTTTCTCAAGTATATTTTATAGGGATCATATATTTGCAGAGTTGATCTTTCAAATGAAAGACATTATTATTGAATTGATTAAATAATTATTTAGTTTATTTTCTTTCGTAATTAAAGTGTTGTTTGATATTCAGGGTAGAATGAAAATGAGAACGAAGACGAATAAACTTGATGAATTTTACTGAGTTTTCCATTTTTTTTTTAGTAGATGAGTGATAGTGGATGTATTATGAAGATGGATTATTAAAAATTAATTGGTTTGCAGGACTCTGATAGCAAAACAACACTAACGCGTTATACTTCATTAACATTCAGACTGGAATACACTACACTATACATTGGAAACAATACAGTCGATTGGTGATAGGTTTAGGCTCGCAAAAAAAAAAAGAGCAATGTTGCAGATTTCTAAACTGCCTTCTGTGTTGTTTCTTCACTTCACACTACATCAGTATATGGTGTCATGACTGACTTTACACTCATCATTAACAAGGCGTATAGTGCTTCTTTAAAATGAAAAGCATAACTTGCGAAGTGAGTTCGTGGAAATTTATTAATAAATTTTAATTTTGAGCTTGCTTCAAATCAGTTTATGATTAGTTATTCTTTTCTATTGAGTAGTACTATGTATTAAATTAAAAGTTGTACATTTTATGATTCATTAATATTTTTTTTTGTTTTAATAAATAAACGAGGTAGGCTAGCTTTAGCTTAGTTTATCTTTCGAATAACAATAACGTCTTGTTAAGCGATGTAACATGCTCCAGACTGGGAATGGCTATTTGGGAGAGAAAGATCTAGATTACTGTGTTGGAATTTAATATTTTAATGGTTTTAATACCCATGCTTGGCATCCAACATGGTTAACTGGTTTAATCTTGTTTTCGGTAGGGATACGTCTGAATCCTTTCTTGGTCGCTAAAATATAGACTCGAGTCGGAAGCTTTCGTATGTACCAATAGGGTCGGTAAGAGCGTAGCACAACTCTTATTCTCTTGTGGAGGCAGGATAAACTTGTTAGGCCATTAATTATTCATTTTTAACATATTGAATTTGGAATCTTGTTCTTTTGAATATGTTTCATTCTTCTGTTTGGTTTAAACACACACATACACATGCCGCTCAAAAAAAAATGCAATCACAGAAGGGATGATTGTTAATAAGTTTTAACTTTGTTTTAATTTCAATAATTTATTGATTGTTTTGACTTTTGTTTTATTTGAAAGTTAACTTGCGTAAATATATGTTTATATATTTAAACTTCAGTTAACTTTGGGGGAAGATGTACCATACCAGATTTGATCTGATATGTTTCAAGCATATGTAAACATAAATATTATATATTTCTATTTTTAAATCAATTTAAATGCAATGGAGTTGCAAACGTTCATAGGCTGCGGTAACCATTAATTATCGGGTGGGCTGTACCTACGTGTTATCAAATACCTAGAAATTTAAGAGTGTATTATTTCACACAGGCCTTGAGTACTGGACGTGGCTAAAATTTATGACTTTGCAAACTTAATTTTAATAGTGAACCATTAGAAAACAAAAGATATTTTATGCAAAATTGATACTTATTACAAAGCTATAAGAGTATTTTAAAATTGGACTACTTGAATATGGATCGCATTATCAACTTGCTAAAGGTAAAGTTACAGAAAAATATTTCTATCGTTAGAAGAAACAATTAAAAGGACAAACAATAATTTGCAGTCTAATTAAATGTAGACTATTAGAAGTTAAACCAAATTGAACTTTATTTTTATAGCAATACGTATATGGTCGAATAGTTGTACCTGTTTCAGGACAGTACACGTGTTGTATGAAGTGTCAAGTGTTTATATAAGTATCGTGGGACGAAATTCACCAAATAGTTTAGGGTCAGCATAGGGCTTATTTTATAAAAGGAATAGAGTTTAAAATAGTAAAATTATATGTAATCAAAAACTTGGTTTTACAGCTTCAGACGCTAGTTGCGGGGAGAGGTGTTGGGGTCCTAGGAGCCATGGACCCTGGTTCATGATCATTCTTGCTTTAGATTTTAGACTGTTCGGACGGTTTCTCTAGAGAGGTATTAGGTCTTAGTTCAGGTTACCTATGTTGTGTCTGGACCTGGATTATGCTAGTATATTGTTTTACTGGTTTAATCTTTGTTCGGATATGATATAACGTAGCTTGAATGGGGTTTTAGATAGTGTTCTTTGTGTGTAAATTCTCTAATTTGTTTAATATTTAGTGGATACATTTTAATTCATTATTGTAGAGTTTGTTAATTTTGTAGTGAGTGAAGTTCTAGTTGTGTGATTATTTTAATATCGATATTTTACCTTAAAGTTTGAGTGTTCTAGCATTTGTTTTAGTAAAAATTGGTTTATTTAATTCAGTGTTTTCTTATTAGAATTTTCTGAAGTTTTATTTATTATTTTAATGGGGTTAGAAGTCTAGAGAATTGTCTGAATACCAAGAAGAGTCTGTCTTGGCTTTTTTAAGATGGAAAGTTGGATCACCTTGCGGTGTTAACGATAGACTATTCATTTTAAGAAGTGTCTTTAATTATTAAATACGTAACTGTCGATATGGAGTTGTCGACTTGCACACCGTATTTTACTCAAGAGACGGTTCAAACTCCCTGGTGGCTTGATGATTTGGAATGTCATACCAGACATTTTAAGTTCTCAAGTTACTCAGACCTATTTATCTATATATATTCACACTTTATACTCTCAGTAAGATTCGCTGTCCCAATCCCATTTGCGAGTCTCACTGAAGCACACGAGGAAATAGGGTGTCAGGTTTAGCAGGGCAATCCTCACCCGACTTAGATTAGCTTTAGTCTAGATAAAGATGTTTCATTGCACCATCGAAATGTCTTTACGCCCGTAGCTTAAATGTGGGACCCGGGTCCCTAGCTTGCAAATATACCGGTAGAATAGATGGTTAGTGTAGCTGTTAGGGCTAGGCCATATTACTAGGTTCTGATGTATTTAGCTTTGGGTTATATTCTTATGTTATTAAAAAGCCATTTATTTTCTTATTTTATTAACTAGGAAAGTTTAAGTTTTATTTGCTGTTGATATTTTATATGGCTTTATTGGGGTATTCTTGGTGCTTAGTTGTAGGTAAATTTGGGGATATCTGGGTTTTCTATTATAGTGAGCTAGACTGTTAGTGGGGATAGGTATTATTGTTAGGCTAGGTATATTATATACATGTATATACGACACCGACCAACTTACTTGACAAATAGAACTGTGTTAAATAAATTTTGTTCCGTTTGTACCTATTCATACTGGTAGTTTAAATATTGTGGGAAATTAAAATAAATTTCTCGCAATACATTAAAATACAAGTAAATTCAATACAAATTATAAAAGAAAATATTTGAGTAAATTCACTCTCAGCAGTACGTGATTGATTTTATTCTGGTTTCTTCGGATTCTGTAATCAAATTGAACTCCACATTTCAAATTACTTTCGAAAGGGAAAGAGTCCTTTTGAAATCTACTTCATCAAAACTAACGATGAATCTTTTATCTTGATTAGGTCAAAAGACGGCCGTGGTTATTTTGAATGTACCGCAAATGGGGATTCGAAATGCTACATCAATAGTCTGGATAAAATTATTTCATTGTTTACAAATTTAAATACACCGACAAATCAAATTACATTGCAGAATACTAAAGAGCTAGAGTAGATCTATTGCTGCTGCTCCTACCAGTATTTTGCTATTCTGTAAATTGTCCCTTTGAATGTCCTCTCAGTAAATACTGAAGTCAAATAAATGACAAAAGTGACTAAATAAATAAAATACTAAAGTCACTTAAAAGAATAAAGTTAGAACAGTTAGAACAGTCAGAACTATGTGGCGGAAGCTTGTCCAGTCTGGGAACGAGAGCTACGAATGTGGCGGGGAGTGGGCCACATTTATAACCACAAAAATAATAATTCTTAATTATATAATTAACATTGACTTCAGTTGACTAGTAATTTAAAATATATCTATTGACTTACATTGATCTTATACTTAACAACAGTTCAACATCAATAGGAAAATTATATTTGATTTTTTATATACTTTTATAATTGTTTAGGTATTAGTAGGTATTTATTCTAGTAAGACTAAGTAGGTAACTCTCTCTATGTGAAAAGGACTTTGGTTTACTATTTTGGACACAACTTTGGTTCTACATACACACTAGCGATCATTTGGCCAATTTACTGATCCAATTCAAGATATTAACTTATTAACATATTGACTTAAATTTATGTGTAGAGAACAATAGAGAATTAAGGTAGACATTTATAGAAATTCTTATTAGAAAATTAGTTAGGTTTAGTTAAGGTCTAGTTAGTCTAGATCTGTTTAGTCTCAATTGGTTGCCTAGTGTAGCTAGGGAGTTTAGGGGGGTTTAGGTAGGTTAGGAGGAGGGGGGATCGTGACAGTATGTGGCGGAAAAGGCGACAAAGCCGGACAGTTAATCTCGACGCGACGACAGTATTACCGACGGAGTCTCGCGGTAAAAAGTTGCGAAAAATTTACTCTTTAATAGGGTTAATCCGCTATAATGAGGAAAACAGAAACACCCCGAAATTAGAAAAAATACCAATGCAAGGTTTCGGTTATTTAGGAGGCGTTCAAGTATTACGTAATGATGGAATGGCCACTTTAGGTATAAATGGTCATTTGGTGATTACATAACGTTTTACTATGGGGGAAGGGGGAGTACAGAAAAACGTCAATAATCTCCAAAAATTGCGTTACGTAATACTTCTACTACGCTCCCTTACTTCATTGTTAAAGATTTAATTTAATATAATTTACACATTTGATTTAATTTAATATTCTGGTTTTAGGTTTATATTGGATTGATGCAGTAGAGCTTCCTTAATGCATATTCTTATGAAACTTCCACCTAAAAGAAGACCACAGCCGTAAGAACCACCACTACTTGCTGTGTACCTAAAAGTCAAGAAAAAGGCAACTTAGCGTGGTCTGCGGCTCCTAGCGTTTTTGATATTTTATTATTGAGGAGACTAAGCAACGTACACTTTTAATTACGTGATCTTGGATATTTAACACATTCACTGTTAATCTTTCCATACTATATGCGCGTAGACGATATTATGGGCTTTTCGCTTTATAGCTCAACCTCGCTATGGACAGAGAAAAAAGAGCAGAATATAGGCAGCTAAAGTGTATATAACTAGCCTTAAACATTTTGTGGAATGTTGCCACATCACTCTTATACCATTTCAAGAGTAAAAGCGTTACGTGTATAAGGTGAGGAATAGGTAGTGCAAAGAAAATAAACTGGAAGGTTATCGGCACGGGGTGAAGTTGTAGGATAAATCGCAGTTCCCGGGACGCCGCGTTCGTCCGGCGCTAAACGCTACGCTACTTGAACTTATTTTCAACAGTGTATATGGCAATGACAGTAAACAAGCTGGTCTAATCTAAATTAACTTTTTGGCTTGACATCAAATTTACCACCGTTGAACGCTTTGTTCTAAGATGATCAGCTTATGAACATTACAGCGCAGCGCTAAGGCTGCATTTAAATAATTTGGAAACGCTACCATAACCGAACCTTATCATATTTTTCACTTTCGTTGTTGTGTACAATAAAGAGTTTTACTGTTACAACACGTACAACTATAACCGTCATAGACAGATAAATACATTTTTGAGCTTTCCTGCCTTACGTGAATGGACTCTACTAGATTGCGGTTATTAAGCGTGTACTGAAACTGGCAACTTTACTTGTCTTCTTAAAGATTTTTAAATAAATGCCATACGATAAAATAAAAAAAATTAAGCGTGCCACTCACTGAAAGCGGCCTGCGGTGTTAGCCAGTTGTATATACACTGTGACAATCCTAACAATCATTCCTCAAACTCACGCAGCCTTGATTGTCATAGTGTACAACTGGCCGCCACCGTTAATACCACCACAGGCCGCTGCAGTGTGTGGTACGCTTTATTTTCGTATGTTTCTGGTACTAGTCCTAGATTTATGGATACAGCAACCAAGGTTAATGATGGTTTTTATTAGTGTATTTCTATAATATAGAAGTGTAATGAATGATACTAATAAAAAAACTATCTTGTTGTCTATGATCAATACTATAACAGGAAAATACTAAAAGACGCTGCCAATAACAACGGCACACTCGTCTACGCTACGTACCTATGACTCAAATTTCTGAGAATCCACCCATGCAGCTCGTCATTGTAGCATAGCATAGCGTTGCGAAAGCTCCAGTGACTTTCTTTTGATTTACTGTACTTAACTGTTTACTTGCCCTAGCCTCGCTTATTTCTGTTCTCAACTCGTGTTTGTATTGCGAGTGGTAATAGCCCAGTGGGGGGTTATTCGCAGGCTGCCCCGCTCTGAACTTCTGTGCATTTATCACTTTAGCAATTGGTTAAGGAATGAGTGTGAAGTTTAAGATTTATTGTGCAAATGAAAATGTATTGCACTTTTAAATATTGCAGCTTCCTCTAGTTTTGTCGAAAAATGCAGGATTTAAAAGTTTATTTCACATTGAATTCAAAATCTTACCAAGAATTTTATGGGTGATCATTGAAATTCAAAGTAAAATTTATTTATCCTTTCGCAAATAATAGAGACAACTGAGTTTTTTTAATTTGCTTTCATTCTTTTTGCGTGTGTGAGGCAAGTAGGAGATTTCCTTTAACTTTCATAACCCTCTTTTTGTACCATAGTACTAAGGCAATATTCGCCCAGTCAGGACGCAGATGAGTGACTTGTATACAGCGCAAGCGACACGAATGCCCATACTCTTATTAAAAGCGAAACATGCTCGCGGCTTCATTACCTTATACCATTTGGCTATAACTAACCTTAAGCAAGGAATATCGGTGAGCGGCGACCCGTCCTCGCCCAGCGAGTATAGTTTTTTTTTATTTTTTTTATTAAAAATGGGATTGCTCTTGGCCAGCATCTAGCCAGGGGGCAAAGATGAGGCCGACGATGAAGCGAGCTCACCCAGAAGATGCCTATTCACTCATGCCTTAAAAAGGTCCAGGTTATATGAACTCGGAAATACAAACGCCGGCAGAGAATTACAAACATTAAAAGTGCGCATTATAAAAGAAGATGCAAAGTGCTTGGTTCGAATTAGAGGAATTTCGACCAGGTAAGGATGGTAGCCAGCCGTACGTCTGGATGTCCGATAGAAGAAGGGGGAAGGTGGTATGAGCTCATGGAGCTCCTGAGCACACTCACCGAAGTACAGTTTGTTGAAGACGCACAGACATGCTACTTTTCGTCGATGTGCTAAGCTCTGCAGCTTATTTCCCACTACCGTACTGCCGCCAATGAGCCTCCTGGCTCTGCGGTCCACCAAGTCGAGTGCGGCAAGTTGGTACTTAGCCGAGCCATCCCAAAGGTGACTACAATACTCCATGCAAGACCGGACTTGGGCTTTATATAAAGATAGAAGCTGCCCAGGGGTGAATTATCGCTTGACCTTATTTAGGATGCTCAGCTTTTTGGCCGCTGTTCCGGCTTTGGACTCGATGGTAGTGCCGAAGTTAAGGTTTGAGCTTAACGTCATCCAAGTAGCTCGTGATTGTTGGCTACAGACACGGTTGTACCTCGGAAAGTAGGAGCCAGATTGAATGAGCTTATTTTTGCGGTAAACAGACACGCTTGCGTTTTGGTGGCGTTGAAACTAACCAGATTGTTATCACCCCATTGGGAGACAAGACTTACGGTTGAGTTAATTCGCTCTACCATTGTCTCTCTCTCAGACTGAATTTCATCACGACCAGCCCCCGCGCTGGACAAATATCTCTCCATGACCGTACTGTCATCTGCGTATGCGACCACTCCTGGCAGAAGAAGGTCGTTAATATGAAGCAGGAAAAGGGTCGCGGAGAGAACAGATCCCTGAGGAACACCGGCATCAATGGCCATGAGGTCCGACGAGCAGCCATCAATGACTTTTCGGATCGACCGCCCACTCAGGAAATCAGATATCCAGCTACAGAGGCCAGAAGGGATACCGTATGCAGGAAGCTTGCAAAGCAGACTAGCATGCCAAACCCTGTCAAAAGCCTTCGAGATGTCAAGAGACACGGCAAGAGCCTCACCGTGTTTCTCGATGGCCTCGCCCCAGTAGTGCGTAACATACACAACAAGATCCCCAGTGGAACGGCCCCGGCGAAACCCATATTGCCGATCACTGAGACCGTTACCGAGGGTCGTTAGCTTCAAGGTAAGTCAGCAGCTTACTGTTCAGAACTCTCTCCATAACCTTATAGAGTATGGAGGTAATGGCGATAGGTCGATAATTGCAGGGATCGGCACGACTACCTTTCTTTGGCACTGGTTGCACATTGGAAAGCTTCCAGGATGCCGGTACGGTATTCATCTTGAGACAGAGATGATACAAACGTGTAAGAACAGGAGACAACTCGGGACCACAGTGCTTCAGAACCCTTGCAGGTATACCATCAGACCCACTAGCTTTGTTTACGTCTAGACTCTACAGTGCTCTACGGACCTCTTTGTTATGAATCGTGACCTCCGACATCGAGGAGCCACATTAAGGTATTGATGGTGGTAGATGAGAGCCAGTGTCCAGACGCGAGTTACCGGCAAACAGAGAGGAAAAGAGATTGGCCTTCTCTAATGCAGTGAAAGCCAGCGAGTCATCAGGCTTCAACATGGGAGGAAGCATCGGACGACAGAAATTGGTTTCGATCGATTTAGATAAGGACCAGAACTGCTTACTACCTCGGGGGTAGGCTGCTAGTCTGGCCCCTATTCTACGGATGTGATCGAACCGAGCCTTACGGATCACCCTTTTGCAAGATTTTGCGGCTAAGTTGAATGCCCTCTTCTTAGAACGAACCCTTAGAGCTCGAATTTTGTGGTCACGAGCTTGAACCCAGGCCTGGTAGGCAGACTCTTTGCGGGCCTCAGCACGCGCGCAGTCCGCATTGTACCATGGCCGGGCTTTGTGACCGAGCGGGATGTCTGAGAAAGGAATAAAAAACTCCATTCCCTGCCGTATCACGCCAGCAATCGCGTCAGAGCGAGGGGTCGTTCGAAGAAAAACACATTTGCCGCCAAGGATAAGATGCAAAGAAGTGCCGCATCTCATCCCAATCTGCTGACTCGTATCTCCAAACTCTCCTTGTGCCTCAGGGGCTGTCATCAGGAGGAGATCGGATCGATACGGACTTCACCAGACAATGGTCGGATGACCCTAGGGGGCGGAAACCGACACGGAGTACTGGTCTGGATTAGTTGTCAGCAGAAGGTCAAGGCAATCGGGTGTATGCCCGTCAACATCAGGCACCCGCGTCGCAACGTTCACCAGCTGGGTGAGATTTAGCGTCAATGCAAGTTTACGCGCCTCTCTCCCAGCGTGGTCGGTTTAGTGGTAGGGGAACAGCCACTCACTATGGTGTGCGTTAAAGTCCCCCAGGAAAACTAGTTCCGCCGTGGGATACCGCTGCTGGGCAAGATCTGCCATCTCTATAAGATGGTCAAAAAGTTTGGTTGTCTCCTGGTTACCTTTGTGCGAACGGTAGATACAAGCATAGACAGTTATGTCTATTCCTGTATCCACCAAAATCCAAATGGTAGAAAACCCAGTACCTTCAAAGCAACGGAGACGCAGACAGCAAATGTCATCACGCACGTACACACAGACCCCAGCGTGTTTCCTGAATCTGTGTTCAAATGAGTAGCCCGGGTAGTTAAGGTACGACGTGTCTGACGGTGTCGCTATCTGCGTCTCCGTGAGAAAGAATAGGTGCGGGTCGGTCTCGAGGTGGTGATGGACTGGATGGATGTTGGAGTGCAATCCTCTGATGTTGGAGAGGTGCACTCTAATCGTATATATTTATTTATTTATCAGACACACCAACAAGATACAAGGCTTATACATTTATACATCCCGTTATCTATTGCTCAGTTTGGGGGCAAGTGATGGGGCAGTTGCGATAATAGAGTATTCACAAAAGAATATTTTTATTTTGACAAATAACTCTTTATATGTTGATAAATATGAATAGACTAATTATGTGAAGCAACATCTCAATTTAAGCTTGCCCCCAAATTGAGAATTAGATAACGGGGTGTATACATTTATATTGATAAGATAACAGATGAAACAAGTCTTGCCTGTATCTCAATTATAGGCGTGCAACAGCGTTTAATAAAGATACCAGGACAGTATTATTTTGAATTTTATATAAGACAAGATGACAATATTAAGATATCATAATTTATATTGAGAGATGAGAAAGACTTTTTTTATGATTTCTTGAGAATTGTTCGCTTCCATTTAGTGGCACTGTCGAAATAAACATCGTATATCGGCGACTTCGGCGCCCGTACTATTGGAAAAGGCGAGGCTTGGTGGCGACTGATCAGGAGATTATTTCACACCATCTGGGGACGGTAATACTGACCTTAAGCCAGGAACGTCGGTGAGCGGCGACCCGTCTTCGCCCAGCCAGGACATAAGAGGCGCGGGCGAGCCGTGCGCTGCACAGGCAACGCGGGCGCCCGTGCTGTTGGAAAAGGCAAGGCGTGCTGGCGGCTCCATAAGGAACATCAGCTGACACCATGCAGGAGCGGCTGTGGAAGAAAAACTTCAGATTAGTTATAATTATTTGACGACCCTTTACCTAACTATAAACGATTTTGGTGTGAGCAGCCATTTGTATATCACAAGAAAAGAAAGCAAATGAAATCTAGCCTATCTAACCATGGCAACTCTTTTTGGGTTCCAATGGTATACAGATGCTGCTGTGTTTAAAAAAAGATAGTTTTTTTCCTACAGCCAAAAGTATAATAAAGTTACGAACGTGTGTCTAAAATAATGTGATCGCATAAAATCATATAAGAAGAGACAATGTTTATGCAAATTAAGAGTTTATTTCAATAACTATCATATATATCCCTTAACTGGGTAATATGTACAAGAAAAAAGAACCTTAATTTGTGAGAGACCCTTAAATTATTCATTTGTATTGACTAAGTTGACGCAATATGGACACATTTTACTAACAGACTTCCAAATTGTCTTATGTAATTAATTACCTAGGTTCCAGTTTAGATTTACCAAGTTCAAGTAGATATCGTATATCGCGAAGGTTACGTGAGAGTCAGCCTTAACATCAAACGAGGTACAAAGCGGATTCCATGCGAGACACCGTGGAGACGAGTGCGGTAAACTAAATAGTCTACGTGCTGACTATAAAATATTTAACATTATCATGTTAACTTTATGTAGAAATACAATGTTAACTTTATGTAGAAATAAATACCAGACCGAGAAATAAAAGTCTTCTCCAAGCTACGATATGGACAGAACACAGACCAAATTAATACGCAAGGAATGGAGTGCAACACTGTGTAATGAATGATCTAAATACAAGAATACCAAATAATATTGATGGAATAAAGCGCTATACGGATTTCCATGCTAACTTTCTCTGACAATACGAGTATTAGGTATTTTCCACTTGAAAGTAACTGATTAGTATCAGACATTGTTCTTGAATTAAATCAAAACTGCTAACGTCATGTTGGTATTTAACTGTAACATTATTTCATTCATACTAAGTCATGAAACGAATAGAATGCTCAAATATAAATTCAACAACATACTTACATGCATACATACTTCGTTTATTTGTAGGTATAGACAAAAGGTCTGACTATTTTTTCCCCGATGTTCAAATTTCATAACATCATAACCCAGCAACCCGCATTCTAATTTGCAGCTGAGGTAACGAGCTGTGTAAAATCGCGGCCATCACTCGGCCTCGCCAGAGACATGACGACAAACCGTTGGATCGCTGGAATTTCAATAAAGCCGGCAGTCAGCTAATTACGACAGTGCCGCGTCGGTTAGAGGGTGCTATCCAGTCATGGGTGTCGTGTCAAAAACGATCGGTTTAGATGATTAGTGATGATAAGCATATATAAAAACAAAGTTCAGATACCTAACTAGGATAGCACGACGACGCAAAATTATTCTTGACCTTAGCCACAAGAGTGCGTCACTTTGCTCGATCTATCAAATTCTGCCAGCGATACATGGGGTGACCCACATGACGTCATTCTCGCAGTTGGCCCAAGTATGATCTCTTCACCTGTCGGTCTTTTCCCATATAAGAGTTGGCCCGACCAGGGGAGACGACCCACATTGGTTTCACCTATAATATTTGGATCGGCTACCAGCTTTTCATTTTCTTCATTCTAAAGGATGTTTCAACTTCCATCCTCTCTTTTTACTAGTCCTAAGATTTTTCAGTACATCTTACACGCCCATATCTCATTGGGGTAGGCAGAGACCAGAGAATTTTTGTATTTTTGCGTCTGTATTTCCGAGTTCATATAACCTGGACCTTTTTAAGGCACGAGTGAATAGGCATCTTCTGGGTGAGCTCGCTTCATCGTCGGCCTCATCTTTGCCCCCTGGCTAGATGCTGGCCAAGAGCAATCCCATTTTTAATAATAAAAAAAAAGCCACAAACTACGGTCCTTACATACTTCTTTCGCTTCAACTTCATGCTACTAACAGGCTGTGCTCCTCCGTAAGTTTTGCTACACTCACGAGTTTACTTAAATATGAAGCAGATTACGGTCTTATGGACGCCAATACTTTATACAGTGCAAGGTGTTATTCATGTGAAAATTTCAAGTAGTTACTCAATCTCGAGTAAATACCTGAGTGGGTACATAAGAATATTTAAATAGAAATAGTCTATGGCCTGGACTAAAACACAATCTACTTTATTTAAAGATTAGGTACTGTTCACGGGTCTAACACGTTATTCATTAACCTTTATCTCTGACGCTTCAACGTGAAATTCACCGAGTTGTGATATCAAGACGACTGACGTCTCAAAAAATTGCTGACGGATACATTGGGTACTTACTTACACACAAAAAAATTAAGTTGTGGTGTACTCATTGTTAGTTTGTAAAAACCACAACGTAGGGTAGACCTTAAACTACCCATTATTTTGTCAACGCAATATAACCTCAAATCAATGAAAGGCCGTACCACAGACATCATATAAAAGCAGACTCGCAGTATTAAGCCAGACGATTTTTCATATAGTTGTCTCGTTAATCCTTATGGCACACCAAAATGAGTTAGAATGGGACAACTAGTACGATATTAACGAATTGTCCCGACTTAAAAAACACACCATGTCACACCAGAGTGAATTTAGTAAACATCACAACGATACGTCAAAAACAAAACGGTACCGAAAGTGCAATAGATATTGTGAAAATTACGAAATTATATGTATCAAAACTCAACAATCTTTATTTACACGTAAGCAGAAATGTGGTGCGTAGTGCCATGGTGCCGGAGCAGTTTAAAATCAGTGAAAAAGTCCGGAGAAAATATCAGTTTTCATCGGTAAGAAACTTTTGCAATTATTTCAAAAATTGCACGAACATTATGCAACATAATAGTCTGAGATAGACTACAGATGCTGGATACTACAAAATGTACCTTTTGCGTAGTTCCAAATTCATTTCAGAAAGGTTTTTTTGGTAAAAATTCATCTGTCGTGAACTAGGCTAGTGCTGTTACTTAATGAAAAAAAAATATGTCGACAATTTATCGATATGAATTATTTACGTAAGCATTTAGACGAGATATTATTGCGTTAAATTATTAATAACATGGTTATTTGTCAACTTTAGATTTCCGAATAATAATTTACTTCAAAAATGGATTGACGCAGTAGGACGCAATAATTGGACGCCGACCAAACATCACAGAATCTGCTCCAAACATTTTAAAAGTGACTTTTATGTTACTAAGAACAATAAAAGATTATTATTGCCAGATGCAATACCTACAATATTCCAGATGCCCCTTGAGGTAAGTTGGGAAAGATCAATATTTATTTACTGAATTTTCAGGGACCGCTTCAGATGAGTTGGTTTGGTTTAGGTTTAGGCATAATATGTTAAGACGTTGCATACATTAATATTTTTTTTATCTGAGAGAAATATTTTGATCTAAATGAGCTAAGATAATTTGTTTTATGACAAAACTGGATTATAAACGCATATATAAATAAATAAGTATATATTAGGGGATAATTTCTTATAAAAATCAAACTAGTCCCATAGTAAGCTCAATAAGGCTGGTGTTATGGTCTAGACGACGATGGGGCGCTAGTCGGGTAACCTCCACGAGTGTCTGGGCTCTTCCAGTTCCTCTGGACCCTCGCGGGTCTGGGGGAAGGGGAAGGGTTCTGGCCGGTGCGCCCTGGAGGCAACCATAACCTAAAGTTTCAAATAATCATTTGAGTATAAAATGCTTAAAATCATTAGTCATTACCTACTACATAACTACATAATTTTAATTTGTAGGATATATTAGAATCTTTTGACGTTTGATGACCACTTTGGCTTAGTTGGTAGTGACCCTGCATACGACAGGGTTCGAATCCCGGTCAGGACATTATTTGTGTATTTATCGCGATTTGTGCATTTATCCTGGGTCTTGGATGTTTTCTATGCATTTATCTATATAAGTATGTATATCGTCGTCTAGTACCCATGGTTAGTACAAGCTTTGCTTAGTTTGGGACGAGGTCGATTTGTATAAGATTGTCCCCTAATATTTATTTATATTTATTATTGATATTGAATGCAGTTTGTGTTTTTAATTTCATAAATATTTCAACAAAGTATAGGAGTAAGATATACGACTTAAGAATATCAATAGTAATTGAATATCGATGTCGGTATTTCGTAGTAAATTATCTTTCACTGCACTAACTCTCGTCACGGAGCGATGAATAGTTGAGACAATGACAGTTGAAGACCTGTCAGACTACATGATATCTATTTCTTTCTTACTTACTGATAAGTACGTTAGTGGGAATAGATCGGAAGTATAGAAAACGTTCAACTTATTAGCGCTTATCTGCTTTTCTCTGATATCTGTGGGCCGTACCAGTTATGGACTTTTGTGATTTCTGGGCAGTGCATGGCTGCGGTATGTGCTTACTGGCAGACTGTATGCTAATTTGCTATCGCCACGATAAAAAAAGATAAAGAACTCTACGTTTCCACAATATGTAGTGATTAGGCTGAACTCTCAAACCAAACGACAAGCGGCGCGGAACGTGTGTAATTTGTTTTGCATAATGAAAGGTGCTCTAATTGACTCCGTGAAGTCGAATTGTTCCGTTCCTTCAGCAAATATGCTTTGCGGTAACGGAAATGGAAAGTAAACATTCAAAGCACATTTTACTGAGCTAATTTATCGAACCGTACAGATGTTGAGAATGCTAATATGCTGGTGTAACTTATGAAATGGATTCTTAAGGGCCGAAAACTTTGACCTTCTTCATTATTAGATACATTTTCATTAAAACTATATAACATTGTTAATTCTTGTTATACCCAGCTACAATGTACTACGTTTTTTAATTTTAATTAAGATGCTTGTACTATAAGAAGTTAGTCACATAAACGTCTTTATTGGTACCGACAAAGCAAAACCACATTTTACTTAGCCACACAATTTATTACTAAACCGTTTCGATCGCAAAGTAATACTGCAAAATTACCGACGTGTGCTTAAAAATCTAACTTAAAAAAGATCTCAAAATGTCCCATTATAATCCGATGTAACAAAACTTTATGCGATCAACTCCTTAACCAAATGGCGCGTGCGTAAAGTTGCTTACGACGTTAACTTAATGAAACGGAATTACACGACGCGCGCGCGAAGGGCACTTAAATTTGGGCGCCGTCTCCTGGACTATAAAAGAGCATTTTGCTGCGTTAGGCGCGCGTAAAACAGACGAATATGACAGGACTATACGTACGCTGCTGGTGTAAACTGGATGTAATAAAGTTACTGTAATCCTGACTCTGGATATTAAATTTCATTGCTACTTTGTATAGTTAGCGGATAGATTATTTTATATTTTTGCCACTGGCGGCAACGCATATATGCGTTTTCATTGTTTTTATCAACTGCTTTGAACGCTGCGTCTGTGAGTTCATATATTTAGTGAGCTTCGCCCAGTGCCTTCAACGCCTATGTGAGTTCTATTAGTTCTATTAATTTATGTTCTGCTCATGCCTTACTTATTAGTTAAAACTCATATGTGCGTTTGAGGCACTAGGTATAATTTGTTAATCTCTTGTGTGCATTAGAGGCATATAGAAAACTGCGGTATCTGGCGAAGGTCCAGAAAAAAAGGACTGGCAGTGAATGCGTTAAAAATGAAATGGATCACTCTCGTCTTTTAGGTCAGGTAAAGTTTACTTACTGTTTATTTGTATAGCTTTTGTAATGGCATATCGATGCATATTTAACCAACCTGTATCATACAAATAAATATTACGAATTTGACTTTTGATAATATTATAAACTTGACAATTTGTTCACATGAATCGATGCATCTGATCTAATGTGAATTTTAATTTTATTTATAGGTATATTATTAATCTAGATTGATCGTAGTTATTGAAAAGTAATCATTAATTGTATTTTATTTTCCACTGCATGAGGGCATTGTACGCCCATTGGCAAGACAAAGATGATCACATAATGTACCTACTTAACAACTTTGTATCTTACAGCCTACCTATGTTCTACAATAATAGTACATTACTGCAGAGGCCGTGAAGTAAGGGATTGCTGGACGAGTTTGGGATAAACGGCCGAGTCGTAGACGAGGCCGGATAAAACGAGTCCTGCAATCCCTGTTCCGGCCGAGGATTGTATAGTACTTTTCTCAAACATGTTAGAAAAAAAACAATAAAAAAACTAAAATTTTGAAAAAATCTAAAAAATACTAAACGTCCAAAAATAGCAAAGCATCACGACGAATAACGGATATTAAATAAAAACACGAAAAATGCTTCAAAATACAAGCACCATTTAAAAATACACGAAAGAACAAAAAAATACCAAAAAAACACGTAAAAACTAAAAAAATACCAAAAAACATGGAAAAACAAAAAAATGTCTAAAAGTACAAAAAAAATACGAAAAAACTTAAAAGTCCAAAAATATCAAAAAACACAAAAAACGCTACAAAATAACACAAAAAAATACATAAATACTCGAAAAATTCGAAAAAAAACGACAAAATACAAGAACGATAAAAAAAAACCGGAAAAAACTAAAAATAATACCAATTTACATAACAAATTAAAAAATATATACAAAATCGTGGCGGTTGGCTCTATGTAATATTTCCTTTATCAGTTGATTTTAGTAAGCAAATTTAAAAAGTTAGAGCAGCGGACAATAATGTTAGTTTCATACATTCTCCATACATTACTTCTTGGCCGCCGGATGTAGGGAGCCATAAACAGGTAACTTCATGTCCTCTTTTCGTGACATTAATGCATACATTTAGGCGCATGTTTGAGAAAACGTTTTTTTACTGATTCTGATGCTAAATACCTATAGGTTGTATACCTATAGGTATTAGATTGTACTGTGTTATAGGGCTTAATCCGTGTTATTTTGTACAGTTAGCAAAGAGTGACGTTACGACGTAATTTTGAGTCGCATGAGCCCAAAAAGTCCTTATTCTGATAAAAAAAGAAATGCTTTTTTTATTCCATGGTAGCAGCAGTGTACACCTCATCGTTTCCGACAGGTGCTCGATAACAACATGATACGGATCCTTTATTTCTTAATCCAGCGATACTTTACGGATAAGCGTTTCATTGAGGCATTACAGGTTTAATGGTTTCCGCATTAACTCACGGCTGTGTATCGGTTCCCTCTGGTACCGACTGCATGCTGAATTTTGGAAAGTCTAGTCACCATCATAATGGCGAAAAAATCTGTAATGAGTATTGTATATATTAACTACTTAATAGTATTCCTAAAAGCTATCGAGTAAGTATCTCATTTTCCACATACTTAGTCGGCTCATAAGTTCTGTCACTGGCCTTTAAAATTTAAATTTGGAACTCCTAAAACATAAACCGTTGTGCATTTGAATTTCGAATCTTTTTTAAATATTTGAGTAGTATAATTTTGCAATTTTCTGTTTTCTTTAACATGGAGTGGACGCTTAAAGATAGCCGTACTGCAATAATTGCACTATATCGTTGTGGACACTCGCCGACTAAAATTTTTAAGCTAGGTACTTGAAAATTTAAAATTCTCTTTAAGATTTCTGTATCGTACCATAGAAAGATACAGTGAGGTCTCTAGTTTAAATGACAAGAAAAGAAGCGGTCGTCCGCGTACAGCTAGGACTCCAGCGGTTGTACAAGCAATTAGGGCACGCATTGCCAGAAATCCCGCTAGGAAACAAAAAGTTATGGCCCTCCAGATGGGTTTGAGCAGAAACACGGTGAAAAGAGTGCTTAATCAAGACCTGAGACTTCGTGCTTATAAACGAAAAACTGGCCATCTTCTCAATGGTCGGCTTAAAGCTTTAAGGCTTAAAAGATCTAAAGCTTTATTGAAGAAGTACGCTAAAAATAAGCATCGTTGTATACTGTTTTCGGACGAGAAAATTTTTGACATAGAAGAAAACTGTAATAAACAAAATGATAGAGTGAACGCTCGCAATAGTAAAGAAGCGTCTAATAGCATTCTCCGTATTCAAAGAGGTCATCACCCTTCATCTGTGATGGTTTGGCTGGGAGTTTCTTATGCGGGCGTCACTAGTATGCATTTTTGTGAGAAAGGAGTAAAAACTAGTGCCAAAGTGTACCAAGACACGGTGTTGACTAATATTGTGAAACCACTATCCCATACGATGTTTCTAAACCAGCATTGGGTTTTTCAGCAGGACTCTGCTCCAGCCCATAAGGCAAAGTCTACACAAGCCTGGCTCACCTCCAATAAAATCGACTTTATACGGCATGAAGATTGGCCCTCCTCTAGCCCAGATCTTAATCCGTTAGACTATAAAATATGGCAGTATTTAGAGGAAAAGGTGTGCTCAAAACCTCATGCAAATCTAGACTCGCTGAAAAAATCCCTTGCTACGGCAGTGGCCAATATCGACATGAAAGTGGTGCGTGAATCCATTGACGACTGGCCACGCAGAATTCAAGCCTGTGTAGATAATTATGGCGGTCATTTTGAATAAATGTTATATATTTAGATTCTCTAGTTTATAAGCTTTCAAACGCTGTACAAATTATACGGAATAAACTTAAACTTTTGTTTTTATTTGATACTATGTATATGACAGAACTTATGAGCTGACTAAGTACACAAGTATTTTACTGAACTGAACCATCAAACTACGTCGTCTCATAAGCCGGTGGGTTCGGCATAACTTGGTAAACGTTAAGTTTCTCAATTTCAGGGTTCACTCAAACCACATGGGAATACTAAAAGGAGAATTTCTTTAAACTGAGGAGAATTGCGAAAATTTATTTCAATTGTTTTTTAACGTGATAAGGTCAAACTATCTTACTTACACGTCATTCGGGTACATTTGAGTAACTTCAAAATAATTTTCTGTAGGTAACAATATTCCAACAAACAACTTGCAGGTCCCATAGTGATAATTAGATACGAGTATATAGTCGCAGAATGAAAAGGCTCGTCACTTTTCTACCTAAACGGCATTAAAATAGAGTTGTTATGTAAAATATCGCATTATGGCTGTAGGTTAGCTAGTATAAGGACGAATTTTAAGATGTATGATTCTTGATTTTATGACTTTATCTTCAATTAAAGCCGAAATCTGATAGCTTAATATTATATCGATGGAAAAAAAATAACAAAGTTGAGTCTTTATATTCCTTATTTTCTTTGCGAATATTTTAACATTTTCTGTTAAGTACAAAAAATTGACAGATATATTCTTAAATATATATTGCCGATTTGCTGTCATCATGGTAAAATATGTAAAGAGGAAGTATTCACTCATAGTACTATTAGCGGTTGGCATGAACCCGCTTATCAGCGGCCGCCGGGTAACTTCAAACACTATCCGAACTGTTAACCCTTCGCCCGTAAACGCGCGCGTTACTGAACCCTTCCGAAATAGGGCAGCAAGTTATAGGAGCGTACTAAATTAAACACAAATAGAAAATTGCTTTTTCGGGATCCTTCCCAATGTCGACGAGACACTTTTACTAAGCATACCATGTTTCTGTTTGCCTACTAGTCTTTATTCATCCATTTTAAAGTACTTGATTATTGACACAAATCAATATAATAGTATAATAGTACTAGTAGTAGAATAGTACTTCAACTAACGGTCAATACATGTTACTGAACTAGTGCTCTGGTAGGTACAATGGAAAGATATGAGAGCAAAATGTGAAAAGACCTAACGCACGCATATAACTATTCTAATTAGTACGAGCATATTCAAATGTTCTCCAAATTCAAACCTACTCATTAAACCCGTACGTAAACAATCAACATAACTTCGCAAATGCCGAAATACCTTTGAATAACCGTCACGACCATTACATATTACGGGCCGTATTAATATGCAACTCCTTTAACTTGGCCTGCCCGAATAATGCCTTTGATGTACCAATATGTATGCGCGACATGCTCACGAGAGACGTAAATTGAAATTTACCAAGGTTCACCTTACCCCAGCGGTCACCTTCGTGGGGATATCGCATTGGATCACACACACCGCTTCTTAACAAGAGCAGCTTTCCTTTAATTCCCCTCCCATCCAGTAGTGGATATGTAGTGAGGATTATAAGTGCCTAGCGAGTGTTAGTGGGTAGAAAGGATTTATTGGAAATTGTTATGTGTTGTAAAATAGGTGCGTTAATATTCAAAGGGTAGCGCGGCAAATGTTTAGTGGTATTGTTTTTATGAAATACAACTTGAAGTGTTACCGTTTTTGCACCCATAATAGCGAGGATACCTTGAGCTTGAAATGTGTAACATAAGCTTACGTGATTGCTTACGTAAGTATTTGAGTTGTCGAAATTTACTAAGGCGGATCTTAATGACAATTTTTTGTATAAAATCACTCTGCCGATAATGAAAACCGTATCACGTAGTTATTGTTAAAGTAATTATCTTAAACTCCTGTTACTTTTAATACATGAAAACAGTAAAATTAAAGCGTTTAGATTTATTACTCGATAATAACTGGCAGAATGAAAAGCATTTAGACCTAATAATGGATTATACAGGATTGAAAGTCCTTTGTTCGTTGTAATCGAATAAATACCCAGATTGAGTGCCCAGAAAACCCATACTCAGCTATCTTTTGGAATTAAATGTATCTTAGTTTTATATTTTTATATTCCTAGAACAGATTATGTTTAGATATCGATTTACATAATATTTCTCGCGTACATATTGAAATAAGTGCGACTTAGCAGACGAAATGCAAATCTGATAAAATACCTTTTTGTGTAAAAGTGGAAAAATCTGAGTTTATCGGCTTACGAAAGATTTTTTTTAGTAAGCTACGGCTTATTTCTTCTCATACAAGTTTTTGGTTGTTCCTGCTCAGAATCATATATTTGTATAATTTTGATACATAAAAAACCGGCCGAGTGTGTATCGGGGAACGCACAATGAAGGGTTACGTACCTACTACTAATATACTCCCCATTAAAACCCACTATCTTACTTCGGATTTAAAAAAGGTCGATCATACATGCATGCGAACTTTATAAGAAACTTACGGTGCTTACGTCAATTTTCAGCTATAAGTAATTCTAAAACTGTTGGATTTTAAAATTCGCCTTAGTGGCATATCACGGCTGCGTGGCGTCTTTACTAAGGTTTGGCCTAATAATTTGGGGAAACGCTTTCGATGTTAAGAGAGTGTTTATTAGTCAAAAGAAATATAAATGAGCCATATGCGGTGCAGGACCTTTAAACTCTTGCAAACCTTTAGTCAGACAACTCAATGTGTTAACTTTGACTAGTAGGTACATTTTGGAAATAAGTTTGAATGTTAAGTCAAATTATACTCTATTCACAACCACGACATCAGCTGAAGGACGTGCACTGCTCGACATAGGCCTCCCCTCACTACATGGGCAGTAAATGCCATTAATCGCCACGCTTGGCATGCCGATTGGCGATCGCAGTATCTCCACCACACTCCAAGGATGGTGCTGCCCATTCCCCGGCGGCGGCGGTCTTGGTCGCAGTTTTAGGACATACCCGATTTTGTATTTCCAAAACTAGTAGTAAATGCTAATTTACGATTTCGAGATCCTAATATATAGTTGATATTACCGAGAGCTAAAACTGCTTATATTTGACGGCGCGCTGCCGAAATAGTGTTAGATATGTGTGGTGGAATTATTAGATTTAAACACGTATTTGATTATTTGTCTTGCTTATGACTTTGTTTTAATTGTTAATCGTCAAATCATTGATGACAGTTGTAAAGTTATAAGTTATGAATAATGAAGGTAGCTAAGAAATTATCATTGTCTAATGATAAAATTATTGAGGGTAATTTAAAAAAAAGAGCGGGCAACCCCGAAGAGGGTAACAGGTGCCGCCACCCGTTGATAGCTAGGCATTCTGTTGACAGCCGCGCTCGGTGGTGCACGCGTGCTAACCTATTGGTTCTTCCTAATCGATTAGTATCTTGCCAATCACGTAATAAATTGATACGAAGTGTGATTAAATAAAACCAGTGGTTATTTATTATACGTGACAGAGGTGACTTTATTTCCGTTTTCGCGTCCTAATGGGTGATAACGGTGAAGACCGTCTCGTCAAGCCTCCTGATGATTCGTTATATTTAAAAAAATATACGTAATATCAATCAAAATTTTATTGTAGGAAAGCAAAAAAAACTTCGTCCGCCATCTTTATAAATTCTGCCATATTGCATTTTGAGTGATAGCGCTTTATTTTTTGTGTTATTCTTAGCAAGCCCTTTCATTTGATACCCATATTGTAGGAGTGTCATCCTTCAGGATGCAACTGCATTGTTTGTGTTGCTGCAGTGCATTAATATAAATAACTAGTCCGCTATCTTGGGTGTTTCGCCATGTAGGATTGAACGACGTAACACAGCTAAACCATGCATTGTCATCCAAACTAAACGTGTATAAAAAAATCAGTTTAAGATATCTGCTTCAAAATTGAGTTGCAAGATTCCACCCGAACAAACATAGTTATATACATTGTAAGTTAAGTAAAAGCCTGTGTAAAAAGGAGATCTTTTTCAGTGTTCATTATAAAAATCAAAATAAAGAAAGAATTGGAAACTCATTTTCATGATAATATATTAGTTTCTTTGGGAAAGGCCTACGAGTATGTCTAGCAGTGGACGTCTTTCGGCTGATATGGTAACAAAAACCAAATTCTAAAGAAACAAAATGAAGTTATCAACTTTCTATAAAATAATTCTGAACACCCGCTCCGAAAATCCGGGTAAGAGAGTATAAACTAATAGACATTTTAAGGCGCTCCAATCTGAGATAAACTGTTTATCATAACAGCTCGTTCGGCGCGTCACTTTAAGTGACAGCGCCTAAGAGCTCTTGCCCTTAATGACGGCTGAAACAAAAATTGGAACACTTTTTAGACCGAGGTAAAATGTTGGTGGTTATTTTTTTTAAAGCGTTTATAGTTTGTCAGTGCTTGTGTATTGTCGCTTTACTTATTAGCTAGGTAGTAGTGACCTGGAGGGGTGGTATTTTCTGACCATGAGGTTTTGTCATGAAAATTTCCTTACTAGTATTCGGCTGCTACAACCGTTGTAGTATTATAATATTGGATATCTACCTACATATGCAGGACAGTTTGTATGCATTTGTATCGTCCCGCTTCAATCAGTGCCCACATTTCAAAGAATGGTTCAGTGAACAATCATTAAAATAAAACTAGTGACTCGGTACAGCTTATTGATACAGGACCGACTTTGCCAAATGAAGAAGTGGCCTTAAAGTAATTTTAAAATTTATAATCATTAATTTTGTGATTGTGTAACTCTGAACTAAATTAACGGGTACGTTATTTAAAATCTTCGGATCATATTATTTTTATTTTGCATAGTAATAATGATACTCAGAATGTACCTCCACAACTAAAAATAAATACAATAGGATTGCGTCATCATTATATGCGTTACCATCAATTCACGTTTCATCCCATTAAACTGAAAAATAATTACCGCGGTCAGTTACGTTCATTTGGCTTGGGGTGTCGTGTTAATTGCTCACACATTTCCATGGAGCTGCATTAAATTAATAAATATAATGCTATATATGAGGGTATTCAAAACTAAGACAGCTGGCATGTGTTATGAAATTTTCTAATACCTCTGTAAGTGTGTTTCCCTATGACTTCACTTTTGTATAATGTCTCTGAAATTTTGATTTACCTCATTTATTTCTAACGTAGCTCTTAGCACTACACCGTAGCCCGTAGCAGCGCAAAGTTCATATAGCAAAGATTGCCCTTAGCGCTCTGATCACACACACACACACACGCGCACCCGCACGTAAGCACGCACGCACACACACATTATATGTACATTATTAGGCAATTATTTCATTACTTAATTCATAACAATACATATTGTGTGTGTATTTCGACCTAAATACTTCTGCAATGTCGCCCTCCACTGCTTTCAGCTCAGTAAATTGCCATCTGTTAATTAAATATGACTCAAACATACTAAGAATTGCCACTTATACCAATTATGCTCTAGTTTCTTTAACAAGATATTATGGTCCCCATTGTCAAAGGCGGAACTAAGATCCAAGAAGCCACTTTTTATTTATAGTTCATCCTTGTTACCACTTCATGACGTGCCCTTGAAAATATTTTACCACTCCGGATCGGACTTCTGTGCTTCAAAACCTCCTAACGAGTTCATCTATGAATTTAAACTTGCAGTATATTCACTAACTAGCTTTTACCCGCGACTCCGTCCGCGGGCAACTCGTAATATATGGTCGGCTAATAGTGTAAACCTGCTACCATCATATTATGGAAGATTACAGGACAGACAAAAAACATGACTGAAATTAAAATAATAAACCCCGAAAAACGGGAAAAATCTCATTGGGTTATTATTTCCCCTAATTCCAAAATAAAAGAGAGGTAAAACGTTTTGGTTATCTATTTTACGATGACTTTTCTAACTTAACTGTATTTTGCAATCAAATAACGTTTTAAATTATGGATTCAGCAGTTTGTCGAGGATAATTTTTAAGAAAAAAAACGACTTCAATGGGGGAGGCCGGTAAAAGATTATTATACTTAGATGGTGCACTCTTAGATTCCATACAATAAAATAAAAATGGCTATAAGTATGTTCATAATGGTAGAAGACTAAGTACCCTCAATTCCTCATGGAATCATGGAAAAACCTTGCTTGCTTGACAAACAAAACGAAGAGAACAAATCGCCAAACGTGAACTACGCGTCGTTGAATAGTTCCGTTCTGATCATCATCAGCAGTTCCACTTCATCAAATGTCACTTTTATGAATGAAAATGCTTGATTAGTTCATGAAAATACTAAAATCACTATTTGTGTGCCTTTCACATTTGAGGAGTTCCCTCGATTACTAATGGATCCCATCATCAGAACTCGAGCATGATAAAATCAATCGTGAAAATAGAACTTGCTTATCAAACACAGCTAGGAGGACAAATCAACAAACGTGAACTTTTCGTTGTTGAAGAGTTCTGTTCTGATCATCATCAGCAATTCCACTTCATCCAATGTTACATTTTTGGATGCAAATGCTTGACTTGTTGATAAAAAAACAAAAATCACTATATGTTTGCCTTGAAAATTTGAGGAGTTCCCTCAATTCCTCATGGATCCCTTCATCAGAACTGCGTTTTGACAAAAACGGGACTAACTTAGATATATATACTTACAATCGAAAAAAGAATTTTTCAAATCAGTTAAAAATTGACAAAGTTATGGAGTAACAAACATTAAAAAAAAAAAAAAAAACATTTAAGCGAATTGATAACCTCCTCTTTTGAAATCTTGAAGTTGGTTAAAAAGAAAGTAAATAGATCTTCATGTAAATTAAAAAGTATTTACTTAATGTACAAAGAAACTTCTTGAAAGAAACTACATAAAATCTTTCGATATAAATAAATATACATATTTATTAGGTGTTGAGCAAAAATATTCATTATCATCATTCAGCCGAAGGACATCCACTGCTGGACGGAGGCCTCCCCCACAGAGTGCCACAATGCCCGGTCCTGCGCTACCCGCACTCAGCGGACTACAGCGACTTTCACCAGGTCATCAGTCCATCTTGTGTGGGGCCTACCGACGCTGCGCCTTCCGGTAAGTGGTCGCCACTCGAGAGCCCTAACATCGCGAGCGAGCGTCGGTTCTACGTGCAATGTGCCCCGCCCATTGCCACTTAAGTTTAGCGATTCGGAGGGCTATGTCAGATAATTGGGTTCTACTGCGGATTTCTGAGGCGATCACGCTGAGATACTTCCCGCATAGCCCTCTTTATTGCTTTTTTGGTGACTTCAAGCCCAAAAGCCATCTAAAAGTCTTTTGGCTTGAGCCCCATAGTAAGCGACTACGTTTCAGTGCCCATTATGTCATCACTGGCAACACTCACTGGTCAAACACTCGTCTTGAGACACTGTTACAAATTTTTTTTGAGAATATGTAAAATATCTGCTAAGAACTCTCATTAATTTTGATAAGAGGTTAACCTAACCCCAAAACAGTGATTTTATTGGATGTACAGCTCAAAGCCACGAAATATTAATAAAAAACAATAATAGTACATACCTTTGCGAATATCATACTTCTTCGTTTACACAAATAACACGAAGCACAGTTATCTTTTGAGAGAACACACATATAAGCGATCAAAATTCTTACGAAAATGGCACATATTGGAGTTAGCCGATAACTTTTAAACTCGTGGAGTTTTACTGATCATGTGATTTAAGCAATTTGTTAAAATAACTGGCAGTAGCTGTTTTTCTCAGACGATTTTTATTGCGACATAATGGTAGGTAAAACGAAAAAAACAAAAAAAGAAATGGATTTAGCAGGTGTACACTTAGCAAACGATATTATAGAAATAATTGCTATTCAATTTCTAGTAGGCGCCTATACAAACTTTTACCTTCTTTTCACCCCCTGAGGAAGGATTTTCGGATTAAAAAGTATCCTATGTCCTTTCTCGGGACTCAAACTATATGTATACCAAATTTCATCTAAATCGGTTAAGCGGTTTAAGCGTGAAGAGGTAACAGACAGACAGACAGACGGGTGACTTTCGCATTTATAATATTAGTATAGATTATTATCAGTAAATGGGTCGTAATAGCGTAGAATTAAAATTAATACACCTTTTTTAGGTTTATCCGACGTGTCAGATGCATCACAACATTCTTTGTCGCGAAATGACTGGCATGAGCGGATATTAGCATCTTGTAGTCTATGGATTTTTTGAACTACTCGCATTTTGTATTTACTACACTATTACTATTAATCACTTGTACACTGACTAAAGTTGTCACTCGCTCGACATACAACAATCACAAAGTTCGGCGATATAATGGGCGATTTTTTTAGACGACAGCCTTTGTTAATAACAAGATTCCACGACGATGAAATCTTAAAACCCGGTAGATGCCCGTTTACAGCGTTTGTGTGCATGTGGCGTGGCATCATTAAAAATAATGCTCTCCTTTTCTCCCCTCATAAGAGCATACGCGTAATTGTGTACGTGTGATAGGTTAGAAAAATCTCCTAAGCTCAAATGATTGCTTGATTTTAGCAAATAAAAACTTTACGTCTGTATTGCAAAGTTGAGTTTGCAACGTTGAGGTGGGATTACATAGGTTATTGCGAAAACTGAAGAAGAAAAGTGCCGTAAGCTAGACATACTTCATATACACTTCTTTTAAGAAGACAATTCTTATAATAGCGGTTGTTAATTTACTAATGTGTATTTAAAGTGTCGAGGTGATTGCAACCTCTCATTCCAACCAATTTAAAATAAAGATACTGAGCCTGAATTTTTTTTTTGTAAATGTACTGTAACTTGCATCGGTACCTATGCACTATTTTGTAGCACGGTGTAAACTATATACTAGCAGGTATATAAATTTATGCCAAAAAATGAGCTATAGTTGGATGACCTGCCTTATTATTTCACTAAACACTAAAGCAATTAACCAAATTTCAGTTAATAGCAAGTTTCAAAGTGTGCCCAAACTAACCGGGCGAAATCACCCATGTCCGCAGTGAGAATAGTTGTAGCACAGCGATTTAGGCACAGAAGTTCCACTCTGTATAAACAAACACAATTAACATGTACGTAGCTTTATGTGTTTACTATTGTCTTAACCTGTTTCTTAAATAAAATGGCTTTAGAGAACTTGATGAAAACGTACAGAATACAATCAATATAAGTGAAGGCAAACAATAATACAATACCCGTCCTTTAAGACCAGTAGGTAAAAGTGCGGATTTAAGGAATACGGGTACTGCATTGTACACAACAGCGTGTTTTCTTATGTCTCTCGTAATCCTGACACGTATTATATGTTGCAATGTAATTTTGTGATTCCAAGCCTCCTTTCACGTTGTATAAAACGAACTTTCTGTTTTGCACTATGTGACATCGACAGTAGTGAGGGTAGTTGCGAAATTGCGTTTAATTACCGTGCCGCCCGCCAGGGGCGCTTCCGGTGCCTGCCGGAAACCGCGCACTTTACTATTATTATACGTATGTGCTTTTATGTGTAGATAACTTGTACTCTCGTTTAAAATATTTTCAAAGAAGCGAAATTTGAATCCCAAATACCTCCATAGGTAGTTTAAATAGCTAAAAGTAGTCAGAATCTTCATTTCGATGGAGACATTAGCGCATTTGAAAGCCTATTATGCGAAAAATAATGATGTCGTCTTGGCAATATTCTTTTATCTCTTAGCAATATTAACAAGAATTGACAGTTATCCCATTCTCAATACTCTCATGGTCAAATAATACAAATGAGTTCCTCATTATCATCATCATATCAGCCGATGGACGCCCATTGCCTTCCTTAAAGAGTGCCACAATGGCAATTGACGGCCTGTTTAGCCTAGTTGGTAGTGACTCTGCCTCCGAAGCTAGAGGTCCCGGTTTCGAATCCCGGCCAGGGCATTTATTTGTGCTTTTATCACGGATATTTGTTCTTGGGTCTTGAATATTTTTTATGTATTTAAGTATGTATTTATCTATATAAGTATATTAAGTATGTATATCGTCGTCTAGTACCCATAGTACAAGCTTTGCTTAGTTTGGGACTAGGTCGATTTGTGTAAGATTGTCCCCCAATATTCATTTATTTATTTAATGACCGATCCTGCGCCAAATGCATCCAGTGGACTCCCGCGACCTTTACCAGGTGATCAGTCCAACTTGTGGGGGGCCTACCTAGGCTGCACTTTCCAGTACGTGGTCGCCCCTCGAGAACCTTTACGCCCCCACGGCCATCGGTTCAACGTGCAATGTGCTCCGCCACTGCCACTTAAGTTTACTGATTCGGAGGGCTATATCAGTTACTTTGGTTCTACTGCGCATAAACTCATTTCTGATGTGATCACGCAGAGAGACTACCAGCATAGCCCTCTCCATTGTTCTTTCGGTGACTTTGACCCCGTTTCAGTACCATATGTCAGCAACAGATCACTGGCAACACACACTTTCGTCTTGAGACACTGTGGAATATTGGACGAAAATATATGCCGTAGACGATTAACCTCTGTGTCGAAGTTGGACCTACCTAACTGGACAGCAAGGACATATATCAAGCAATACTCGCCGTCAGCGGGGCATTCATCCTCACACCTTAGAACCTAAATGGTCGCGTACGGTAGGGTTTCAGAGGAACTTCCTCCCTCGGACGCTCCGGTTTTGGAATGAGCTCCCTGCCGAGGTTTTCCCGAGGAACTACAGTATGGGATTCTTCAAGAAAAGAGTGTATAAATTTTTAAAGGGTCGGCAACGCGCATGTGACACCCCTGGAGTTGCAGGCGTCCATAGGCTGCGGTGACCGCTTACCATCAGGCGGGCCGTACGCTTGTTTGCCACCGACGTGGTATTAAAAAAAGCAATAATATATTTATTATTTATTTATTTAATCTTTATTGCACAATAAGAAATCTTAACGTACAAAAGGCGGACTTAATGCCATGAGGCAGTCTCTACCAGTCAATCATTAGGCAAAACAGAAAGTTTGTAGGCGGTGCAACTATAAAATACCAGAGAACTAATTTGGTAAGCTTGGATACAAAATATTGATTCAAATATATACATCTGTCATATAGTTACATAAATAGTTATTTATATACATTACACAAATACATAATTAAAGATAAATAAATATAAATAAATAAATATCACGGGACATTTTTTACACAAATCGAACTAGTCCTACAGTAAGCTCAATAAGGCTTGTGTTATGGGTACTAGACGACGATATATTTCATAAATATATACTTAAATACGTACATAGAAAACGTCCAAGTCTCAGGAACAAATGTCTCTGCTCACCACAGAAACAAATGACCTTACCGAGAATCGAACCCGGGACCTCTAATTCGGAAGCAATGACATTACCAACTAGGCTAAACAGGCCGACAAATATAGGTTCTTATATAATGACAAATACCTACTAAACAGATACCCTAAGAATTCCGTAGACTACCAGCAACAAAAACGCGTACAGCTTTTTTGATGGCAAATTTGCTGGAAATATTTTTAATTTTAGGTAGAAGACCGTTCCATAGACGAGCCGCCTGGACGGAAAAAGAATTGGACATAAAACCCGAACGGTGAAGCGGTATGGCCAGAGAGAGATTGCCCGACGAACGAAGATGGCGTTAATGCGTTTCCTCGAGAAAAAGAGGGATTTGAGATATTCAGAACATTGAGATTTATATTATCTGTCACCTAAATAATTTTCTGTTTTGCTGTTGAGCAGGGAGTGAAATATGAAAGGTTACGAGCATGTACGAGAGTACTGTACGCGGCTTAAAGTTTCAGCGACTTATAGTTAGGAGTATGCACCGTAGAATAGTCGAGCCATTGTGTATGCGGCTGTAAGGCCTAATTGCCTTAGTCTTAGAAGTATTTTAAGAAGAAATTACTTTATGCACAAAAGCATAAAAAGTCACTTTATGCAGCCTTCTCTCGACATAAAAAAACAACTGTACCAGCATGAGCTGCTCTAGCACCTATCAGTAACCTAAACTACAAAAAACTAAAACGTAACACTAATTGTGCGAATACTCCATGAGCGAATAGTTTAGAGTGTTAGTATTTTAGTCGCACATTCAGTTTTTCAGTGTACTGGTTTATTATTTCTCAAATAAGTGCTACCCTGTTTCCACATCGGCCCCCACGCAGCGGCGACATATTAATTACCGACTTCCGGACGCCGTTATTCACCGGTGCGCTTCCGCCGGCGTGGGTTATATGCGTTTATATGCCGAAATATACATGGTAAAGAGAGTATGTTGTAATGTTATTATCAGAAAAACCAGCAACGCTTTTGACACAAGACTATTGTCGATGTTCTCAAAAACTCTAGATGATGATGATATCATTGGTGAGAATTGTTATAATTGTGTATGTAAGCAGATTATTGTACAAAAGGTTAATAGTACATTACGATACAAGGGCAGAGAACAGGAAATTCGCAACGAGTGGTGATAAATTGAAACACGACCGAAGGGAGTGTTTTAAATCGACACGAGTTGCGAATTACCTGTTCGCACGTGTATCGTACAACGTTTTACAGTACATATAGCTCTTTAAAGTTTCAACATATGCACGTAATCTGCTGATTACCGCACTCGGGCGGTAATATAGCACCATATGTACTGTAATAGTACATTACGGTACAAGTGCAGAGAACAGGAAATTTGCAACGAGTGGTGATAAATTAAAACACGACCGAAGGGAGTGGTTTAAATCGACTCAAGTTGCGAATTACCTGTTCGCACCTGTATCGTACAACGTTTTACAGTACATGTGGCTC
Organism: Notocelia uddmanniana; assembly: GCA_905163555.1. Lineage (NCBI taxonomy): Eukaryota > Metazoa > Arthropoda > Insecta > Lepidoptera > Tortricidae > Notocelia > Notocelia uddmanniana. The sequence goes on from LR991057.1 coordinate 8,641,657, forward strand.
TTTAAAGTTTCGACATATGCACGTAATCTGCTGATTACCGCACTATGTAGCACCATATGTACTGTAAAACATATTACAAGTCACAGAAGACCTAAGTACAAAGGCGAACTTATCCCCTATACTATAATTGACCTCTCCCAACCTGTAACCTTAAACCTCACCTATTAAAACTTATATGGAAACTGTCAAATGTCAGATGTCAAATTTTTTGAGATGAGGACGATTTGGTTTGTGAGTAAAACTCCAGATAATCTAATTATTGTGGTTCACCGTCTTTGTTGTATAAATTTAGTGCAATATGTAATGAATATTTTTAATACGGTGATAAATCGGTCATGAAGTCATAATCATTTCGAAGTACAAAAAATACTTCGGTTAAATGAGAAACATATCTCATTTATTTATATTCTTACATATGTATAAAGGGGAATTATTAAAAATAATGCCAAAGTGTGGTCAAGGGTCCATAATTAGGTTTGGACTGGAGCCACATATAATACAAATGCATGTCAAGGTTTGTATATTTATTATTTATTTTTAATATTTTATGACACTTTATAATCATGGTAGTATTTAATGAATGAAACTATTATTAATAGTTTTAAATATCATTAATTATGAAGCCATAGCTTTCCAGTTTTACGCTTCGCAAAACGACTATTAACACAATACTATATCGACGACCTGTTTAGCCTAGTTGGTAGTGACACTGCCTCCGAAGCTGGAGAGGTTCGAATCCCGGCCAGGGCATTATTTGTGCATTTAGTACGGATTTTGTTCCTGGGTCTTGGATGTTCTCTATGTATTTAAGTATGTATTTATCTATAAAAGTATGTATATCGTCGTCTAGTACCCATAGTAGAAGCTTTGCTTAGTTCGGGTCTTGGGTAGGTCGATTTGTGTAAGCTTGTCCCCCAATATTTATTACTAGCTGTTGCCCGCGACTTCGTCCGCGTCTTCACTCCTATTGGTCACGGCGTGATGTTATATAGCCTAAAGCCTTCCTTGATAAATTGAATATCCAACACAAAAATAATTTTTCAATTCGAACCAGTAGTTCCTGAGATTACTTACCGCGTTCAAACATACTCTTCAGCTTTATAATATTAGTATAGATAATTTTATAATTTAATACTATTAATTTTAACCTGTAATATTAACATGAAATATCTGCAGGTTTTGCCAGAGATACGGACTGCGGACAGCTGTCAAAATTTCTAATGTTCGATCCGTTTGATCCGTTTATTACGACAAGAGCGCATTTTACGTTACTGGATAGGCTATTGAACCAGTGCAAGGATAAGTCATCTCAATATTAAACCGCGACACTAAAAACTATCGGTCATTCTTCGGAAAATGTAACGGCAGAGTAATCAAGTAGCTTAACGAACGTACCATAAGCAGATATAACTTTTATTATTGGAAATGATATTTATACCTTAAGCATGCTCGAAAACCTCCTATTAACCCCATCGTTAAGTGGCTAAATAGGATTAATTCTGCGAATCAGAAATATTTTCTCAGTACATCATATCACATCGACAGCCTAAACAGGGTGTTTTCATTGAATTCCGTTAATTACGAGGGCACAATCCTGAGATCAAATAAAGTAATCTTCTCTAAAGAGACACTAGTAACCCAATCTGTACCATTTCAAAGATTTTCAAAAATTCATTTTCGCTTATTTACGCCCCTAGTATAATATAAAACATCCTTAACGAATAAACAATACTGACGTGCGTCATGTGTGGTGTCATTAGAATTCCGTATATTATCATACTTGACATTAATTTTTGCTTAACTCCACGTTAACTCTTAAGGCCTGTATAAAGGGGCTAAGAAGTTAGGTTCCAATAATTTAAGGGATGTTATACTAAAACAAAACAATTCACTGTAAATAAAAATGAAGAAAATATTTATATGGTGTTTATCTTTTAATTTCCTGAACTATTCTTGTGTTTTTTTTCTTTTTTTTTCTATTATTGTGATTGTGGAATGAGCTCCCTGCCGAGGTTTTCCCGACGGACTACCTATACTGTATGGGGTTCTTCAAGAAAGGAGTGTATAAATTCTTAAAGGGTCGGCAACGCGCATGTGACACCCCTAGGAGTTGCAGGCGTCCATAGGCTGCGTCGACCGCTTACCATCAGGAGGGTCGTACGCTTGTTCGCCACCGACGTGGTATAAAAAAAAAAAACACTTTTATAAATAAATTAAAATTCTGCTCAAACATAATCATGCTGTGCATTTAACCGACAAGAGTTTTTTTTTTCTGACAAGGTGTATAACACTTACTGTAAAGTGAACATCCTTATTATTTAACATTTATTTTAGATTTTTATTAATTCTATGCCGCCAGTTATATGAAAGTCAAGGAGGATTCATAACACAATTTAAGAAGTCTAAGGCTGGGTTGCACCAAACCGTCTGTAATCGTAAACTGTGTTCGTTAAAATTTCAATGTATGGAAAGTTTGACAAGTTTATATGGGATGACAGCTGCCGGCGCCATATTTAACGTTGATCAGTCTGTGATCGTAAGTCGGTGCAACTGAGCCTTAATCACTGACTCGTATTAATTATCTTATTAACAGGATGTTTTAGGAGGCAAAGTATTTTCTCTAATTTTCTCCAAAAACTAACATAAACTTTAGGTACATTTATGTTATACTTAAGTCTACTCCTAAAAACGAGTGATCTCAACTTACTACATAAGTAGGTATTGGTACCTAATTTGTTAGCACCCAAACCACCAATTTGTCAGTACGCCCCACTGCTAGTCATATACCTATCATATACATCTGAAAACTCTTAAAATATTTTTACTATAGAGTCATGTTCAAATAATACGCTCCGATATACCTGATGGCGACTTAACCAAAAAACAATTAATTATACTGGTTTTAATTCTATGTCACTTTATCTAAGTACGTTTAAAATGAGTTTTTGTGAATTAACCTTTAATATTTTGCCACTTCACTGCAATATTTGAAAACGTACATTCCCACATGTTGTATATATTATCATGTGATAATATTACGTTAGTTCTAATTTGAGTTGCAATTAGCCAGCTAGCCATTGCTTATGCATCTAATTGTACTTGCTAATAGGTAACACAGGTAACAGTACACATGTTTGTGCCAGGAAATACCAACTAAGCTGGGCTTTGTAAAATCAGAATATCCAATACTGTACCATAGTGCTTTTCAATCGAAACATTCGGTTTTGTGGTAGCATCGTTCGTAGCGCCAAAAGGTAAAACTAAGTTTTCATGATATTTACATTGTGTTATAAGAATGGTTATTTTGTTTTTTTTTCATAGACAACAAGATAATATATTATTTCTACCAACTTGTCATTAAAATACGTTAACAAACGTTTAAAATCCAGTTGTCGACCAGTTTAGCGTAGTTGGTGACACTGTCTACGAAGCTGGAGCTTAGAATTCCGGTAAGGACATTTGCTTCTGTGGCGAGCATAAACTTTTGTTCCCGAGACTTTGATGCTTTCTATGTATTTAAGTATATAATTATATCCATTAAATACATCGTCGTCTAGTACCCGTAACACGTATTGAGCTTACGATTGCACTAGTTCGATTGATGTAAAGAAAATCTTGTCCCCAATATTTATTTATAATAACAATTTCAACTGTGTTCGTTACGAGGGTTACATTTTCACATCTTGAAATGTTTCAAGGTCATTGCTATTATCATCATCATCATCCTAGCATTATCCCAGCACATATTTTGCATCCTTGAGGATGGCCGGGGTCCGCTACTTAATATCAAGAATTTGCGAAGGCAAATGGTTTCTACGGAAGCGACTGTCATGTGGCCTTAAAAGGGCGAAACTTGAACTTATTGGGATTAGGTTTTTCAAGTGAGTGGGTAACATGACTGTTAGAAGTATTCAGGCCGCCCGAAGGCCACTAACTTGGCTTAACGAGTAATGTCATAGTTAGCAGCTGGGATCAACGGCTTAGCTAGCCTTTATTTTACCTTCTCAATAAGTTTGCTGTTTCCTGCTCGTAAATAAAATAAATAATTTTGAAGACTTAGGACAATGCGAGGTTTAAATAAATACATTTAGTATTTTTAAGCACTTTATTGTTTACAAAAGTAGGATGAAAGGTGTATGTAGGCAATGTTTATGAACCAGACTGTAGTAGTTTACAGTCTTAATCTACAAAGGACGGAAAAAACCATATAATATCTTATCCTGCTTTTTATTAGCAAATCAAGCTAAACAACCAAATTAAACATAAGGATTTAAAGCGAACTGCTGTAAATATACAATTGATATCCTATAAATCCAATTATAGTAGTGAGTGTAAATGAGCGCGATAATAGATTTAGTTCGCTTATTTCCAATCCGTTAATCATGCTCCGCCCGTGGTGCTGTAGGTAATTCCCTAAATTATGCGTCAGGCAATCAGAACGTAATTGATCGCTGTGACGTCACGGTAGTCTGAGACCTCGTATCTTGAGGTCACGGGAAACATAAACTGCCTGGAATTAACCGGCGCAGGCTAAGCCTAACAAGTAGATAGGTATAAGTGGTATTATTTTATCCGTAGTATTATTTCGAGACCTCTCTGAAAAGGGGTCTAGACTTGAGATGGAATCAGGCGTTACTTAAGATACTGATAGAGTGATAGATAATGGACATAAGCGTAGCCCAACTAGGGAAGTACCTCTACCTTACAGAAGACTGCAGCTATAATAACATCACTAATTAAAAAGCTAAATCTCACTTTAAAATTCGGCCAAGTGGCTTTTCTAGGCGACTAAGGTCAATATTAGTAACACATGACTAAAGCAAATTTCATGTCAGTATGCCTGATCCGTACGCCCTTAGAACAGTTATCGGCTTCGAGTGAAAAGTACCCGAAAGGTTTTCAGAACGACGTTAATTAAATACACCTGTGTTTTTAATGTAGTAAGAACAATTGCCGTGCCAATACCTTAGATTTACATAGATAGGAAAAAAACGAGTTCGGACGTCAATATGAGTAAGAACTTCTACATCAATTTTTTTAAACACTATGTCCGTTCACCCTTCCACGACCGTCGTCTCGGGAACATTTCTCATATGTCAGCCACACGCGCAGCTATTTCGCGGCCACCCGCACAAAGCTGGCTCGGTTTATCGGAAACCTACAAGGCATATATGTAAAACTATAAAATATGTCTGCCGCTGTAGGTAATTTGTTGGTTATAATAGGCGGGCAAGGCAATTTTTAAAGCTTGCGTAATACTATGCACACAAAACAAAAAAAAAAAAACAAAAATTGAAGACTTGGTTCAGAAATAAATATACCTCTAATGCAATGCTTATAAAAGCGTTGGATACGGGCAGGGCATAACCGATCATTGTGGCATTCTCTGGACGGAGACTTATGTCCAGCAGTGGAAGTTTTTTGGCTGGTGACGATGATGCTCATACTGTTAATTAGACCCCAAGCTAGATATCCTTGCTAAGTAGGCCTAAGGCCGCGTTTACGCGTAGATTATTTGCTGAGCGGCACACTTCGCGCGCTTTTGAAACATATTGGAATTCCTTTTGAAATATATAGCTCACCCTATATTTATAGTCATAACCAGTACATGTTTTCCACTGATGATCCGAGGGTATCATTTAAATCATTGGAAAGTAAGTTATCACCTGTGCATCTTATTCCATTGTCTTAAGATGAAAAACTGTTAACTTACTTTTGCTCTTGCATAGTACATACCATTATAAATCTGTTTTTTTTTTCGCCCATTGCATACAGTTTCAATATTATCTTCTCTTCGCTTGTGGAAAACCTACATTAAGTGTTCATACAACCGTGAGTTCACATGTTGTGCAAAATGAACTATTATTACTAACAGCAACACACTCCCAAAAATTTTAGAGCGCTCGCGGCCCAGCGGCGCCCGCGTACCGCGTGCGGTATGCGAGGTTAAGCAATGTGGGCGCAGGTCAGTTCTTGGATGGGTGACAGTTTGAGTGGTACTAACTGAGCGCTCTCGTGCTTTGGAAGGCACGTTAAGCCGTTGATCCCGGCTGCTGTCTACGACAGCAGTCGTTAAGCCAAGTTAGAGGCCTTCGGGCGGCTTGAGAACGTCTAACAGTCAAGTTGGCCACTCACTTGACAAAGGGGGGTCGAAGTTGCACCACGTCGGTAGGGAGTACCCACCGTCACCCTACACGTGACCCCTGGGTGGTGCTAAAAGTGCAACAAAACCTGGCAACCGTACTTGTCTTCTCGAAGATCTCACGGTTCTTAAATAAATGCCATGCGATTAAATAAATAAACATCCCAAAATTCCACTTCAACCACATTGAAAGCGCATTTCAGCAGCTCACAACTATCGCAATAATTTCGCCATCTCGTACCAACTGATAATTCCACTTAAGTCCCCGACTTACTCTGGCTCCGATTAAGAGCGAGTTATGAAACTGCGCTAACTGGAGTTTGATGGAAGCACGTGCGCCCGAATAACGAGCTCGCAGAACCCATTCGACTAATCGTTTTGAATTAAATTCGCAATTTCTTTGAACGACTTTCTTTCATCAAGTTGATTGAAGGATCAGAAGTCATTTATAAACGACAGACACAGTTCACAAATGTAATTTTTGTACCAAGCGCAAAAGTGCGCTAGTAAAAGTAGAATTTTAAAGGCGTATTAGGAGAGTGAAGTGATTGAAGCTTTATCACCATGAGGGATGCCCACGATAGCGCAGTTGGCAGAGGTGGTGAGTTTCAACCCCTCTAGTGGCATACAATTTTTAACGAAAATATAGTCCAGATTTGAAATAGGTCGCGGAAGGCTCTCAGTTTTGTTGTTCGTCAATCAAAAATTTTCGACAGTCGCCAAGTGATTACGCTATTGTTCAACTCGTTTGTCCGTAGCCAACTAGGAAGTAACTGTATTATTGGGAATGAACACGAGAAAAAATACACTCTACTTCTATAAAAAGTACAAAAACATTCACATATGAAAATACTATCCCTATATGTACGCCACACCTTTTGTATTGGGAATGGTGACATACCAAAGTCTCAAAGTACGGAGAGAACGTGCGTCTGTAAAATACATTAGTGACTAATCCATGGCTATTGGAATTTGTACATTTTAAAGTGCCGACACATGTTGCCAGAAGTACTCTTTGACCCCGCCTAAAACTACTTTTTGTAATCCCCAGTGCGAGTACGGTGACCCTAGTTACTAGCCTCTTATATGGGGCACTAAATACTATAAATAATAATCTTTCATATTATAACACCTCTTTGAACCTGTTTTCGCAGACAGAACCGAGATTCCTGGCTATAGCAGCACGCTTTCTTGAGTTGAATACCACTCACACTACTATTGAATAATATAGCACAATATCAGTCAATTTTTTTTTTGTATCCTATAAGTTGCATGTTTGATCTAACTGTGAATATAAGTTGGTTAGTAAATATTTTTTTTTGTATTTTTTTACTTTGATTGGAAAATACGGTGTATGCAAATGAATGGTTTTTTTTCTGTTTGTTCTAGCTTCTAAGCGTACCAAAATCAAAGAGTACGAAAGCGTGAAACATATTGATATAATTAACTTAATATCATGTTTTACCTGACGATTCAAAAGTGCTAGGCCTATTTTAATAAAGAATACTTTGACTTTGACCATAAATCTTTGAATTTGAAACGCACAGAGCGTGGCGCAGCGTGGTTGCGGGGCGGAGGCGGTTTTGCGTTAAAGCAAACGCGGTCCGGGGTACCCCGCACCAAAAAACCGCGCGGTGTTCGCGGGAGTACGGTAGAACGTAGGCGACGTGTGTGACATATACCTATAAAGCAGTAATCAACAGTCCACAGTTTCGGAAACATCAAAAATGCAAATCCCCCTCCTCCCGCCACGCCGCGCCCGCTCTGTGCGTTTCGTGCTTTAGGTATACTAAAAGTTCCAAACCAAATAGATCTCATGGATGGTTATTCAAATACCTACCTTCCGTTTAATCAGGTAATGGTTGGTGTTTTGAAGTTAATCCTTTTCTTTGTTGGCAACTTGTAAGCATTAGCTGCCTGACAATGAACGTTTTCAATTTTAGTTCTGTTACTAACGCTAGAAGGCGCTAAACTAAAAGTTATGGTATTGGTCATTATTCGCAGAAATAGATGGCAAATAAAGTTATGAAGTATCAGTATAAGTTTATAAGACTTAATAAAGTTATCAACCAAATACTTATGCCTAATATTTAAATTATGTTTGAGTTTATTTTACAATGATGGTTACTCTATTTTATGATGAAAGTAAATGGTAGACAACGTAAGAAATATAAAAGTATCCAATTAAGATAATGCGTGGTTGTATCCCCGTACTCCCGTGGCGCAGGACATTGTGGCACTTTTTAGGGGAGGCCTCTGTCCAACAGTGGACGTCCTTCGGCTGATATGATGATGATGATCCCCGATACAACTATCTGGTTTTTTATTTATTTATAAATTTAGAAACAAATACGTTCGTAGCTGCTACAGGCTACATACGGTGAATATACGGCTACGGCCTACGAGCGTAGCAAGCAGCACTAACATGCACTAAATGTATTAATCAAGCATCTGTTTTAGATTTGTCATTCAAATAAAAATAGATAAATAACACTTGTACTCCACTACCTCGAAGTAACTATAATGTTTTTCAATAATTTACGTGAAAAGTGATCGTTCTGGATAACCTATCAATAAAATTTCATAATCGAATTATGTCAGAAATTGAGCATGCATTGTTCGCATCAACTTAGTCTCAAGATCCTGTAGTTTCCAAGTATTCAGACTCTAGATACCAGTTTTTGGACTATTTTGAGTGAAATTGCACGTCTTACTGAGTTCCAGTTGTTCGAACTTGAGCGTTGAAGGTAAAACTTCGCTAGCGTTGGAAGTTTACAGTATTCATAAATGGGGTTTAACAACAAAATAAGTATGACTTTGGTTTACAAGATCAGTATACAAATATGCAAGAACTGTGTACTGTACAAAAGATCGGAATTGCATATAATACTTCTACGTAGGTAAAATAAGAAATATAACATATTGAAAGGTTTTGACGTGAATGCGTACCGTACCGTACACAATAAAATAATAATAATAAATACCTACACCGGAGACGACGATGCAACGGGGCCACGCCGTTTCGTCGCCTAAATAGATATTTTACGAGGACTGCCTTTTAAGTTGTGTCGTTTGGAAAAACTAAAGACAATTTAAGTGTTAAATGGTATTTATTGTTTTTCAAAGTAATCACCGTGATATGTAATACACTTTTTCATTCGATCGAAGTCGGGGTCTCCATAATGGCCGTTTTGTATGCCTCAACCGCTTCTTCAGGCGTCTGGTACTGTTGACCACGAAGTCGTTGCTTGATTTTTGGAAAATTAAAAAAATCGTTAAGTCTGGACTGTACGGCGGGTGTTCCAGAATTTCGACGTTTTGCTCTTTTAAAAACGCAGTTCTTTGCCGGGCGGTGTGCGAGCTCGCATTATCGTGGTGCAGTCTTATACGACGTCTTGGGTTATTTTTTCGAAACTCGCCGATGACTTCTGGTAAACAGACAGTGGTATACCAGTCAGCATTAACCGTTTTACGATCCTCGAGCACGATGGTGGCAACGTGGCCACTTTTCGCCACAAACGTGGCGACCATTTTTTTCGAAGTGCTCCGTGAGCGTATTACTTTGGTCGGTTTTGGCTCATCTTGGAACACCCAAACAGTCGACTGCTGTTTAGAATCGGGATCGTAGGCATATATCCAAGATTTGTCACCACTGATAATGTCGTAAACATGTTTCGAGTTTCCTCGGTTGAATTGCGGCAGAGTTTTGCGACACCATCGAACGCGAGCCGTTTTTTGGTCTTCACTGAGTAAATGTGGTATCCAGCGTGAGATCAACTTTTTTACGCCTAAGTGATCATGCAAAATACTGTGAACACTGATCCCTGAAATACTTAAGGAAGCTTCTATCTCACGGTATGTCGCATTGCGATCTTCGACGATCAGTTGCCGTACAGCATCAATGTTCTCCTGGGTTACGGCTGTTTTTGGTCGACCTTCACGATGTCTATCACCAAGACTAGAGCAACCACGTTGAAATTCTAAATATCAGCGTTCCACAGTCCGGAAGCATGGTGCTTTATCATTGAAAACCGTAGTCAACTCTTCGAAGCACTGAAGTCGCGTTAAGCCCCTTTTGAAGTAGTAAAAAATTATCGCACGTAAATTTTCTTTCGAAATTTCCATTTTCACAACTGACTTGTCAACTTTGAACGAACGCTGTACTAAAACGGTTGGGCCGATTTCGAGTCATTCTTTTGTTTTCGAATTCTAAATTCAAATATTTTAAGATGACACTAGTTATTTTTTATGCAATCACGGGAGGTTTGCAAACGACAGAACTTAAAAGGCAGCCCTCGTTTAATCTTAAGTTTCATGGCGCATTGGGTTAACTGTAAGGCCATGTAAACATTTGTAAGAAATAAATAAATATTGCGGGACAATCTTACACAATTCGACCAAGTCACAAACTAAATAAGTAAAGCTTGTACTATGGGTACTAGACGACGATATACATACTTATATAGATAAATACATACTCACATACTTAGAAAACATCCAAGACCCAAGAACAAATATCCGTGCTAAACGAACAAATAATGCCCTGGCCGGGGTTTGAACCCGGAATCTCTAGCTTCGGAGGCAGCGTCACTACTAGGCTAAACAAAATGTCAATTTATCATTATATGCATTAAAACTGGTAAGTGCAGTTTCTCTGTGAGAAACAACGTTTCTATTAAAAGTTTAACAAAATAGCGAAAAAGTGTTAGGGAGGTATGCGGTCTCTTATATCTAATCAGTGTTCGTAACTTTTATAGCATTTTTGGTGCAGCGTAGTGGTGTTAACAGAACTGGGATTAAATGATTTAAATTATCATGATTAATTAGCGTTAATAACGTTAAGATTGACCTTAATTAACCGTTTAAATTGTATTTGTCCATACAAACTCCGTTTACACCACTACGCTGCACCGAAAATGCTACAAAAGTTACGATCACTGCCAATTAATAATGTTGGGCGTATCCTCCCAGTGAAAAAGATAGTAAGAAGTATTGTTATTTTGTAAACCTTTACTCGCTTAAATATTGTGACACGAGGCTAGGTGGCTCATAAATATTACTTATTATGTACAAAAATCTGCAAAAACAGTTTTTTTGCAAATTTTGATGTAGGTCGTGTTTATGTGACCAAAAAATTGGCAATTTTAAACGCTCTGAGTGGCAGCGGACCCATTTATATTTAATTACATATACGAGTATGCCCTTTACGTGTTTGAGCGTAAATAGGCATATTCAACGTAAAACGTAAACATTTTTCGCCATCTAACAAAAGTAAATAAAATAGTATATATTTGTGAACAATCTTACTCAAATGGACCTAGTCTCAAACTAAGCAAAGCTTGTAATATGGGTGCTAGGCGACGATTTACATAATACATACTTGAATAGATAGAAAACATCCAAGACCCAGGAACAATTATTCGGACTCATTAATTCTAACCCTAATTCTAAAAATGACAAAATTGTTTAATACAATTTTATAATTTTCAGAATTACTTCAAGTTGTTATTATAAGACTGTAAGCTTAGAAAGTAGCACTAATGCGGTACCACTCATGTCGCATTAAAGTTACTCTTACTAGCTCTGTCACACATTAGCATACTCGTACAGTAAGTCAAGTGGTTTACCACTTTCCGACTCTATTACTTGTAAATTAATATTAAAAAAAGGATACGGTAATACATACATACACTTCAGCCGCGCATATTACTCATTTTGGCAAATTAATTATGTTGCATACTGAATTCAGAATAATGTCAGATAGGTACGAGTATGCTTATATAACGGAATAATATCACAAATATGTAATTAACAAAGCTACGGGTCAGTAAACAGCATCTGTAAATTAGAGGTTAGGTCATCTATAGTTTCCAGTTTGCACATTGATCTAATTGGCTACCACTATGGATTGCAAGAATAATTGCGTATCGCGATATAAGTCGGGATCGGGAGCAGGTTTTTGGAAGGAGTTAGGTTAGGAGTTAGAATTCATATTGATACACCCAGAGAGAATTATGAAATACCATTTAAGATAATGAAACTTAGAAAGTAAGTAGAGCGTTTTAATACCGATCTGGTATGGTTCGGATTAGGACAACAATTCTTGTGATTGTGAATGGTAGGTACCTAGGTTTGGCCTGTTAGATAGCATCAGATATTCTAAGGCCAACCCCCCTAGAAATAGAAGATACTTCGATACTGATGGTTACAAAAAAAAATTGGTTACGGTCAGATTTTTTTCTCGATAGTGGAATCCAGCTTGGTTGGAGCTGACTAAAATTTAATAAGATTCAGTAAAAAATAGTAATAATCGTATTCAGAAGTACGTGGATGCTGACATAACTGGAATACGTCTGAGAAGACTACTGGGTACATGACGAGTAGATCTATAATCGACTGGCGATCCTGATGACCTCAGTCGTCCCACATGGCTATGAAAGATTAAATACGAGTACATTTACACAGGAATTAAGATGATAACAAATTAAATTCATAAAATTGTGTTTAACATTGTAACAGATACTAGTAAGCACAATGCACTTAATACAGTGGAATCGTTTTCATCCGGCCAGGTCCCTTGACTATGTCATTATTTTACACACTGTTGCTAGACAGCTCTCTCGCAACAAAGTCTTGTTTAACTTCCACCCCGGTCGTAAACTGCCGAAATTAACCTGTCACAGTTTGGCAGCTTAGTCCGCTTGAGCTGGAGGTACTTAATTTAGTGTTAGGCGCTTCTCTTTTTTGACAACAAGTGAAATTGTCTGCTAATGAGTCGGAAATTAAGATGTGCTTTTGACAAGTGGAACAATCAGAAGTTTTTTTAATGTATCCTAGAATTCGACGAGCTCTGATCGCCACCTCGGCGAGGGTCACATAAAAATGTATTTTTGTAAAATGGTTTCATTCATTATCTCTTAGTTAATACAACTATTACATTCACTGACTCTGGCAATGGTTCTCGAGGCTGCCATTTCTCTTTTATTATAATAATAATGTAACAGAGCCACTTATAACGAAAGACATGTTTTCCACAGGTTTTGAAAATATATTATGAAAAGTCAGGCGATCTGAAACGTTTTAGTATTCAAAGTGCATTAGAGCCATAAATAAATTAAGATTTACACGTGTTTTACTAATTAACTTATGGGTGTAAGCCGTAAGCCTTAAGTTGAATTAAGTTAAATATAATATTTTGAATGATGATAGAATCTGCGTGGTCAGGGTCTATATTTTGAATTGTTTGTTGACTTTGTTACCGTTACACATTCTCATATTAAACTTGATTTAAATTCCAAACATGAAGCCATACAGACCACAGAACTAAACCAAAGCACTACCTACTAACCACATTTCTTTCATAACTAAAATCTCAAAACTCAGTGCGTCAGGCGAATTTCGCCCCTATTTTCTCTCAATGCGTGCTTAGGCTTTGTGCGTGTTCCTTACCCTTAAAAGCCGCACTCTAGGCCCCACCATTCACTTGAGGGCTTTCTAGACACGATAAAGCTAGTAAGAACCCATTTTTAGCCAATCAACCAACATTGCAATTTATAGTCTTAATAATAATCAGTTTTATTGAAGTGGCTGTGTTGTCAAAGCTGTTATAATTATAAGATGAAAGTTGTATTTTATTAACATTGAGAAAGTATTTCATAGATTTGCAAAGGGTAGTTGAAGTTCCAATATAAATGTTTATATGTACATTGAAGTCAGCATAATGAAAGGAAATGTATTTGACACAGTTATGATAATTGACGACATGTACCTCTGAACTCGAGATCGCAGGACTACTGAATTCGCTAGACTTGTCGTCCCTAAGCCTCTGTTTTACGTAGATTCAGCCCTCAAGGTTGTTCAGAGTATGTCGACTACCTCTCTAAGTAGTAGTGGGATGGTCACGTTTGCCGTGAAACCGGCAACCGTTGGAGCTGACAAGTTCTGGAGCGGTGACCGCAGCTGGGCAAGCATAGAGCAGAACATCCTGCAACTCTTAGGACTGATGACCTTACGAGAATAACTGGCAGTGGCCGGATAAGGAAAGCAAAGAATTAATTACTAGTACTAGGCACAAAATTATGGAGGCCTACGTTCAACAGTGGACTGACTATGGCTGATGATCGGCTACTCCAAAACAAACCCTAGTATATGTTTCAGATCAAATTTTAAAGAAGAGCGTAAAAACATTTATTATGTCAGCCTTAAAAAATTGAACTTAAATATGTAAAATATTAATCAACGACAATGCAAACATCAGAATTTTATAAAATACTGTAATGTTCTATTTTATACGCCATACTACCTTTAAAAATGCATGGACTTAAATATGTCAGTTCCTAACGTAAGTCAGCCTCAAAACATATACTAAGAGCACTCTAGTGGAGGTTTCCGTGGCATCTTTTTTAAAGGCAACTTGCACGCTACATTGGGTACCGTCCTTCAAACCCTCAGGAAGGAGAGGAGTGATCATGATTACTCCACCACCACGTAAGGTCATTAATAAGATTACTCCTTCTTATTAACTAGGCAAGCCTCTTTTACAAAAAGAAAACCTAGCAAGTCGTAGACACTTGCTGGGTCTTGAAATGGCTTAGCTGAGTAACTATGTTTTAAACTAGTAAAACTATAGTTGTAATGGCACTTGCTAATTTTAGAAGTATTTAAATCCCCGCAAAGAACGCTTTGGAGTTGAAGTCCTTTCTGGGCTTAGATAATTATTACAGGTGTTTCTGACCCACCACGTCTAGTATTTTAAAGCCTTTGAATTTACTCCTTTAAAAAGATGCGGAGTGGCGATGGAACGATGAAGCAAGAGATGGGTTCCGAGAGGGTATTAGCGCATTATAACCCCGAACTGCTGACCATCGTGACGGCTGACGCTTGACCTGCCGGCCTTGGGGCGGTTCTGTCCCAAACGCAGCCCTCCAGCGAGGAACGCGTGGTGGCGTATGCTTCTCGTCCACTTTCCAAGGCAGAGTGTAACTACGTTCAAATACAGAAAGAAGCCGCGGGTAGTTGTAACTACCGTCAGTCTGTATTTGAGCATTAAACGGTATTGGTACTACCAGTCCAGGACACTACAATTGGCAATTTAGCGTTTTTGCTGTTTTACCTGTCTCCCTGTATCTTTGATCATTCTTATTGTATGATGATTTATTATGTGAGGTGTGCAATAAAGAGTAATTGTATTGTATTGTATCCCCGGTAATTATGACGATTTTTAAGCATGTGTCATATTTGTGTTGTACAGTCAACAGCAAATGTAGATAATAATTTTAGTACTTTATCGCACCAACGTAACAATACTTCGACAGGTGAGATACGTCAGAGTAGTAAAAGTGACAGGGTACTAAAATGACCATCTACTTTTTTTACTGTTGATCCTTTGTTGATTTGATTCTAAAATAAAATCATAGCATCTCATTATTAATCTGAAGGGTGTAGTATAGGGTCACAAGATTCTAAATATGCGGGGGACCGATTGAGGAGGTCATGACGTCAAATGCCAAAATACTACCTACCAGTTTTCATTTTGACATTTAACATTGACTAATATAGTTTCATATCAACAGACATGCACTGGTCAATCATTTATAACGATAATTGATAGCCAGATAGGTTAAAGCTCGAAACGCACAGAGCGGGCGTGGCGCGGTGCGGGATGGAGGCGGTCTTGAATTTTGATTTTAGCAGAATAGTTGACTGTCGATATTGTAGATTACTGCTTCAAATGTCACACCCGCCGCCTCCGCTCCGCTACCCCGCGCGGTTTTTTGGTAAGACGTCCCTCGGACCGCGTTCGCTTTACCGAAAAACCGCCTCCACCACGCAACGACACTGCGTCACGCTCTGTATGTTTCAACCTTTAGCCGTAATCCGAGTTTGCCCGCTGAGTTTTTCTTTAGTTTTATTGAAATTGTCCGAAATAATCGTTTTGACTAAAACTACTAATGTAAAACTAAGAAGGTAAACCGTCTTTTTGCAATTCAATTCAATTTAATACAAAACGTGAGTTTTTAATAAAAATTTAAGGACAACCACCAAAAGGCTGGATATATGGGTATACGAGTATACATAGATTTTATATACATTTGGTAAGTCAAACGTAATTGTATAATATCATGTTAATGTAATATCAACATGATTTTCTTAAAAAATATATCGTCAAAATGATAATTAAGGACATAATCAAAGTCATTTATCAACGTCACGGTGGATCACAGAATATTCCGAGCGAAAAAAATAATTAATCTCACAATTGTCTGAAGAGACACAGGCTAAATTAATTTCGTCCGACATACAGATACCTAACGAACCCATCCTTTCACACATCGAGTTCATTAGGGGCTGTGACGACACTCTCATTAGAAGGATGCGCTTGTATGCACTGCTGCCATCCAATACTAACCAACCTATTTACAACCTTGGATGGATACAATTAAGATTAGTTTTCGAATACCACGAAAATAGAGATATGGCTTTTTGACATTGTAAGTTTGTATTTAGGTTGCCTTGGAGTTTTTCAAATTTGGCTTCATTTAATTAGACACATTTTCAAAAGGAAAATAAGGGTTCTTTTCTAAAGGCAAAAGTTGAATATAGTTAGTTTTAGAATCTATGTTAGAATCTTCCTTGCCTATTATAAAGAAGTTTCTCCCTATTGTTATATTTTTGTATTATTAACACTAAGGTTTTTAAATAAATAAATAGTACAAAGAATGACTTCACTTTGTTCAAGAATAATAAACAATTTTAAATTATAATGTATTGCACAATTTTTTCTTAAATCTTGACCTTTTGGTAGAGCTAAGGTTGAAATAGTTGACTAGTTAAAATCGACTGTATATGAAAAATATTTCTGGGTTATTGTATTGCAACGATATAACATAACATAATCACTCCATTATAGGTATGTACATATTTTAAGTTTATCAGCGATAACTTTTTTACAAATAAAATTACTAAATGTAGGCATTACATTACTTAACAGAAGTGCAAGAGAGAGATTTTAGAGAACAGAAAATGAAAAGTGGGAAAAATTCAAATGCATTAAGGATTGTTAATAATTTCTTAACGAATACTGGCATACGGCGATATATGTACAATTGTACATATTGATGTTAGAAAATATGTTTAAATTGCAAAATGTGTCAACAAGAATAATATAACATTAAAGTATCTTTTCAGGGTTTTTTTTATTACTCGTAATTTGAATACCTACGTACATAATATGCATATTTCATTATTAAAACGTAGACTGCATCCTACATTTGTTAATTTGTGCAAAGTTCAA
Organism: Notocelia uddmanniana; assembly: GCA_905163555.1. NCBI lineage: Eukaryota > Metazoa > Arthropoda > Insecta > Lepidoptera > Tortricidae > Notocelia > Notocelia uddmanniana. The sequence continues at coordinate 8,659,092 of LR991057.1, forward strand.
ACAACGCATAAAGATTTTGTATTCTTTTTCGTAATTATTACGCTCTTAGGTATCACATAAAATATGTTTTTAACAAGAATACAAAATCATGCAATGTAGGGGTTTAGAATTTCATCTTTACTAAATAAAAGATATGAGTGAATATGTCTATAACCATATGTAATGTAACCAGTGATCGTAAGTTTTGTAGCATTTTGGAGCATCGTAGTGGTGTTAACGGAGTTGGTGTGGACACTCTGTGGCTTACATCAGTGACCCTTGATACTAGAAAGCTATAAGTTTTAGGCCGGGTTGCACCAAATCGTCTGTAATCGTAAGCTGTGTAATTTCAATGTATGGAAAGTTTGACAAGTTTCTATGGGATGACAGCTGCCGGCGCCATATTTAACGTTGATCAGTCTGTGATCGTAAGTCGGTGCAACCCAGCCTTAAACTTGTGTCTACCTCACGTTGCTAGTATTATTTATTTGTTACATTATTTGCTTATCATTATAAACATCGTAAAAAAAACCTTATCAAGACCCTCTTTCTGTACTGAAGCTGAAGGCTTGAGCAGGCGTGGGGCTTTTGTTTAATTAGTGAGGGAAGGGATGTAAATGTAATAAAATCTGCCCCGACTTAACCACCATGTGGCTTAATTTGATTTACCTTCGTTATTAGAATTGCCTACATCTATGTATATGTAGTGTATACATTTCAAATGAAAACAGTGTTGAATTGTGAGTAATTATTGACGTGCAATTTTTTATGGTTCTGTAGCCCAAAGGCGAAAACGAAACCGTTCTCTCCGTACATCGCAGGCATTTAACAAAAATAATATAGGGTTTATTAGCATCAAATCTGAAATACAAGTGTAACAAATAAGCTACTTGACTACATTATGTAGTTATGTAGTCAAATTACTAAAACATTTTTTAGGGAGGCACTCCATAAAGGGAGGTAGGACACGGCGGAACGTCATCACGCTTATATTTGGCGCCTCTCAACTGGGCAATTACCTCCACCTTACAAAAGACCACGGCCGTAATAACACCACTGCTTGCTCCTTCGGCATGGTCTGGTCGGTCAAGAGTGAGTGACCTACATAAAGTCAAAGTCAAAGTCAAATTCTTTATTCAAATAAGCCTAGCAACAAGCACTTTCGAATCGCCAGTTATAACATTTTACTAAGTTAAATTAATTAGAGCAATTTATTGATGCTATTATTATTTAAAATAAATATTGAATTGCTGTAGATATGTCAAAAAAAATGTAGTTAAATTCACTATGGGAACGCCAAATAATAATAATAAAAATGTAGGTATAAAGATCTCTAGACAGTTTCTATAATAAAATTAAAATCTAAACATATGTCTCTAGGCTGTCTACACATCGAATCCTCAAGTTATTAAAGTGTCGGCAACGCGGTTGTGATTCTTCTGGAGTCACAAGCGTCCATAGGCGACGATGTCTGCTAATCATCAGGCAAGCAGGCAACAAGTACAGTCAAACAGTTAATGAATTATCGCTGAAAACTGCCTAAAGGTCGCAAGTTACCGTGAGCTTGCTATAAAGATACGACCTTTTAAACCCTTCGTTGTGCGTATTCCGGCATGCACCTGGCCGGTTTTTTTATGCATATTGTTTTTTTATATTTTTCCTATGCTGGCCACACCTTAATATATACATACATAGAAGCCATTAGGTCACTTACAGGAAAAATATACTTAAAATATCACAGGCAACAGTATTAATTATTTTACGTTTCATTTATTAGACTGATTAAAATACTCGGAAAACATCTAGATTTAGCTTTATATGCTGTGTTTAAGACTTTCAAACAATTAACAAGAAGAGAGAACAATTATCATCATGTCAGCCGAATGACGTCCACTGCTGGACATAGAGGCCTCCCACAAAGACCGGCCCTGCGCCACCCGCATCCAGCGAACACCCGCGAGCCTTACCGGTATGTGGTTGGCACTCCAGAACCTTTCCGTCTTAACGGCCATCGGTTCTACGTGATATGTGCCCCGCCCACTGCTACGGAGAGAACAATATTTGAACGTAAAAAATGTTGACGTTACAATTCTTTATGTACCGACTAACGTCACATTAACACTTCTTAACTAAGCATTGTCGACAGTTCTTAAAAAAATGCTGACTAGATTTCGTCAAACACCAAATAAATGGCTTATCGAACATAGATAATAAAAGGTACGCGATTACTAGATAAACTACCTATTACTGCTGCCAGTGACACGTGAGGTGTATCTGACTAAATGTATCGGTTCAATATCAAAATCACATTCGTTCCGTACGCTCGTTCCCACGCACGAGAACTAACGTGTCAGAACTAGTGTGCGCAACGAATGTTTATATAATATGAAACATGTTCAGCCAGATATATCTCCAGATATGTTTGTGAGTGAAGGTCTGACGTATTAAGCCGATTGTGCATGATATTGCCAATTTCATTTGACACGTCATCTAGAAAGGACGTGATATATTACAGTTGGCAGAACGTTGTTTGTCTTGTTATTTGACTTCTCGGAATATGACAATGAACACTCGTAGACTTGTAAATGAAGTTGTAAAAGGAGTAAACTTCAAATCGAAGAAAAAGTTTTTATTATGTAGCAGCGGTGGCAAACAGGCACACGGCCTTCTTGATGGTAAGTCACCGTAGCCTAATAGGGATGCTCAAGAAATATCACAGGCAGCTTGCCAACGTTTACTAAGTAGATAATTTATATCATAATATACATTTACGACGTATATTAAAGCTAGCTTAATCCATAAAAAATATATCATGACTTTAGTAAGTACCTATTGATGGTTTTATATCATGTCTTATCATATCATTTATTTGAATTGATTAATGATCATACATCTTCATACACAATAAACATGTCAAATTTATTAACCACTAGCTTTTTCCCGCGACTCCGTCCGCGTGCAACTCGTAATATATCGTCGGCTAATAGTGTAAACCTGCTACCGTCATATTATGGAAGATTACAGGACAGACAAAAAACATGACTGAAATTAAAATAATAAACCCCGAAAAACGGGGAAAATCTCATTGGGTTATTATTTCCCCTAATTCCAAAATAAAAGAGAGGTAAAACGTTTTGGTTATCTATTTTACGATGACTTTTCTAACTTAACTGTATTTTGCAATCAAATAACGTTTTAAATTATAGATTGAGCAGTGTGTCGAGAAAAAGAAAGTAAATAGACCTTCATGTAAATCAAAAAGTATTTACTTAATGTACAAAGAAACTTATTGAAAGAAACTAAATAAAATCTTCCGAAAATAATAAATAGACATATTTATTGGGTGTTGAGCAAAAATATTCATCATCATCATTCAGCCGAAGGACATCCACTGCTGGACGTAGGCCTCCCCACAGAGTGCCACAATGCCCAGTCCTGCGCCACCCGCACTCAGCGGACTACAGCGACTTTCACCAGGTCATCAGTCCATCTTGTGTGGGGCCTACCCACGCTGCGCCTTCCGGTAAGTGGTCGCCACTCGAGAGCCCTAACGGCCATCGGTTCTACGTGCAATGTGCCCCGCCCACTGCCACTTAAGTTTAGCGATTCGGAGGGCTATGTCAGATAATTGGGTTCTACTGCGGATTTCTGAGGCGATCACGCTGAGATACTTCCCGCATAGACCTCTTTATTGCTTTTTTGGTGACTTCAAGCCCAAAAGCCATTCAAAAGTCTTTTGGCTTGAGCCCCATAGTGAGCTACTACGTTTCAGTGCCTATTATGTCATCACTGGCAACACTCACTGGTCAAAGACTCGTCTTGAGACACTGTTACAAAATTCTTTTGAGAATATGTAAAATATCTGCTAAGAACTCTCATTAATTTTGATAAGAGGTTAACCTAACCCCAAAACAGTGATTTTATTGGATGTACAGCTCAAAGCCACGAAATATTAATAAAAAACAATAATAGTACATACCTTTGCGAATATCATACTTCTTCGTTTACACAAATAACACGAAGCACAGTTATCTTTTGAGAGAACACACATCTAAGCGATCAAAATTCTTACGAAAATGGCGGGTATATTGGAGTTAGCCGATAACTTTTAAACTCGTGGAGCTTTACTCATCATGTGATTTAAGCAATTTGTTAAAATAACTGGCAGTCTTAGCTGTTTTTCTTAGGCGATGCATCTTTTTATTGCTACATAATGGTGGGTAAAACGAAAAAAATGTTAAGAAATGGATTTAGCAGGTGTACACTCTTAGCAAACGATATTATAGAAATAATTGCTATTCAATTTCTAATAGCCGCCTATACAAACTTTTACCCCCTATTCACCTCGTAAGGAACGATTTTCGGAATAAAAAATATCCTATGTCCTTTCTCGCGGGATTCAAACTATATCTATACCAAATTTCATCTAAATCAGTTAAGCGGTTTAAGCGTGAAGAGGTAACAGACAGACAGACAGGCGGGTGACTTTCGCATTTATAATATTAGTATGGATAGGCTATATATATTGACAATTAAACTAATATGTATCTACTAATTAAAATCATAACTTAAAATTTTAATTTCCAACACGTAAGTAGAAAGCCCTTGCTCTCAACACAGAGCATCCTTAGGGGCTCAAATTGTATTGGCAGACGTAGCATACATGAAATATTTATATCCATTTTTTAACATTTACCCTTTTTATGAATTCGGAACTACTTACATCATACATTACGAGCATCACATCTCGGGCAAATAATACTTTGAATTTATGTACCCGATGTACCCCATAATTCCATTATAATCTGAATGTCTTGGTCTCTCTATGAAGAGACTATCTATCGAATCCGGCAAGACGTCCGTGATCGCAAGGCGACGGAGCAGGCGCCGGCGCCGGAAACCTTCTGATACAGCTAATGACGGGCCCAGTTAGAAGCTGCAGCGGTTATGACAGAGGTGTGATTACGGCTGATTACTAAATGATATCGAGCTTACTTACATAAACCGTAGATCTTAAGGTCATTTATCATAGGTACATTATCAACAAGCCATGATGTTACTGGAATGTAGAACGGGGGAAGACAAGGTATTGCAAGAAAAGATCAAAATATAAAAACAACATGTATTCGGTTGTCGATAATATGATATATCTGCTCCTTCTTTTTTCTTTTGATATTTGCTTAAGTTTATATTTTTCTAGAGGAATTATTCGTTCTTCCAGAAAACCAGAAATTTTGTACAGTTTCGTTTAAGAATTAATTTTTTACGGTATTCTTTTTTGCGTTCTGTGAGTCTAAAATGCCAATCCCAGTAAAAGGAAAGGTCTATACGGCTGTCATTAGACCGGCCTTGATATAGTCTCAGGATCCTTATTTTTAGGAAAAATATGTCGACAACGCGTGTTTCGTTCATTCACTAGAACTGTTCATTCATTGGAGCCACTACCCTGTGGCGCAGATTGTTAGCCTTTGAAAAAGAAACAACAATATCAGATGCACAGAGCCGAAATGAATATGCTGGATGGGCAGGGAGGAGTCACATTGCTTGACAAAGTCAGGAACGAGCATATTCGCGGCACATTTCGTGTTAGACCAATAACCCCACAAAATACATGAGACTCAGCTGCCATGGTGTGACGCCCAGACGACTACTTGACGAGAATAGTGCTCGACATTGAAACCGGACCAAGAGGACGAGAACGACCCCGACTAACATGGACAGCAATGATCGACAAAGATCTAAAGGAAGCCCAATTAGATCCACAGACGACTCTGGATAGAATTTCCTGGCCAAGATTGATAAAGAGAACCGACCCCAACTGAAATGGGGTAAGGCGAGGTTTATTTGTTTTTAGTTCAATCGTCAACTTAATCTTTGTTATACGTTATTTTTTTCTGTAGTAATGCTGTTGATGCCCCAAATAAATAAATAAATGTAGAAGGCACTCTTTTTTGCGTTGTTTTCAATTATTCTTTAAAACAGAATAGCAGAAACAACGAGCTAAGACAAGCGAGCGAGCTTTGTCTGTCTAACACAGCGAGTTAATAAGTAGAACCACCTGTTTGCTCAGTGATAGAAAATACTGTTTAGAAATGTATTTGTATTAAAATAAAACTTGTTACCATTAACGGATTGAAATACAAGTAGGTAAATTAAGCATGAACCTTCTTACGTACTTACACAGAATCCTTGAATAGTCTTATGCTATTTCCGAAACATAAAGCAGAGCTTTACAATAACTTGTTATGTTAATTTTGAAATACCTCTGTACCTATCATACCACTTACAAAACAATGTACAATTGACTATTCGATACAGCAGCTGAACAATAAGGCACATGATATTGAACACGTCAAGACGGGTGCAACACCGGGCGACAAAGCGGGTGGATATCAGGATATCATTTTCACAAAGTGTGAACACAAAGTGCCGTCTACTTCGGAAGTCTTATGCAGGATGTCTCGAGTTATGAGACATAGCGTGAAATAGCAAAGCGCTTAATGTCTTCTTCTACGACTTTGTTGAAAATTTATACTGTAATATTTATTTATTTATTTTTCAAACTATTAACTCGTTCGTTCGCTAATGTTAGCGCGATAATATCGCTCATCTCCTGCGCGTATAATTCTTTAAGAGTAAGCATGTAATTCAGTTTTTCAAAACTGATCATTAGATTATTTTTTTTACTATTAGTATGTCGTTTTTTTTTGTTGAGAAAGAGGTAAAATTGCACTGTAGATTAGTTTCCAAGCAGCAGCGAATGTTAAGTAGAAAACAGCCTCATTAGATTTTTTTTTTTTGACTTTGCAGTGATGTAATTGTTCTAAGAAAATTAAATTAATTTCAGTTTTCATTCTTCATTCTGAGATACCAAAATATCAGAAATATTGGATACTGATTTTTTATTGTTTAGTTTAAAAGCTTCATACCTTGAATATCATCTTTTTGTAAAGACGTGCTTAGTAAATTTCATTACTTACTCTTATTTCAGGTGAGATCCAATCCAGTCAACATTTTTTTAACTATGTCCCCAACAGAAATGAATTGGAAGCAGAAAAGCAGGTTGAAACTGTGACCTCAACAAAGAATATTTGCTACCGTAAAATGGGGTGAGTAGGGACAAAACTGACATTCAAACCTCGATAACATTTTATTTTTACATAATGCGAACTGAACGGTGTATATAATATGTGTTCCGGACGTTTGTATTTTAGTTTTTATTTTATTTTGGGTAGTTCCATTTCATAACTTTGACGATAAACAGGAAATCCCACCTCACCCTGTAGTCCCTCGTAATTGGGTTAAGATGGGATTTCATACAAAGGTGATTTTGGAAGATTGTTGGGTTGTTTTTTTTTTAATTATGAGTATTTCTATAGCTCCATTATAAATTGGAATACATTTTAATGATTACAGAATCATTTATTCGGGAACATTTTAATATAATAGGCTGACGATAAGTTGTTTATTGAGAAACACTATAAATTAAAATGAAGGTGAAAATTTTGTGCAGATTTAATATCTTTGGTAATGAGATGATTAATGATAATGATATTTTAGGGCCTAATTTTGCAATTATTGAGATGGTTGGTTAATTTATATATATATTTTATTTACTTCAATTAAATTAGACATTTTAAAGTCAGTAAACTCTAAGTACACATTTGTTGTAAAGCAAGTTATTCATGGAGGTGATATGAAAGCATAGCATCAGGAACTCGGAGCGATGTCTAACAGTTCCTGATGCTAACTAGAGGAAGCTTTGCTAGGGTTCAAGTTAGGCGAAGAAGCGAACAAGTATATAGTAGTGTCAAAGTGAATTCGTCTGTGTAAAGCATGATAGCAAAGTAGTAAACTTAAATTAGTCATAGCTAGTTAAATACAATACATGATGAAGTCAATTTCAAGTCCGTAAAATATTATCTTAATGTAGTGTGAATTCAAACTAAAAATTGTTCATCGGCAGGCCTGTAATGTTCCTCTAAAAGTTGATTTGGCTAAACTTGGCTTTAGCACACCTAAGTGGTGTCAAAGAGTGTGTGTAAAAGAGCACAGGCTATGTGCTGCGGGCGAGTGCGGGAGGTATGCTGCCAAACATCGGAGAAAGAAAACCTTCTGTACAAACGCCACCACATACACAGTTAACTGACCATTCGTGACCCTTATTACAATGAGAATAAAGGTCAATTAACTGTGTTGGCGATGGTACTATTAATTATTTTGTGCCTGAGGACAGGACTGATAAAGCTCGACACTGAAACAAGTTGGAGAGGTCCATCTCACGATGACGCATATTTTCTAAAAATCTTGTAGACAAATTATGTAACAGACGTGCTCACAGACAACGATAAAACAGCGGCAACATTACAATACCTTGCCTGCGCTTGACTGAACCCGCAATATCCTAGCCTAGCAGATAACGAAAGATTGAAACGATGATTCCACGTAACAATGGACTTGTTGGTGAATTGACAATCTTCATTGAGGCGTATACTTTTTAATATGGCTTTTTGTACGCTAAGAATCTACATCCACAATGGAAATACGAGATAATTATATACACAATCGGATATTTATGATTAAAACTATGAATAAAAAAACTTCATGGGTCACGAATATTACTCCTTAGAAAAAAAAAAAATTATTTCTTATCTAAGTGTTATAGGTAAATAACTTAAAAAAGGACCTGTTGTATGTAGTTGTACCGTGTTCGAATAGACATTATATATTTAAAATGTGCAACACAAACAAAACAAACGCCTATTAGAATACGGCACAGATACATACAACAGGTAATTCTCTTAAGTTTTTCACCTATTATAATTATATCATAAATTTACGATAGGTTTTCGTAACATAATCATATCAATGAAATTGAGGCCGATTTCATTTTCTTTGTTATGATTAATATTTAGGATTCTCCCTTAAATAGTTATTATAAAACGTTTGAATTAAAATTATAGCGATTAACCCCATAAAACGTGCACAAAATACATATTTAAAAGAAGAACTTGTAGCTGTTGTTGTGTTCCACCACCACCACCACCACATCAGCCCTAGGACGTCCACTGCTGGACATAGGCCAAATACTGACAATTAAATCCGTTTGAATATTAGAGATCGTTGTTTGAATCAATTTTTCGAAATGCTCCAAATAGCAATACAAACCCGCGTCAGTACACAATTGGAATTGGCAGATTAATAAGCGAACGGTCCGGATCAAATACAATTATGTATGCACACAACAGGATCCGAGCACGGCTCGTGTCATCAATATTGAAGGCCGGTCCAATTATTCGCTATGCGAGTCTTATTAAATACAATGAGCTGCCACTAGCACGCTGTTAAGCTTCAAATTAAGATAAAACGCCTTTAATACAGTATGGAAAACAATGAGTAGCCAGTATTTTACCCATTTCAGTAAGAAGGAATATTAAGTTACGCAGAAAACTTTCACTGTACGTGTACTGCTTTGGAAATAAAATCCGTATTATGTTCGTACAATTAACTATAGTAGTTGAGGTTTAACATTATATATATGCCAGTTTAATTCGTTAAATTATTGTTTATTAATTAAAATGGTTAGGTTTTGCAATTACCCACCCATACTTAATCCGGATTTTTATGAGGGTTCAATGTGTTAGCTTAAAAAGGGCAAATACTCGTACAGATCTCTCGCTGTCAATACAGCACCTTCACTTCAGTGGCTGCTTATTTTCCACCAAAAACCGAGTAAAGAGTAAGTTTGTAGTTTTATTTTACTACGGTCAGTAAGAGGGTTGTACGTAGCCTCCTAAACTTGTTCTGCCCCATTTACGAACCAGATGACATTATGTTACTATTCTTTAATTTTGTCATCTAAGGTGGTCTAATTTCAGTTTCATTACGAATGATAGCAAATTAAAACCCCGAACAATTTAGCCACTAAAATACTATAAATGGTAAATACCCGTGAGTCACTAGTACATAAGCGGTCGATACTCGTAACGATTATCTCCCGACATGGGCTGTCGTACAATCCGATATGCAAGCGATCAGCCGGTCCGATCGGACAGCCGCCCGCGGATGCAAATATGTTCGTAACAGCTTAGAATATTATTATGCGTATTATTTAGCTGGTTGGTGTGTGGTGTGGTATTTTGAGCCTAAAATGAATGCACTAAGAGTCAATACGGCTCGGCAAGACGTGGAACGAAACGTTTCATATTTCAAGCTGAATATGAATTGTTGAATTGGTAGAGTCTTTCGCCTTACGAATTTGATCTAAATATTAGATAAACGGTAATATTTCTACTGATAATAGTGACTTTTTTGACCCGTTATGTTCTTAGTTTACAGATTATTATATCCGAATTTCTTATGGTGTTTGTTATCTGAACCGGCTTGTACAACACAAACTATGCTAACTGCATTGTAAATTAGAATTATTAATTAACCATGCAGTGCATCAGCGCAATACGTAGATTACGTTAACGTTAGGGTATTACGTTGTTTTACTATATTTGTTTCGTTAACACAAAATTGTCCGTGTTTCATGACAATCGTTATCTTACGTAATGTTTCGATGTATTATTTTTTGAGATGACGAAATTTAAGACAAAGACAAGACAACATATGTAGTGCATGCGAAATAGATGCGTTTCATCGAGTTTATTTCAATTATTTCAGCCTTTTGATGTTTCGCAATATACTCGTAATGTATGGCTTTCAATGTTTTAGATTATCGGCAAATAGTCTATACAACATACGACATTCAGCAAATTATATGTAGAACTGTCCTGCTAGTAGATATCTATTACCCGAATTTGATTGAATCGGATTCCTCTCGTTGTGTCTCATGATTCATCGGCAAATTTGTTGAGCGATAGATTGGGTTTTTGAGCTTTCATCAAACGAACCTGTTACGTATTTGTGAAGGTAAAAATTAGTTTAAAACTAGCGTTTCGAATTAGGTTGTATTTTTCATTATCTTTCCACGTTAGACTGACTGAAATAATAATATATTGATTGTCAAAATCATATTTATCTTCAATTCTTGAAATCGGCCTTCGTAATTTTACTATTTTCAGATCTTAATCACGTTCTAGTGTGTTTTGTCTCTTGTAGTTTCGGTTTAGACTACTCGTACTCTAGTCACTTAATTTTTTTAACTGTAAATGGGCATTTGACCCTAGTCTAACCTGTTGAAAAGTTAAGACAATGTCTAAGATGGAACGCGTTTACCCAGAAGATGCCTGTGCACTCTTACCTTGAAGACATCGAGGTTTTATGTTTCCGGAATTACAGACACCGAAGGAGAATTCCAGACTCAAGCAGTGCGAATCAGAAAGAAGCAGAATCAGGAAGGAGGAGGGAGGGTTATTTGTTTCTGTGGGTGCCAGCTAAACGGTTGCTACTGGGTAATAAATCATGGTGGTAGTATATATATATAATTTAAAAGGAAAACTATCATAGCTAAGTGCATTACTAATTAACGAGTAATAGCGGAACTTAAGAAGAGTACTTGGTAAAGCACACTTTTTATTATAATTTCCATTGATTACTTGCATATGTTGTTAGTTATGCATGCCAAGCGTGGCGATTATGGCATTTACCCCCCATGAAATTGGGGGAGGCTTATGTCCAGCAGTGGGTTATATTATATAAATAATTGCTTTTAAATTGTTGTAGGCGCAGGCTTAAATATCGCTCGCCGATACAAACTTCTACCCCCCTTTTCACCTTCTAAACAATGTTTTCCGGAATAAAAACTATCCCATGTCCTTTCCCGGGATTCAAACTATCTCTATACCAAATTTTATCTAAATCGTTTTAGCGGTATAAGCGTGAAGGGGTTAGAGACAGACAGACAGTGTTAATTTTGCATTTATAATTATTAGTAAGGATATGCGTTTGTGACATTTTAAATGCGTATATTATCACGGACGAACAGCTACGGAACCCAACAATGCGCGTGTCCTGACACGCACTTGGCCACTTTTCTTTTGTAAGAAGGCGCAAAATATCTTTGACTAATGTTTCAGCTAAGGCCATTGACGTCATTCATCATGGATGTATACGGCGTAAATAGGTCGGAGCTAATTACACTAACTGATCACAGAGGTCGGTGTCATATCACCTCTTAGTATATTCCGAGGTAATTATATATACGTAGCTAGACTAATAAACATTAATTAACGTGTTAATGATTAATTATTGTGATCGCAGTTGTCAAGGGGAATCGATAAGGGGTGCTTTGTATCTTATGAAGTTATGATGGATATTGTCTTGTCGTAGCATTAGGCCAAATGATTTTTTCATTATGTTCTTATACACACATGTTACAAATAATTAGAATAAGATACGCTTATATTAGGTAAGTTATCATGTTTTCATAATTTTTTGGTAAATTGTATCAAATTCTACAATAAAATTCCTAAACACATTACTGAACTTAGCAATTCTAATTTCAAATCTATAGTAAAACAAACACTTATTTCAAAAGCATACTCATATTATAAGGTAAACGATTACATCATGGATAGGGATGTTTGGCAATGATAGCGTCCTGCACGGCTAATCAAGCAAAAATAGTAGTAGTATTATAATAGAAATTTTGTAGTAGCTGATACTGTAATTTTATTTTAACTATACAAAGTATATTGTTTTGAAAAAATGACACCGCGCCGAGTTTCTTACGCCGGTTCTTCTCGTGGCACAGGTTTATTTTTAAGTTAACTATCGATGTTATAAAAATTATAGGTGTATGTTGTATGCCTAAATTGAACAATGTATTACTTTAACTTTTTTTACTTTTAATGTATTTTTATAATTTCCTTTTTATGCTAATATTGTAAAAATCGTAACTTAAGTATTAAAAAAGGGAATAGTAATAAATTGAAAATAATACATTTAAACGTAATGTTAGTATGAGATTCTAAGATACAAGTAAAGTTTCACATAACATGTATATATACTGTTATTCAGGAGCAGAATGTTTATTACTTGTCAATTTCTTATAATTTTACTAACCTGTTTTTAAAATCCATGACTATAACGAAATAAAAAAAATCGTCCGGCACTTTTCAACTCTATTTTAATGCCGTTAAGGTCGAAAAGTGACGAACCTTTTCATTCCGCGACTATACAATAGTCAAGTCTTGAAATTTCATTAAAGCGTGGAGGTAAGTAGCCGTCACATTAGCAATTCCGATGCGCAACTGTTTACCGACTTCTCAGGCGTACTCGCTGCAATGTTGAGGAGCGAAAGTAAGGTACACCAAATCCACATAATCAAGTGAAATGTTGTGGCTGCCTATGTCTATATATTTATCTACGTATGGATGACGCCGTCATTGATTTATTAATGGTATTGATGAACTGTTCTTAGCCGGGAAATAATTAGCCTAAATCAGCATATTTTTTTTTTTAAGTTAGGTACATAATGTGAATTAATCGCACACGTATTGAATTACGCACAATTAGCACTTTGGTGTTCCAACTACGAGTTTGTGGCCAACGTGCCCATAATATACCTATATAATATAAACATCTTCTCTATATGATGAAGAAAAAACATGTTAGTTACACCATTTACAAATGAACGGCAGGGCCAATATTTATGAAGAAACGTGAAAAGGCATGCACCGTTGGCTAGGCTAGTCACAACATACAACAGCATTGCGATCGAAGCTGATTTAGATATCTACCACGACCAAATCCAAACTCACGTAAAAAAGCTCAACTTGTATCTCAACCACAACAGTTAACTGCCCAAATTAAAATTGTAATTAAATCTAAACCGAATGTAATTTAATTAATTAACATATCTAAATTAAATCATATAATTAAATTTTAATTTTAATCGTTATTCTACTCATCAATCATTCTAATACAACATATTTCATATTTTACATTCTTTGTTATCAAAATGTATAATGATGTGTTCACCTATAATTGGGGTACATAAGTGCCGAAATAGACTGTACAACTATTAATATTTTAAATTATATCTTATGTACTCTGTTGGTGTCCCGTGTATGATAAATAAATAAATAAAAAATCTCTGATTTTTTGGGTTTGCCATCACTACAAATAGCAGAATAATTATTAAATTATCAGTAAAATATATCTCATATATTTTGTACGGAATGGGTTGAAGACGATACGACGTTCGCTGAGATATCTTATGTAGGTATGAAATGATGTGAGTGAATGCAACACAACGCAACCTATTGACATATCTTGTTATAATTTAACATAATGTCAATGACTAGGGAAGAAATCAACTCAAAAATTGTTCTTTTAAAAAAAAACATACGGCGAAAAACCTACCTGTACTAGCGCTATTTGTGCCATAACAAAATACTATCCGTTTAACATGAAAACAGACCGTAACACAACTAACCATTTATTGTTTTCGTACTTATTTGCACACAAACAGTACAAGCTTGAGCACTTGTGGATGTGACAGACGAAGCTCACTCCCATTAGCAATTCTGATGCCCTGTTTACCGCGTCGAGTGCCGTCTGAGACGGATACTTACAACACGGCTGACGCGCAAATTGTTACCAACGATAACAGTGTAAGTGTTAGTGGAATTCTTAGAATATTTTTTTAGTTTCAAATTCTGTAAAAGTACCTGGAATTTTTACTTACTTTACACTCTTATTAGCACGGCTAAACGACATTTCAAGTTGAACGTAAACGTGACTTTAGCATAAGACCATTGTAAACGATTTGTAAAGTAGTATCAAGGAGTATTTCTAACGATAAAAGAGAGGTAGGGCACAGCGAATATCATCTCGCTTGAATCCGGAGCAGCCCAACTGGTGAAGTACCTCCACCTTACAGAAGATCACAGCCATAATAGCACTGCTACTTACACTGTAGGTATGTAGTGTTGTGTTCCTGATGGTGAGTAAGGTTCCCAGAGCTCCAAACCCCCAGCCTCCCCTTAATGATGATGTTCGCGCAGTTAAATTGGCTACCCCAGGAGGGTACCAGCTGCGCTAGCGCTGGAGAGTCCCTCTCTGGGCTTCCATGCTCAGGTAACAATATGCCTGAGCGTGGACGCCGAGACTGCCCCGTGTCGTACTCTGGGGGGGGCCAAACCGCGCTCTGTCATCTGCCATCTGCCCGAGGCAAGAACAAGGCAGCTACAACATCCCCTGCCTCGCTGGCCGTGGACTTCTGC
This sequence comes from Notocelia uddmanniana, assembly GCA_905163555.1. NCBI lineage: Eukaryota > Metazoa > Arthropoda > Insecta > Lepidoptera > Tortricidae > Notocelia > Notocelia uddmanniana. Next base: position 8,674,247 of record LR991057.1, read on the forward strand.
AACATCAGGGGCTTACATTCAAACCTCAATGCTGTCCACCAACACCTCGAGACAGCAAAGCCGGCCTTGTTCTTTCTGACCGAGACGCAGATATCATCTCCAGCGGACACATCTTATCTCTCCTATCCTGGGTACGAACTGGAACATTCCTTTCTACCTAGAGCTGGGGTATGTGTGTACGTTAGAGATGATATCAGTTCTCGCCGCCTCAGCAATCTTGAAGGTAGGGATCTCTCCACCTTATGGCTGCGAATTGACAGCGATGACCATCCTCGCGTCTACGCATGCCTATATAGATCCCATAGCGGCGATGCTGAAACTGAACGTCTCTTGGAGCAGATCCAAACGGCTGCAGATTCCGTGCAGCAGCAGATCCCATCCGCTGAAATCATAATTCTTGGTGATTTTAACGCCCATAACGCCGATTGGCTCGGCCCTAGCAAGACCGATCATTCGGGGAGATCTGTTTACGACTTTGCTCTGGCATATGGCTTAACTCAATTGGTTACGGCGCCTACGCGAATCCCTGATGTGGAGAGCCAAGCACCTTCCCTGTTGGACCTTCTGTTGACTTCCCATCCGGTTGGCTACCATGTATCCGTTGAAGCCCCTCTCGGCTCCTCGGATCACTGCCTGATCCGGAGTACGGTGCCTCTCACGTGCCCGCCGCGTCGGCGAGTTGCATGTAGCCGCCGTGTGTGGCACTATAAGTCAGCAGATTGGGACGGAATGCGGTCGTTTTTTGCATCCTACCCTTGGGGGCAAATCTGCTTCACGCCGGATGATCCCAATGTCGCTGCTGATTCTGTTGCTGATGTGGTGCTGCAGGGAATGGAGCTTTTCATACCATCCTCTGTAGTTCCCGTTGGTGGCAAATCGCAACCTTGGTTTGGTCAATCTTGCAAGAAGGCTTCTCGCCGAAAGCAAGAGTGTTACCAAGCCTGGGTCAATGCAGCGGCGGTACGGGATGGAAAATCCAGCGCATTAAGAAGGGAGTTTAACTTTGCCTCCAGGTCCTTCAAAAGAGTTATTGCCAAAGCAAAGTCGTTGCACATTGGTGGGATTGGCGAGAAACTAGAACGCCTCCCTTCGGGAACTCGTGCGTTCTGGTCTCTAGCCAAAGCTATCCAAGGGAATTTCTGCACGCCGTCTTTTCCACCTCTGCACATGGGAAATGATTCATTAGCCCACGACGCAAAAGACAAAGCTGATCTTCTGGGTAAACTCTTTGCGTCCAACTCGACTTTGGATGACGGGGGCCACGCGCCGCCGACCATTCCGCGGTACGGGAGCTGTATGCCGGATGTTCGCTTCCACCAGAACTCAGTGCGTAAAGCTCTTCTTTCCCTCGACGCTCATAAGTCTAGTGGGCCCGATGGAATCTCTGCCATTGTGCTGAAGATGTGTGCTCCTGAGTTGGCACCAGTTTTAACGCGTCTTTTTCGGCTCTCTTACTCTTCTGGCATAATCCCGACCTCATGGAAGTCAGCTTTGGTGCACCCCATCCCTAAAAAAGGCGATCGCTCAAATCCGTCCAACTACAGGCCAATAGCTATAACTTCCCTTTTCTCGAAGATAATGGAGTCCATTATCAACTGCCAGCTCCTTCGGTACCTGGATGACCACCAGTTACTTAGTGACCGACAATACGGTTTCCGTAGGGGCCGCTCGGCTGGTGATCTACTGGTTTACCTGACACATCGTTGGGCACAGGCGATCGAGACAAAGGGTGAAGCATTGGCTGTTAGTTTGGATGTAGCGAAGGCCTTTGACCGCGTTTGGCACAAAGCACTTCTCTCGAAGCTTCCATCCTATGGGCTTCCCGAGAAATTATGTGAATGGGTCAGCAGCTTTCTAGCAGACAGAAGCATAAAGGTCGTAGTTGACGGTGTATGCTCTGACGCCATGTCTGTGAATGCTGGTGTCCCTCAAGGCTGTGTGCTATCACCCACGCTATTCCTTCTGCATATCAATGACATGCTGCAAATCAGCGGCATTCACTGTTATGCGGATGATAGTACGTGTGATGCCTCTTACACCGGTCGCGCCAATATTTCTCGGGAAAACGTCACTGTGAGCCGAAACAAACTTGTGTCTCAGATTGAGACTTCCCTGGATGAAGTCTCAGAATGGGGTCGACTTAATCTGGTCCGCTTTAACCCTACAAAGATGCAGGTTTGCGCGTTTACTGCGAAAAAGCTTGCGTTTGTCGCATCACCTCGTTTTGAGAGCACTCCCCTAACTGCCACAGCCAATATCGAGATCCTTGGCGTCGACATCTCGAGTGAAGTCCAGTTCCGCGGTCATTTAGAGGGTAAGGCCAAATTAGCCTCGAAAAAGCTCGGTGTGCTAAACAGATCGAGACAGTATTTCACGCCGGCCCATCGCCTACAGCTTTATAAGGCACAGGTCCGCCCACATATGGAATACTGCTCTCATCTTTGGGCAGGGGCACCACAGTACCAGCTTCTCCCTCTGGACCGCATCCAACGGAGAGCGACTCGAATTGTCGGCTGCCAGCGGGTTTCGGAACGGCTTGACTCCTTGGCGCTGCGTAGAAATGTAGCCTCGCTCTGCATTTTCTACCGCATGTATTACGGGGAGTGCTCCGAGGAATTGTTCGGATTAATCCCTGCCGCTTCCTTCCGCCATCGCCCAACGCGACAAAATTTCCATCCTCACCACTTAGATGGTTGGCAGTCCTCAACTGTGCGTTTCTCCAGAAATTTCTTGCCTCGCACAGCTAAACTGTGGAATGCCTGCGGTATTTCCGGACCGATTCGACCTTCAAACCTTCAAGAAAAGAGCGTACTCCCATCTTAAAGGCCGGCAACGCACTTACAACCCCTCTGGTGTTGCGAGTGTCCATGGGCGGCGCTAATCGCTTACCATCAGGCGATTCGTCTGCTCGTTTGCCACCTATGTCATAAAAAAAAAAATACGTGTTTCAGGTTTTTTGAGAAATCAACCCCTAAAAGGGGGAAAGGTGGTGACAAATTCTGAAAATCGACATGGGTATTGTTTTTATGATATACCGGGTCGCTCATAACGAAAACAACAATGATTTTTAAAATCTCACATGGAGGACGTGAAATACCATCCCCCCTGTTGGGGTGCGAGGGGGATGAAATGTCTAAATATTAATATGGGTGTCGTTTTTATGGTTTTTTGGGACGATAATTACGAAAATGGCATCGATTTTGAAATTTAATATTGTGGACATGAAAACTTTTGAAAGTTTGTGCCAAATTTCAAGAAATAACTGACTGACTGAGTGAGTGACATATCAACGCACAGCCCAAACTGCTGGTTCTAGAGATTCCAAATTTAGTATGTGGGTTCCATATACGGTCTTGAGATGCATTAAGAAAGGATTTTTCAAAATTCAACCCCTAAGGGGGTGAAATGGGGGTCCGAAGTTTGTATGGGGAATCAAGATTAGTTGGACTATTTTATGCGAAACTTCACAGGAGTATTTCTAACGATAAATGAGTAAACATGTGTTTCAGGTTTTTTGAGAAATCAACCCCTAAAAGGACGAAATCTGGTGACAAATTCTGAAAATCGATATGGGTGTTGTTACTAAGGTTTATCTGGTCGCTGATCACGAAAACAAGAATGATTTTAAAATCCTACGTGGAGGACGTGAAATACCATCCCCTCTGTTGGGGTCCGAGGGGGTTGGAATGTCATTTTTATGGTTTTTTGGGTCGGTAAATTCGAAAATGGCATTGATTTTGAAATTTAATATTGCGGGCATGAAAACTTAAAAGTGGGTGCCAAATTGCAAGAAGAAACTGACTGACTGAGTGAATGACATATCAACGCACAGCCCAAACTGCTGGTTTGAGAGATACCAAATTTGGCATGTAAGTTCCTTATAAGGTCTAAAGGTGCATGAAGTGCCGTGAGTTCCCTATGAAGATACGACCTTTTTTTAAATTCAATGTATTGTAAGTGGTTTTATTAATCAGTGCCGTCCGATACAATTTCGACATAAATCGATATTTGAGCGTCCAAGAAGACTCTTAATAGGAATCCGAGGTAACTAAACTTTAAATTATAAAGTAACGGTCATATTGATTTTCTTCATTTTCGTAATACGTCGTAATACGAATCCGAGGTAAAATTTAGAAAAAGTGGCGGCTATAAATATTCATTTTTATCATTTCCGTCCCTATTTTGTTTAAAATCGATATCCGAGCGTCCGAGAGGTCCCCCCTAATACGACTCCGAGGTAAAATTTGGAAAAAGTGGCAGCCATATTGATTTTCTTCATTTCAACCCGATTTCGTTCAAAATCGATATCTGAGCGTCCAAAAGCTCCCCTAATACGACTCCGAGGTAAAATTTGGAAAAAGTCGCAGTCATATTGATTTTCTTTTTTTTCGTCCCGATTTCGTTCAAAATCGATATCTGAGCGTCCGAAAGGTCTCGTAATACGAATCCGAGGTAAAATTTAGAAAAAGTGGCGGCCATATTCATTTTTATCATTTCCGTCCCTATTTCATTCAAAATCGATATCTGAGCGTCCGAGAGAATTCTTACTAAGAATCCGAGGTAAAATTTGGAAAAAGTGGCAGCCATATTGATTTTCTTCATTTCAACCCGATTTCGTTCAAAATCGATATCCGAGCGTCCGAGAGGTCCCCTAATACGAAACCGAGGTAAAATTTGGAAAAAGTGGCAGCCATATTGATTTTCTTCATTTCCAATCCGATTTCGTTCAAAATCGATATCTGAGCGTCCGAGAGGTCCCCAATTTGAGGTAAAATTATAAAAAAGTGGCGGCCATATTGATTTTCTTTTTTTTCCGTCCCGATTTCGTTCAAAATCGATATCTGAGCGTCCGAGAGATCTCTTAATACGAATCTGAGGTAAAATTTGGCACTCCATGCATGCCTGTATGCAAAAAAGTTAAATGTTACTATATAAGCGTGTGGGGTATCTATGGATTTGCTTTTAAAAAGACATAGAGGTTTCGATATTTTGTTCCATTTAAATCAAGAAGTACGGTTGCCAGTTTTTGTTGCACTTTTAGCACCACCCAGGGGTCACGTGTAGAGTAACGGTGGGTACTCCCTACGGACGTGGTGCAACTTCGTTCCCCCTTTGTCAAGTGAGTGGGCAACTTGACTGTTAGAAGTTCGCAAGCCGCTCGAAGGCCTCTAACTGGGCTTAACGATTGCAGCCGGGATCAACGGCTTAGCGTGCCTTCCGAAGCACGAGAGTCAGTTAGTAACCACTCAAAGCGGTCACCCATCCAAGAACTGACCCCATATTGCTTAACCTCGCACACCGCACGCGGTAGGCGGGTGCCGCTGGGCCACGAGCGCTCTAAATTCTTGATAGTTTGTGCCAAATTGCAATTCAATCGGTCCAGTAAAAGCAACTTGGTTGTAACAGACGGACTGAAGTAAGGAGTGCGAATGGAAGTGAGACCAAATTTTCTTTTTGGATGCTTCAATGGGAACTGGCAAAACCTACCTAATAAATTTATTGTTAGGAAAAATAAATGTTACACGTGATATTGAATTAGCCTTATTTCTGTACCTCAAAGGACCAGAGTTTATTACCGCTGCGCGCTGCTTGGTCGTTTACAGACCTATTGGTGTTACTGTAGTACACAGATACTTTTACTAAGGGCCATTTAAGACATGCTTTTATTTCATTGGCCCTTTCCCCTTCGGCCTCCCGGAAATGTATGATAATAGTTTTCGATCCTTATTTTTGCCAAAATCAAATGAAATTCAACAGTTTTCCGGTTCTCAGAATGTAAACTGACTTTTCATCTGTTCATCTGTTAATGAATCACAATCACCAAACTTCGTATAGCGAGACCCCAGAATGTAACAACTACTTTTCTGGAGACCGCATCTAAATCGGTTCAGCCAAGCGCGAGATAATCGTGGACAAACATACAAACCTGTTTTTTGTAGACGGTTAAAAATTTCGCTTAGTACGCGGGCGAAGCCGCGGGCAAATGCTAGTAAATAATAATGATAAATATTGGGGGACAATCTTACACAAATCGACCTAGTCCCAAACTAAGCAAAGCTTGTACTAAGGGTACTAGACGACGATATACATACTTATATAGATAAATACATACTAAAATACATAAAAAAACATCCAAGACCCAAGAACAAATATCCGTGCTAAATGCACAAATAATGACCTGGCCGGGATTCGAACCCGAGACCTCTAGCTTCGGAGTTAGTGTCACTACCAACTAGGCTAAACAGGTCGTCATATAATGTCCCAGATAAAAACAATCCGGCAATCACAAACAAAATAAATCTTCCAATCACAGGCCTGAGCATGCAAACACATTCAAACATATACATAAAATTACTGTACAGTCGAAGAATTTGATGCCAGATCCACTTCGTACCTCGTCACAGTGAAAATCAATACGAAAGCTGCTAGAGATCTCATATTCTTGTCACTGTGACAAGATACGAAGTAGCCCAGAAACCAAAATTCTCGACTGTAGCAAATTATAACGATTTTTTAAACATGGCACGTTCTATTTTCAGCAAAATGTTTCCTTAATATTCAGTATCACAATTTCTGTAAAATGTATTTGTATAATGACCACTTTGTATCATACCATAATGACAATATGACAAAAAGTGGTCGATGTTTTTATTTCCTAGACCATCTACTAGAAAAATGCTTTTCAATCCAGTTGCAAGAAATGAATCATACGATTGTACCTGTACTTATTTTGAGCTACTGAAAATTAAATTCACCGAGATATGTTATTACTTAAGATGCTTAAAACTCAGTTCGTAACTTATATAACGAGTTGCATAATACTCTTAAAGTCAGAGGAAGTAAGGTACTCAGGTCCGTCGACAAGGTACGTAGATAGTACACTTTTCACTACTTGTCTTGTTTCACGTAACTGGTGTAATCTGTGATAGTACATTGTAGATGGTTATTAATTTTGTTTCAGCATAATAAAGAGAATTTAAAAATATCGAATAACGGGTAAAAGCTTTGTTTTCCGTTTTTGTTGACATTACCGGGCACGTCACAAAGGCTTTACTATTTTACAATGATTGATCGTTTTTGCTGCAGTGTCAGTTTATATGAATTGTACAGTGCATTTTTCAGGTATTTCTGCCCTCAGCTCTTTACAAAAGCATCAAACTTTACGGACTAAATACTTTACGACGCTCACATTGTATTTCGATTGCTGTTACTTCACCTGTTGTTCCTCTTTTCCACGGTTGTCATAATCCGCGCCACAAAATCTGCATGCGCAAAATGCAGAACTGGCAATATATCCATATTTAAAAGAATATGAAAATGAACCATTGTGCACCGAATGATAGATATAAAGACAAAGCCTTGTATCATGCAAATTAGTATATGTAGTAATATCATGTGTGTTTGACAATGCCAATGCAAAAAGAGAAATACTAAGAAAATAGCATAACACGTAGTTCAGTCAAATTAATTATTGAGCGCTAGTACTGAATTTTATATGAAAGCAAAATAATCAAGCGTTTATGATGGTACTAATAGATCATAAATCTACTGCTTTATTTATCAACATGATTAATTAAAATGTTTTGTAATTTTTTGCCGTACTAATTACTATTTAGAGTACGTCAGTTAGTTAAAATACCTACATACATACTGCATGCCGTGTTATCCTTACCTGTTGTGCAGCAACCGTACAGCCGTTTGTGAATCAATACAAACACAAAGGCCGTGTACGATGCAAATGTGCCGCGGTAGAAACAGCAAAATTTACATTGTTCAATGAGAAAGATTGTGTATATGTGAACGCGAGGACGGGACACAACTGAAAATCTCCCTGGTTTTGACAAGTTGCAATTTATTACTGTCATATGTTATTAGAATAGAACTGAGGTACCTACGTGTTTTTCGTATGTAAATATTGCGTCTTTATTATGGTTACATCAGATGCGAGGGCGTTCAGTTTAGAAATGCGCGTGCTCTACGCATTATTATGTTATCTATCAGTATATGAGATAAAAAACTTTTTTAGTTCAAATCCTAAGCGAGTTAACAACATAATTATTAATTTAATTTATTTAAGCATTAAAGTATTACACAAACTAACACAAAATCAATTTTCAAGTTTCCGAACATAAAACCTGTGGACCTATAGTTTAGTGGTAAAGTATGGCTCTTCTCAGGTGAATTTTTCGCTTCGAGCCTTAATCTTTCAAACAAAGGCCATTGTCTCTATTATCGAAAAGCCGCTAGCTACCTAGTTAGCACGTGCCAGTACAACATTCATATTGAAAAACAGCTGGTATCGTCATAGTAATAAGGTTCAAATTTAATAGAAGCAACAACATTACTCGTAGTGTCAATCCAAATAAAACATTGCGCAAATTGTGAAGAAAGTGAATATTATATTCGTGGTACTTATCAGTTCGCGATTTAAAAGCTCTCAGTAAGTTTAAACACATCTATACTGGTATTTAATTTTATATATAGCCATTCATTCATATGCTCTAAGATTAGACAATCTAATTTTAAAGATGGTAGGAATTCACCGCTCCGAACTAAAAATATGAACACACAACAATTCTCTGCACAATGTCACAACAATGCAAAACAGTATGCAGTTTTTATTGCATCGTATTTCGAATGAGAGGGTAGGTAACGAGCGTTATATACCTACGGCTCAGTGCTCGCTATGTACTAGTACCATGCAGTAAATAGCACGCTAACAATGGTACTTGAGATGCAACATTATCTGTGTTTCAGTTGGTACGACGGATAATCTCTGGAGATTTGGGAGATAATAGATTATTATATAAATATTATTGTTACTTAGATATAGGTGAAAAGGTAAGGCTTCGCTTGTATTTCAGTTACAAATTTTAAATGTGTAGGTAATATTTATTCAAACAGGTCACAACTACACAAAAGAGGGCACTTTTTAAACTTATGTACTCGTACGTCATAATATGCGCCAATAAGTTTCAATGTTAGTATTTTATATGGTTGGCGGGTGCTGTCTCTGTGTGCGTCCCATGACACGGGCAGATTTATTAAATTGTCAAAAGAGCCTCTACAGTGTTGGCTATGTGGTACTCGGTTGGTACTTCGGTATCTCGGTACTTTGGCTCCGCGCACGCCTTCCAAAAGTCTGGAACACCATTGTCCCGTGAGCGGAAAAGACATACGTAATGAAACAAGAAAATGGCTTTCAATTACTTACAAAGATGAAGTTTTTCATTTGTGTTACATAGAAATATTGCAATTCAGAAACTTAAAACCAGTAAAATAGGATTTGGAGAATTAATTATAAGAAAACGCAAACTCTTTCATATTGAATGAAAATAATATATGTAAATGTGAAACAGTGGTCTTTTGTTCGATTATTAGACATACTCATACACAAGTCTAAAAGCACTAAAGCTCTAATGTACTAACTAGGTATCCTCCTCTTGATAACACTTTAGTATTCTAGTCTCTCGAAGCACTAGCAGATAAACGACAAGTCCGGCACATTTCGTCGACCACAAAGCCTATTGTGTCAACTAGGCCAGGGATCGTCCACTCTAGGCACAGAGGGAATTGTGGCCGGCGTTCTTGCAAAATTGATGAACTACTGTGCCACAGGCCCGCGACCCCTGCATCATTGATGTTAGCGGGATTGCCATGTTTTCTGTCTGTTTAGAGCTTTTTGTATTAACAATGAAAGTCTGGGCAGGTCCTTCTTTTTACCTCTTTTTGCATCTTCGCTATATAATTCGTTAATCCCAAATTCTGGTCAAAACGTGATAAGATAATGCTAACCATGTCAAAAGTACGAACGGTTCCAGGCAAGAATCTATTTCTAACATTATGAATTAGAAAATGATATTTATATCTGGTATAATTCTATCTGCAATACAGGAATCTGGTTAATACGCCACGAAATTATTCAAATCCTTGCAATATTTACACTGAAAATCAATATTGGTTTCTCTGAAAATAACTAATGCCTTTGTCCGCAAAGTAGCTGCAATTTGGTTTAGTGTTTATTTGTAGTGTGATTTTCACCGCATTAATTATTTAAACGTCATTACATATGTTATTAAAGTTAGGTAAACAGGTCAAGGCAACAGGTGAATAATGAAAACTTAATGACTTAAATAATACAATAACCTGTGCTTAATACGTACCAAAACTTAAAATAAATAATCTAAAATAAGGGGTCTCCCTGCGGCATAGTTTTAAAGATGCTTGCAACATTGCCTAGCTGTATAGAATGCTGATGCGTTGTGCGAGGAAACTGCCAGCCCTTTGGTCACCAGCGGTGTCCACTAACCTCTTAGCCACTTCTTTAAAAAAACAGACCATTAAGTTAAAAACCTCTTAGACACCCTTAGACATGACATAAATAAATAAATATAAATATTGGGGATAATCTTGCACAAAGCGACCTACATATTCTCAAATTAAGCTTGTATTATGCCTTCTAGTCGACGAAATAGATACTTATATAGATCAATAAACACTTAAATACATAGAAACCATCCAAGACTCGGAAACAAATATTTGTGGTCATCACACAAATAAATGCCCTGAACGGTATTCAAACCCGGGGACCTCTGACTACGTAAGCAGGGTCACGACCAACTAAGTTAAAGTAGTCGTCAATAAGAATAAAACTAGCAAATATTGGGTCAGTATCAAGCACTGGCACATTTACCTTATCTGTTTTCGACGCGTTCGAAAGTATGTAGCGGGAATTTCACCACTAACTTTAACTTAACTATGTTTATATTATAACCTATTGTAGTGCAGAAATGACACTGATCAATTACTTGGCACAGATCATGAACAAGATGGCAACATTAGACATTGTGACATTGATATTTAGATATTGCACACGCGGTATCTGGACGCCGTTGGGCCACGAGCGCTCCAAGCTTGCCTTTGTATGTATAAGTATGAATTGCTTTATTGTACATAAAACGGCAAAATGCCAAACAAACCAAAAGTGGAAGTACAAAGGCGAGCTTAACCCTTTAAGGGATCTCTTCCAGCTAACCTTTAGCTAGCTTCAAGCCTTCAGCTGACCTTTGATTATTAGCCGTAGAATTGCTTATTTGGGACCCTGCATGATGTGACCGAAGTATAATTAAGTTTATGTCTCTGTTGAGTTGATAAGTATCTCTAACTTCTTGTTTACGTTGAATTAACAATATGTTGTTGTGTGTTCATTAGCTATAATTAACACACAACAACACATTAATTAAATAGAAACCCGTATATATTTCTTCCTTCATATTTTTTGATGAAAATGTACCAAAATATACGTAACTGAGGCCATTCGACAGGGCGAAGCAATTATTAAGGCTACCGAAATGTACAATATAATGAGTGCCACTGACGCGAGTACAAGTACTTATGCTGAAAACCATAAGTTTATCTAAATCATAATAATTGTCCCAGTCAGTAAAATTTGTACTAACTCAAAATTTAAAGAGAAAAAACAAACACTCTTTGAGAATTGAGAAATAATTACGCGTCAGAGAAGAAAATATGTACCTATCCAGATCCTTTTCAAAATCTGTTCACACTGACTGCGAGTATTTTTGACAGTTGATTCAATATTTTTTCACAAAAAAATAAAAATGTATGTAAAGCAATTAGATTTGGTTTGAGGCAGGCAGACGGACGAGGTTGCACCATAAAGATTTGATTTGTACCTTTTATTGCTCGGAGCCCTAGAAGTGAACTGTTCTTTTTGACCAGCTTTGCTGGTGGAGACTTGTGAGATTGTAGTTGAAGTTGTTACGAGTAGTAACTTTATAAAATGGGTCCACGTCGCATGTATTACCGTACACATTTTTATGACCATCTGGTATGAAGGCCATATCATAAGCCAAGAAGAAGAAGTACCGCGTATATAGGAAGTACCGCCTGGAAAATTTTGCAATTTAGGCAAGTAGAGAGCCAATATATTCTGAGAAAAAAATTAGAGGTCGTGTCACTATTTTACAACCACTTTTTTTATTCGTATTTTGTTTCTTTATTTTATATGTATCATAACCAATACTAGTTTTTTGGACGGTGATGCAAATCTCAATAAAGAACATCATTTAAAAGTTTGAAGCAAACCTCTTGAATACATCTCGAAAAACAATACATAAGAAAATAATTAAAATATCATAAATCAAAAATTGACACAAGTAGGATGTTCATAATCGGCATAAATATTCTTCACTATAAGAGGTACTTTACGAAAAAACTCGAGCCCATTTGACTTAAGGGCCGACTTACTACTCGTATGGAAACCCGACGATGGCCTTTGATGTTTATCTCAGTCTGTGTTAGATGAGTTGTCGAGTAGCTAACCAACTTTGTAGTTTTTGATACACCGTCGCACAAAATACAATTTATTGTAAAACTTTATGAACATAATTTTTAAGAAAAAAAAACCGATTTCACTGGGGGATGCCGGTGAAAGATTATTATACTTAGATGGTGCACTCTTAGATTCCATACAATAAAATAAAAATGGCTATAAGTATGTTTATAATGGTAGAAGACTAAGTACCCTCAATTCCTCATGGAATCATGGAAAAACCTTGTTTGCTTGACAAACAAAACGAAGAGAACCAATCGCCAAACGTGAACTACGCGTCGTTGAAGAGTTCCGTTCTGATCATCATCAGCAGTTCCACTTCATCAAATGTCACATTTTTGTATGATAATGCTCAATTTGTTGATAAAAACACAATAATCACTATATGTTTGCCTTTAAGATTTGAGGAGTTCCCTCAATTCCTAATGGATCCCATCATCAAAAATCGAGGATGATAAAAATTAATCGTGAAAATAGAACTTGCTTAACAAACACAGCTAGGAGGACAAATCGCCAAACGTGAACTTTTGGTCGTTGAAGAGTTCTGTTCTGATCATCATCAGCAGTTCCACTTCATCAAATGTCACATTTATGGATGAAAATGCTTGACTTGTTGATAAAAACACAAAAATCACTACATGTTTGCCTTAAAGATTTGAGGAGTTTCCTCAATTCCTCATGGATCCCATCATCAGAACTGCGTTTTGACAAAAACGGGACCAACTTGGATATATATACATACAATCAAAAAAAGAATTTTCCAAATCAGTTAAGAAATGATGGAGTTATGGAGTAACAAACATTAAAAAAAAAAAACATCATACAACCGAATTGATAACCTCCTCTTTTGAAATCTTGAAGTCGGTTAATAAGATAAAATATGCACAGCATTTTAAGCCAAGAACCATTATTGAAAACATAAATGTATGAATAATTAGTAAAAATCGTGAAAGTATAATAGATACTCGTCTTTACCTTTTAAACTCTAGACAAACTCACTCTCTTCTTACGCTTCTTACGCAATGTCCCATTTCACTTTTCTCTTTCTAACCGGTCTTCTCTTGTAGATAAAATTACCCCGCTTATGTGCTTGAAAATCGCTTGGAAGCAATCGTGTGAAACGCTTAGCAAAGGCTGAGGTTTTCAACTTTTTCAATTGAAAATGCTGGCATTCTACTATAACGTAAGTTGTGGTTACTTTTAAACCTGGATTTCTTTGAGTTGTTTAATCAGTTGGTTTGTAATACTTTAATTACTGTTCAAAGAATAATCATAAAAAAACTGAGTGAAACTATTGAACGTTGGATATCAGATGATTACTTTCTTAATTTCTTGTAAGACTTACTTTGTACAAAACGAAAATACAATAAAAATATATACTTAAATATACTTAAAATATAACCTCACCAAGAGTGCCGCCGGCAGCAAGGCTAGGCCTTAGCTGTGGTAATTATTGTTATTGGTGGGCATTTCAATTAGATATACCCACTTCAATTAGATATACAGCAGTTTTATTTATTGCAAAGATAAATAGGTAATTTGTGTTTGAAGCCAGGAATTCACTAAAGAACGAAAAATGTTTCACTTCACAACATATGTCGCCAGCGACTTTCGGCTATATGGTCAAATATTGCCCGATATCGGTCGACATGTTTGACATGAAATTTAAATAAGAAATGATGACGATAGACTGGACACACAATATTATTCATAACATTTCATATAATATCAGATATTAAAAATGAACACAATAAACACGTGTCGCATATTCCTTGTAGGTACACTCTCAATATCCCGCAATAAAGGCTCGTAAGTTCATAAAGCGCAATAAGGCCGTCGGCTGCGGGCGGCAATTAGAGGCACTCAGACGTGTAATAGCACGTGCTTGGACACATCGACCCCGCTATTGAGAGCTCTCGGAAAATTGCTGAGCTTGTTGAAAAATAAAGAATGCAGGAAAGTGTATTGTTTTTGCCAGTGGTTCACGGGTTCGTTAGCCAACGTGACTAGGTTCTTTATTGACAGAATGAAACAAAGTTCTCCCGGTCAGCATTTCGGTAAAATGCTTTCGTATGTCCGGATTTAGGTCACATTTCTCAACCGATTGTCTTGAAATTTTGTGAACAGGTTTGATAACATACCAAGATTTTTTTTATAATCAGATTTTGGAACTCATAAAGAAGAACGTCGCGTGGTCTAAAGCTCACTGGTTTAGATCTATTAGTTTAGATTTGTTTGCAACTAGAAATTGGATTATATACTGACACTTAAATCGATTCTTATACGAATGCATTTCATTGCATGCCTTAAATCAAGAATACAATACAAATAATAAAGTTAAAAATATCTTTAGTAAACAATATCGTGGTTGTTATCAAATTAAAATAGAATTATCAGCAGACAGGCAGACTAACGCATGTGGAAAAGGGTGCACAATGCACATGAGTGCGAGATTTAACAAGGGCCTTTTTATATCATAAAATATAGTAATTATTTTAAAATCATGATTGATACCGATTCCACTAATCAGTATCAACCTTCAGGTGACCAGCAATTCGATCTTCCCAAACTCAGATTACGCAGCAGTGTCACATGGCTCGTTGATGTGGTTAATTTTTGACACGCCTACCTGTTCGATACCTTACCGCTTTAATTTTTAGGTACAAATAACAATAAACTTGGAAATAAATAAAATTTATAAAGGAATAAAATGAGTAGAGTGGCTCTAATTTCATATTACTAAGTGTAAAATTGAAGCCATTCAAACGAATAAGACGGTTTTTGCTCAGGGTAGCGTTTAGTTCTTTGGCAATGATCACTCTTGCTTGATTCCACCGCAAAAAAAATTCATGAAATTATGAACGAATGTGCCAAGGAAGTATATAGACTCAGGACTCAACTGGTTGTAAAAGGAACGTCCGACTCGAGTCAGTGACTCGCATGGCTTGGATTGGAAGAGTCGCTGGAACGTGTAATAGAAGTCCGCTCTCAGACTCATCGTTTTGTTGGTGACGTTTTGAGACTTAAAAACACAATTATTATAAATCGACCACAATACAAAAAGAGTGAGTGCTGGGAGAAAGCAGACCTGCCACCAAAAAGGTTATAAATAGTATAATTATGTTATGACATACTTAAATTGCCATTGAAACAAAAAAGAAAACAGTTTGAGAGCGGAGAACGTAGCATAGATTATTATAATGTAGACACACGCGTTTCACTTTTTACACCCCGTTATAATTAAAGTTCACTTATTAAACCCCGAATTAAAGTAACAAGTATACGAAGCAGTAACTTACGCGGCGTGTAAATGATCAAAGTGTCTCAAATATTGCACTCGCTCGGATTTTGTGCGGGACGCATTGGCGGAAGGAATCCTCCGCGCCGCGCGGCTAGCTAAAAAGCAATTTTTGAAGGCCTACAAGGCTGTAAAGCTAATCAACCCAAACAGTCTGAAATAACGTAAAACTGACATGAAAAACTTTGTAGTTTAATTTTATGAAAAAATAGACATAAATATATATTTAAAGAGGCAATTTCATCCGTAAACTTAACTGCTTGTCAGTATTACTTACAGTACTATATGAGTGATATTTTGACAGCTATTTCGGGAATAAAATCAAAATACATAAATCTATTACTTCACTGTTCACTTTCTTAAACAATGATTTTCGAAAATTACTGTTAGGAACAGGGTATTTAGCATGTTACCATGTACCACGGTGAGTGGCCCGGTACCTACCATGTTAGCTGGAAATCTTATACTTATAATGATCCGTTTTGATAAAGAACTTATATTTAAGCCGATTAATTGCAAGTTTCCATTAGCGAACGAGTCATAAACAATTGTAATGGCTGAATACTCTTTAAACAAAAACACGGGTCAATCAATCTCAGACCATGATATAACAAAAACGAACATATCAAGCTGGATATTCACGTGAGTTTTATTATTAGATACATACATATTTTATTATTTTCCACAACATACATGGTTTCACCATCAATATAAAGGTGAAAAAAATTTTGTCACTAAAACTGAACTCAAACTATTCAAAATTATACTAAAATGAGGCATGCAACATAAGACTAAAATTCTATTTTAAATGAAAAGAAATATGTGTCCTCGCCATAAGGGCCAGAGCCAAAGGAGAAGTATCTAATTAGAAATGAATAGTTTCTTTGGGTTGGTACAACACTGTCAATTATAAATGAATTTATAATTGCAAGTTATTCATTATAATATATTCCTATACCCACGGTGTACCTACGTAGGCTCCTATACACACACAACTAGTTACAGTACCGGTCAAAAGTTCAAGTTCACCTTGTTATTTTAGTTCATTTACGCCTTTTACTCAGCACGAGATCACCAATTTTATCACATGTAAAGCATTCTCAGGTTATAGGTAACAGATCCTCCACTCTTCAGTGTAGGCATCATGCATAGCTTTATCATTTATCTAGAAAAAAAACAGACACCGGTGCACTTTCGAAACTGCTACTCGCTGATCTTTGCGTTGATCTCTTCACTTTGTGGAGCAGTTCGAGTAAACGTATTGACGTAACATTTGAACGTAAAAAGCATGTCTCCACTTTTTATTGTAACTTTTGGCTAACTAAATCCACTGGAATAAGGCTTTTTCCTTTTTTTTTCTATATAAAAACGTTTACGACTGCAGTTTGAGAAACCCCATTCTTTTTGTAATTGGTCGTGTAACCTTCGTTGGACAGAACCCGAGGGTATAGCAAAAGTTTCAGCGCTTAATTTGCTGGCTTATTGACATATGATAACTGTACAGAGAGGCTCAAGTGCTTAGCGTAAGAAAGCTTTTCTTAATGAGAGTGACATTACATACACACAAATCTGTTGTAAATCTATCCCACTACAAGGACTTGCTCAAAAAACGAATTTTTAAAATACCATCCATCGCCGTAAAAACTTCATTTGCACATCGCTTTCCAGATTTCTTGTATCCACATATATACAACAGTTTAGTAAAAGTTTATAAATTTGAGAAACACTCCGTTGCCGAGGTAAAGAGATTATTGACGAGAGTGTTAATGAATTTATCCTATAAAGACACTGAACAGGTTTTAAAGATACAACATTGACGCCCTTGCGTACACAAAATTACATATGCACATTTACACATACACACATACATACATATCCATACAACATTTGCACGACTGGTTATTAGCTTTTTCTTTTTATGTTTAAAAAATAATTTTGTTTGATTTTATAGAGATTATAAGTTTAGCCTTAATAGTTTCTTAAAATTCTAAAATTATAATATAGTTTTGTCGCTATTTTCCGTAGATGTGCATGTATCTCCTGGTAATCTTTAACTTCCTCCACGGGACAGGCTTTGCCTAGTGTGGAGGTCAGTAAATATTTGTACCATCTGTAAGTTTAAGTGTAAATAAACGATTTTTTTATTATATATTTTTAATGGTTTTAACTTAAACGGGTCTTTACCCAGGAACAAGATTTACACAATAAATGCAAGTTTACTTTCATGTCTATCTGATGAAATTCGCGTATAACAACTTGAAATTTTCACCAACGGATATTTATTTAACTATTTTTTAAACATGTTAATCAGCTAAACGTCTAAAAGTCTAAACATACTCGCATATTTGAATATAATTTAATAGAAAATCAAAATTTCATAAGGTGAACTTAAACTTTTGACCAGTACTGTAAGTTTGAAAATTCAACAAAAATTTGGTAACGCTAGCAACATAGGCTACTCCAATTTGATTCCATAACAAAAACTTATTTTACTTAAGTGGACAAATTGCATTGTTCCAAAGGTTTTGCGCTGAAGCTGGCGAGATAGCTTTTTAATATGATTCCAACTTTATGAAACTAAAGCAACCTGCCAAGGAATGAGGCTTGATAAAGTTGTGACGGAGAAAGACTTTTTTATATGTACTCGTAAAGGGCCTGTTTGAGTAGGATACATTTTTTAATTTTTTTTCGTTCTTTCGGGTGCAGGATGGTTCCTTGAATATGAACTTCAACTTTATCGGCAGGATATTGAATGAAGCTAATGTAACTAACCGTTCCAACAATGTTTTAAGTACGATTACGACCAGCAGACTGCGCTTAAGAGGGCGCAGTACGATCGGTGTGGATCGGTTCTCCATACAAACGTATTTAGGCTCTCATTTTAAAACGCCATGCTAGAATAACATAAAATTTTGTATACACAATGGGATCCGGCATACCTAGGTCGGAAATTAGTTTCTGTTGCTAGAAATTGAAAAAGAAAAAAAATACAGCGGTTTTTTGAGTTTTTTACGGCTTGTATGAAAACCTTAATAATCGCTGTATTTTTTCGCCATTATAATTTCAAGCAACAGAAACTCATTTTCGCCCTAGACAAGCTGGATCCCATTGTGTATACAAAGTTTCATGTTATTCTAGCATGGCGTTTGAAAATAAGAGCATAAATACGTTTGTATGGAGAACCAAACGTACTGCGCCCTCTTAAGGTAAACTAACTATATCTTTCGAATCAAAATAATTAAAAAGAGATAGATATTTACTTTTACCCAATAGCGCGAACCAGGCTTTCAATTTTAATTATAAGGTACCCTATATTTTGTATATCGCTATGGTGCATAAAAAACCGGCCAAGTGCGAGTCGGACTCGCGCACGAAGGGTTCCGTACCAGAAAAAAAGGCCAACAAGTACTCTGTTGTATGGGAGCCGCCCTTAATTATTATTATTAATTTGATTTTAGTATTTGTTGTTGTAGCCACAATAAAAATACATAATCTGTGCAAATTTCAACTGTCTAATAGCTATTACGGTCCTTGAGATCTAGCTCGGCAAGTGGTAGCCATGAAAAAGGGCTAAAATATCACATTTTTTGTATGGGAGCCCCCCTTAATTATAATTATTATTTTCTTTTTAGTATTTGTTGTTATAGCGGCAACAGAAATACATAATCTGTGAAAATTTCAACTGTCTAGCTATTACGGTTCTTGAGATTCAGCCTGGTGACAGACGGACGGACGGACGGACAGCGAAGTCTTAGTAATAGGGTCCCGTTTTTACCCTTTGGGTACGGAACCCAAAAAAATAATAATAAGCATTTTATTCGAAAAATTCCAGTAGTATTTAGTACTTAAAGCCTAAATTTAGTACGATACGAAAGTCCCTAATTTCCACATTATTTATCAATACTTCACCTTTTTTCACATAAAAACAATACACTACAAAAAGCTCATTTGTACTCTGTTGGCATACATAATATCCTGATTCATAAACAAGCAGCATAAAGTTTCCGTTATACATAATAATAATGTACATAACATAGGTATGTAAAATAATGGTATTCCATATGCATTTTGCGGCCCGCATGCCGACGTCATGTCTTGATAACGGCCTGCACCGGAAAGCGATATCGCGTCCAAAATGCATTAATGACTTGTACGAATATATGGTTTAATACTTTATTATTAAATGCTTGTATAATCTGTAACTACTCATCATTTATTTTATTGAAATATTTAGATACTTACTCAAGATTATAAGGTGACCGTTATTTGTGTACCTACAGTTTATTATTTTTATCTTTACAAACACGTATCTACTGTTTCATTTTATTAACCGACTTCAAGATTTCAAAAGAGGAGGTTATCAATTCGGTTGTGTTTTTTTTTTTAATGTTTGTTACTCCATAACTCCGTCATTTCTTAACCGATTTCAAAAATTCTTTTTTTGATTGTATGTATATATATCCAAGTTGGTCCCGTTTTTGTCAAAACGCAGTTCTGATGATGGGATCCATGAGGAATTGAAGGAACTCCTCAAATCTTAAAGGCAAACATATAGTGATTTTTATGTTTTTATCAACAAGTCAAGCATTTGCATCCAAAAATGTGACATTGGATGAAGGGGAACTGCTGATGATGATCAGAATAGAACTCTTCAACGACGAAAAGTTCACGTTTGGTGATTTGTCCTTCTAGCTGTGTTTGTTAAGCAAGTTCTATTTTCACGATTAATTTTTGTCATGCTCGAGTTCTGATGATGGGATCCATTAGGAATCGAGGAAACTCCTCAAATGTGAAAGGCACACAAATAGTGATTTTAGTTTTTTCATGAACTAATCAAGCATTTTCATTCATAAAAGTGACATTTGATGAAGTGGAACTGCTGATGATGATCAGAACGAAACTCTTCAACGACGCGTAGTTCACGTTTGGCGATTTGTTCTCTTCGTTTTGTTTGTCAAGCAAGCAAGGTTTTTCCATGATTTCATGAGGAATTGAGGGTACTTAGTCTTCTACCATTATAAACATACTTATAGCCATTTTTGTATTTTATTGTATGGAATCTAAGTGTGCACCATCTAAGATTAATAATCTTTCACCGGACTCCCCCATTGAAGTCGGTTTTTTTTCTTAAAAATTATATGTCGAGAATTCACTCCATGGAATATCGAATTTTTATTCACGTTTCATCGATTGTGCCATTGGAATAACTATTACAATAATATTTCCCTCCGTCTATTAAAATAAAGCAATATTTAAAATACAGTATTTATTTTATTGTTTATATAGATACAAATAACATAAAACAAAAAAACTGTAACTGAATCATATTCAGATCACAATAACATATTAATTTATATAACTGAAAAAAAAATTAAAAAAGTTTATTTTGTTAAAAGGTCAGGCTACAAATTTGTAAACGCTGGGATCTCCTAGTAACTATAATAATACATGTGACAAGAGACCCCGATAACCCTCAATAACTATAAAAAACCGGCCAAGTGCGAGTCGGACTCGCGCGCGAAGTTTTCCATACTATCATTTACCTATTTTACAACATTAGACACTATATTATAACATATTTTTAATTTTTATTTAAAAAAAAATCAGTAATAAGAATTCAAAAAAAAAAAAAAAAATTCAAAATTCAAAATTGTTTATTTATTTATGCACAGTGCTTTACATGATTGTAAATTTATGAATGATGAATGTAACATAACATCAAGTAGAATTTTTTGGTCAAGTGCGAGTCGGATTATAGTTTTCCCATACAATTTTTTTTTTGTATGGGAGCTCCCTCAAGTATTTATTTTATTTTATTTTGTTTTTAATATTTGTTATAGCGGCAACAGAAATACATCATCTGTGAAAATTTCAACTTTCTAACTATCACGGTTCTTGAGATACAATCGGGTATCAGACGGACAGACAGACGCACGGACGGACAGCGGATTCTTAGTAATAGGGTTCCGTTTTTACCACTTGGGTACGGAACCCTAAAAAGCGTTCACCGGTTTCCTGTACATCAAACAAAAAACGCCACAAGTCCCACATATGTATTTTGACACCGAAAAGGTAGGCCGGGCATATCGATAGCCGTGCGGAAAACGATATTGTCCCGAATCTGCATTATAGTCGTGTTTATCTTGCACGAACATGTGCAGGGAACAAGCCACACTGGCACAGGCCTGAAATGGAGACTGAGTGAGACACGGGACAATAACCGCACAAAGGTTTCACAGAACGGTTAAATGAGAACTTAAATAATTATCTGAAGCGGGTTTCAACACTAAACTTGTGAGTAATTTGTAGTCTTTACAAATTGAATATGCCCCAGCATTTTGGATGTTTTAAACTGTATATTATGACGTGTTATGTTATGTAATTACACATTTTAAATTGTATACAGGAATGATAATAGCTTAATAATGTATCACACTTTGATTAACGTTACATTCCCAAAAACCGGCCAAGTGCGTGTCAAGCCACGTGCAATGAAGGGTACCGTACCTGCCACTACTGCTTCAGATTTAAAATTATTATCCAGTACTTTGAGTTTATAATGTCGTGTCTTCATAAGCAATTCGTGGAACTTGCGTCTTATTGTTAGGGCAAGATGGTTATCAGTGACAATTCAAAAACCGTTGGACTTATGGACTTCTTATAGGATTTCCTATAATCTATAGGTAAATAACTATTTTTTATCAATAGTATAGGCCCAGGGGAATGGTAAATGTTTGTCTATTATCTTATCTCACAATTATAAAAATAAAAAATTGAGTAAGTCATAATTAGACGTTTCATTTAAGCGGTGCGGTGCGGAGGCAGTTTTGCATTCTTGATCTTTCCGAAACCGTAGACTGTCCGATCCTCCGCTCTACCGCGCTACGTAATACCGCGCGGTTTTTTGGTGTGACGTCCCCCGAACCGTGTTCGCTTTACTGCAAAACCGCCTCCACCGCGCTCTGTGCGTTTTAAGCTTTATTATTTTATCATAGTTTGGAAACCTTTTTTTTATTTTCCAAATGCACCCCAAAAGTAGCTCCCGTGTTTAAAATTCACTTACATAAGTTGCAAGCCCGTCTTTTTTAGATATGGTTTACCAAATTTCAACTCAATCGGTCCAGTAGTTTCGGAAAAAAATTGCTGTGACGGACGGACGGACGGACATACAGACACACGAGTGATCCTATAAAGGTTCGGTATTTTCCATTTGAGGTACGGAAACCTAAAATTGAAATGAATTTTATTGTTTTAAAGAAGTTTTAAACAGCTACTCGCTTAAAAATACCAAATGCAGTCCCAACTTGCCAGTTGCATAATTTAGAAAGTTTTTGTTAATAAAAAAAGAACCCTCAAGCTTTTGATTAACAGCGACCGTAATTATTTCAAGTGGAGACGTTCAAAGTGATTTATAATAAAAGTCGCCGCTAATCTGCATAACGTCGTCGGCTACAACGCAGCAAGGTTGTTATTCACAACGTTTTATCTTGCCACTCAGGCATCCAGTGTAAGTCAGACCTCCGATTACCCATTGTTATTACGAGCCCCGGTTTCAAGATATAATAAGGGCAAGCTGTGAGGTGAGGTGACGTCAGTTTGTGAAGACCGTAGGAGAGCTGCGATGCTGTGAAGGAAGTTTCAAGAGTAGAAAGTTTGTGGAAATAAGCCGGGATGTTCGTATACTTGAGATAAAAATAAAAGTGCTGATAAATGTTGTAGTAATGCAACGAGATATGAAAGTTTTGAAATGTTGATGTAACAGTAATAATAAAGATTTTAATAAAAGTGACTCAGTCCGCACCAATAGTGGGTCTCTGAGGAACGAACCACTGCTAGCCTTAACCTCGCCCCTATGACAGTGGCATTCAACATACTTGACCTTTTGAACATAAATAATAGGTACCTACTCGCTTAAATTTAAATTGGTCGAAAGTAATATTGCATGCACAATGTCATACCTAATACATTTGCTGTCCTAATCGATAAATATTAACCCTAGAAGCTAATTCGGAGATATATCCTTTTTCTTTCAAATATGGATACAACAATGTTTATTAATGGTAGCTAGACTAACAATCCCGCATGCCAAAATATAAGTGAGATTAGTTTCGAGTAAATTAATCTTAATTTTCATAAAAAGTCTGGAGGAAGCAAAAAAACATTAGAAAACTACACAGAACTGAACGCAATAAGAATTTATAACGTTAAGAACATCCAAGTTTCATGAGCAAATAACTATTGTAGAACAAACAATTACTTTTATGATACTAAAAAGAACCAAAGAAATAAGCGAAATGATTGAGTATTAACTGATTAACTGTTTAACAAACGTGCAGATTATTAATTCAAAGATTAACATTATTATAATTTATTCATATTCACCGATCGATTAGAGCCTTAGAGTTTCTAAAGCTATAATTTGGCATTACTTGCCTTATCTAAAATAGAATTTTCTGTACTATTTATTCCTTAATCCCCAAGGGCGAAAGATCGTAAAGTACAACCTAAAATGACTACTCAAGTACGTACACCACCAGACTATTTTACATGTACTTTACTCACCCTTTACAGTCAGTAATTTCATACACGTACCTGAAAAAAAACGACGAGATTATTAATAAGTATGAATTTAAAAACAAAAGCTGTATATGTAAAAATATTTTTTTTTGGATTTTCATGTACACCTGAAAATCGCGATAGACCCCTGAATGATTACTTGGCCCGAAAAAAAAAGATAGCATGAACTGAAACGATTATTTCAATACGTCAAAAACTCGTCCAGGAATTGAAACAAACTGTCGTTTGTGAAATGGAACAATCGTAGTTTTGCAGTCAGGGGATCTAATAGAGGTTTGGGTTTCGCATTCCAATTGTCAAGGTATTTCGCGCTCTTCTTCTGGCACTTCAGTTTGCCACGCGTAGAAGCGAGCGCGTGATTTAAGTACTTTGTTATGTACATTATTGTACCCGCGGGTGATATTTGTATGACACTGTGGAGGACACTTGGAGACATACCTCAATTATCCTCCTAGCGTTATTCGAAGTACAGTTGCATCCTGTAGGACGCCTGGGGTCCGCTACCTACACTACTTGGAGACATATCTATCAAAGATTTATTTAGTTGACAAGGTAGCTCGCTACTGCTCAACCTGCAATATGAACAGTACCTACGTAGGTACCGAGATATTGTCCAGTTATCTTGGTCATATACGAGAACATTCAAGTTATTTTAACGCACTATTACCCTATAACAGTTTGCTTGAATATCTAATAACTGGCAGGAATCTTTGCAGTCCAAGCTATGAGCTAGGGCGTTGTTGTACATTTGCTATTTTAAAAAAAAGCCTGTGAACTGAAATGTCAGTCTTCATTAAATACAGAGTAAGTGGTGTAAAATCAGTGGTAAAAGTAATGTGTCACTGACCAAGAAGGATATAATTAATTGTACAGGAAAAAAATACTTTCATCACTTTCCATTATGTGTGAGTACTCGCTCTGACATGTTAACTCAGTACTGGTGGAAACGAGCGTGCGATACATGAAAATACGAGTCCACAATGCAAACTGAACAATGAAACTCAGGGCTCCTCTATATGATGGCCCATCCTGCTGCCCCACTAGGATGGTCGAGCGTGTAGAAAGGGTAGTGGTGTCGGATAGCTTATGGCGCGGCGGGATGGCGATGATGGGATGGCCGTGGTGTCGGTTTTTTGGCCGCACATCAAAGGGAGTCGGCCAGCGATGGCGGTACGCATCTACACGTGGGCTATGCTATTCCGCAGTGCGTGGTCGACCGCGGTTGAGTGTGAACTTTTTTTCATATTTTTGGACCCATAGTTCAAAAGTTAGAGTCCCTCCTCTAGGCACTATTTTTTTGTTCAGGTGCGAATAGTTCCGAAAATATTCACTTTATCAAAAAATGTCTGATGAAGGCCTGTATTCATTTTTAAAGACCTATCCAACAACATCCCACACCATAGTGTTGAAGCAAAATAAAAAAAACATTCCCACTTTACGTGTAGGGGAGGTAACCTTTAAAAAAATGCTTTTTTAGATTGTATTCTACGACTTTGTCAGTTTTATTGTTTTATATATCCACACCAAATTGCAGCTTTCTAGCACTAACAATCACAGAGCAAAGCCTCAGACAGGCAGACAGGCAGACGGACATGGCGAAACAAAAATAACGCTAACGCGTCGCAGTCCATCTCGCAAAACGATTCGATCACAACTGAATGTCGCCATCGTGTAGTGGCGTGCAACCATCGCATGGCCATAGCACTAGGCCATAGGATGGGCTATCATGTAGAAGAGCCATAAAAATTAATATCCTGCCTCCTTCGTCTCATATAAGAAAGGAACTTGGTTATTGTGTATCGTCAACTATAGTGACAAGTCTTCGAGGGCCTCAGTTAACACCGAGGAAAAATTTTGAACGCTGCAAATCCATCGCGGGAAATTCTCAGTAAGTTCTCGGTAGAACATTATCCTACGATATTAACTGGATCTTAATGGAACTGAATTAATAAAAACTCACATTATTCTGTCGTAAAAGTTTCATAAATACTTCTGAGAATGTATCTTAAATAATGTTTTGCAACTTTTTACATCCCAATGGCATTCTAATTTGTTTTGTGCATTCGATTTGTTACGCGAGCACGTGAAACAAATCGATTGCAATGGATGAACAAAAGTAGACTACCAGCAAATTTCTCATGCCTTAGCCCGTCGTGGGATGCGACGGTGATAAGATTTAAGCTCTTCGGTAATTGCCATAATCGACTCGTTGGACCTCCGTGTAATTACTGCTGCGCACACACATACGGTGACCCCAATAATTATGTTAGGTATAATATCTTGCCGCCAGTGCTGTGTGGAGGTAGAACCGAGAGATATATAATACTTAGTAGGTACGGGAGATATACGTTTTGAAATCGTCGCCAGTATTTGCGTTGTTACCAAAAGTAGGATGCATTAAGTTAAGTGCAGTTTGAATTTTAAAGTATGTGCGTGGCATCTAACGAATTAGCACGCAACACGCACGCAAAATGCTCATCTGTTTAACTACCAAGATTGTTGCTTCAATTAGTTTATGAAAACTATCAATATTAAATTATAATAAAACGAGTCACTCACGTATTTAAGGTCAATAAATAACTATGCCAATAACTTTTGTCGTAATTCGAGTTCGTGTCGTAAATTGAGTTATTACAATTTTTAAGACCATTTTTAGGGTAACTTTTGAGTGTTATTAAAAAAAACCGGCCAAGTGCGAGTCGGACTCGCGCACGAAGGGTTCCATACCAGAAATAACCTCCTTGCTATTACGGTTCATAAGATACAGCAAAAAACGCCAACGACTACTCTGTTGTATGGGAGACCCCTTATTTATTATTATTATTATTTTGATTTTAGTATTTGT
Source organism: Notocelia uddmanniana (assembly GCA_905163555.1). Lineage (NCBI taxonomy): Eukaryota > Metazoa > Arthropoda > Insecta > Lepidoptera > Tortricidae > Notocelia > Notocelia uddmanniana. The sequence continues at coordinate 8,701,322 of LR991057.1, forward strand.
TGTTGTAGCCACAATAAAAATACATAATCTGTGCAAATTTCAACTGTCTAGCTATTACGGTTCTTGAGATACAGCCTGGTGACAGACGGACGGACGGACGGACAGCGAAGTCTTAGTAATATGGTCCCGTTCCCGTTTTTACCCTTTGGGTACGGAACCCTAAAAATACCAACGGGAAATTTCTGTGATCAAAGAGTACTTCCAGGGTACACCGGGTAGGGAAAGTGCGGCCGTTAGGAGCAGTTGTGACGTCATCGGTAATAAGTAGTTGTTCGGACGCAGGGTTGTACAAAACGTCTTTCTTGGTTTTGACATGCGATTAGCATCATTCCTATATAATTCGTTTGAACACACAGATAAAAATGAGTGTCTAAGTAAATTAATGAAAAAAAAAACCGGCCAAATGCGAGTCGGACTCGCGCACCGAGTGTTCCGTACAACTAAGAAACAAATCAGATTAGCAATGTAATAGTATTTTCTGGTAAAATATACGTAATGATAAACATAATAAAGTGTAGTAATAAAAAAGTGTAGAATATTTTTGTGAAAGAAATCCTAATTCTAAACTTCTAGTTTTAGGTGACTTAAATTTATATAGTGCTAGCGTTGATGTTTGTAACCTGTACAGTTGCTTTTTACCATTGTGTAATTTGTTAGATTATAACTGCGTGAACAATATGAATGATAGAATGCTCGATGTGGTGCTGACGAGTCCGGAGTTGGGTAGCGCGCTGCGCGTGCGCGGTGCGGCGCCGGGAGAGGAGCTCGTAAACATAGACCCCCACCACCCGCCGCTTCTTGTCCATGCCCAGTTTGATTTTTCTACCAAGGTAACCTTAGCACATCCATCTAACATCAACAACATAAGAGACTGGAATTTCCCGAAAGCTGACTTTTACAAATTATACTGTCTTATTAGTGACTACAATTGGAATAGTATATATAAACTTAAAAATGTAGACGAGGCCGTTTCTAAATTTAATGACGCAATATACAACTTTTTTGACGACTGCATTCCCAAAAAAATACGTAAACCGAAGTGTAGTCGGACATATCCTGTGCACTACACGAAAGCAATTATCCGTGACATAACAATTAAAGCTCGTTTACATAGGATTTGGAAACAGACTACAAATGAAGACATCTATAATCAATTTAAAATTATGCGCACTAAAATCAAAGAAAATATCAAAAACGCCCATGACAACTATGTCAATAACGTCTCTCGCAACCTTACCACTGATCCTTCTCTATTCTGGCAATTCGTCAATAGCTTACGATGTCGAGGCGGAATCGAACCCGTTGTTGCCCTCGGGGAGACTGAATACCGTGGAGCGGAAGCGGCCTCTGCGTTTGCTACTCATTTTGAGTCCGTCTTCTTGCCAGAGTTGCCGAGTCTCGATCCCGAAAAAGCTAGCTCAGAAGATTCCGCTGGTGACAGACTTGTCGACATCCGGACAATCAGTCGTGACGCGGTGCGCCGCGCGGTTAAACGGCTCAAAGCAGGTACATCGGCAGGCCCCGACGACATTCCAGCCTTCGTTATTAAAGGGTGCATTGATCACCTGATTGTCCCGATCACCTTTATTTTCAATTTGGTACTAACTACTGGTGAATATCCTCACATATGGAAAATATCTCGCGTAACACCGATTCCTAAAAAAGGTTCCAAATTGAAAATAGAGAATTATCGACCGATTGCGATATTGTCTGCATTAGCTAAGGTTTTTGAGATGGTACTACATGAGTATCTGCTGCCACAATGCTTACCTCACCTAACCAGCTCCCAACATGCTTTCCTGCCCAAGAGATCGGTAGCTACTAATCTGGTTGAGTTGGTTGATGTAATCTCGAGGGAAATGGATGCTCGTAATCAGGTGGACATCGTGTATCTCGATTTTCAGAAGGCATTTGACCGAGTGGATAACGACATCTTACTAAAAAAACTTGCTAAAATGGGATTCGTTCCTCGCCTTTTAAAATTGTTTGCCAACTACCTCAGGGACAGAAAACAGTTTGTGAAGTATGGACCATACATATCTAAACCATCCCATACACGTTCCGGCATAAGTCAGGGATCTAATTTAGGTCCATTTCTTTTTCTAGCCCTTATCAACGATCTCCCTGAGGTAGCCAACCACGCCACCCCTTTTCTTTTCGCAGACGACGTAAAACTTGTTATGCCCATCAGGTCCATTATGGACCACCAACTCTTACAAACGGACATTGACGCGGTGAATAGGTGGAGTGAGGAAAACAAGCTACTCTTTAATAAATGCAAATGCGAGGTCATGACTTTTTCACGCTCTCCGTCGCCCCGTCACTTTGACTACCTTATAGCCGGGGAGCCAATGATCCGTGTAGATGAAGTTCGGGACCTGGGAGTCACTTTCGACGCTCGTCTTACATTTCGGACTCATGTTCGGAATGTCACAAAATGTGCCTATCAAAGGCTAGGTTTTGTGCTGCGTAACGCTGCCCCACTTTCCTCTACAGCAACGCGAGCGCTTTACACCGCTCTAGTGAGAAGCATCGTCGAAACGAATGCAGTAGTGTGGAATCCACACGAGAGCAAATATACGCTTATGTTAGAACAAGTCCAAAAAAGGTTCTTGAGGCATCTTTATAAGAAGAACCACTTGTACTATCCGTTTTTGTACCCCACTCGCTTTCTGCAGGGTCACTTGGGGTTCGATTCTCTAGAAATGCGACGAAAACTAAGCCTACTCAGTTTCATCTTGAATGTCCTGAGAAATAAAATTGACAGTGTGAATCTGGTGGAAAAAATGCTTAATTTCAATGTGCCGAACGATTATCGCAACAAGCGCCTGAGAGTGCCTCTCTTAGCAACCGTGGCCTCACGCACTGACTGACTGACTGACTGACTGACTGACTGACTGACTGACTGACCGACTGACCGACCGACCGACCGACCGACCGACCGACCGACCGACCGACCGACCGACCGACCGACCGACCGACCGACCGACCGACCGACCGACCGACCGACCGACCGACCGACCGACCGACCGACCGACCGACCGACCGACCGACCGACCGACCGACCGACCGACCGACCGACCGACCGACCGACCGACCGACCGACTGACTGACTGACTGACATATGAACGCACAGCCCAAACCGTTGGTCCTAGAGATTCCAAATTTGGCACGTAGATTCCTTATAAGGTCTAGGAGTGCACTAAGAAAGTATTTTTCAAAATTCAACCCCTCAGGAGGTGAAATGGGGGTCCGAAGTTTGTATGGGAAAACAAGATTAGTAGGACTATTTTATTCAAAACTTCACAGGAGTATTTGTAACGATAAATGAGTAAACACGTGTTTCAGGTTTTTTGAAAAATCAACCCCTAGGAGGGGGACATGTGGTGACCAATTCTGAAAATCTACATGAGTATCGTTTTTATGGTTTATCGGATTACTGATAACGAAACCAACAATGATTTTAAAATCCCACGTGGAGGACGAGAAACACCATCACCCCCCCCTCCGCCCCTGTTGGGGTGCGAGGGGGATGAAATGTCTAAATATTAATATGGGTGTCGTTTTTATGGTTTTTTGGGACGTTAATTATGAAAATGGCATCGGTTTTGAAATTTAATATTGTGGACATGAAAACTTTTGAAAGTTTGTGCCAAATTTCAAGAAATAACTGACTGTGACTGAGTGACTGACATATCAACGCACAGCGTAAACTGCTAGTTCTAGTGATTCCAAATTTAGTATGGAGGTTCCATATAAGGTGTTGAGGTGCATTAAGAACGGATTTTTCAAAATTCCACCCCTAAGGGGGTGAAATGGGGGTCCGAAGTTTGTATCGGGAATAAAGATTAGTTGGATTATTTTATTCGAAACTTCACAGAAGTATTTCTAACGATAAATGAGTAAACATGTGTTTCAGGTTTTTTGAGAAATCAACCCCTAAAAGGGGGAAATCTGGTGACAAATTCTGAAAATCGATATGGGTGTTGTTTCTATGGTTTATCGGGTCGCTGATTACGAAAACAACAGTGATTTTAAAATCCCACGTGGAGGACGTGAAATACCATCCCCTCTGTTGGGGTCCGAGGGGGTTGGAATGTCTAAATATTGATATGGGTGTGATTTTTATGTTTTTTGGGTCATTAATTTCGAAAATGGCATTGATTTTGAAATTTAATATTGCGGGCATGAAAACTTAAAAGTAAGTGCCAAATTGCATGAAGAAACTGACTTACTGAGTGAGAGACATATCAACGCACAGCCCAAACTGATGGTTCGAGAGATACCAAATTTGGCATGTAAGTTCCTTATAAGGTCTAAAGGTGCATGAAGTGCCGTGAGTTCCCTATGAAGATACGACCTTTTTTGATTCAATGTATATATATAGTAAGTGGTTTTATGAATCAGTGCCGTCCGATACGATTTCGACATAAATCGATATTTGAGCGTCCGCGAGGACTTTTAATAGGAATCCGAGGTACCTAAACTTTGAATAAAGTAACGGCCATATTGATTTTCTTCATTTCCGTCCCGATTTTGTTCAAAATCGATACCTGAGCGTCCGAGAGGTCCCCTAATACGACTCCGAGGTAAAATTTGGAAAAAATGGCGGCCATATTGCTTTTCTTCATTGCCGTCCCGATTTCGTTCAAAATCAATATCCGAGTGTCCGAGAGCTCCCCTAATTACGAGTACGACTCCGAGGTAAAATTTGGAAAAAGTCGCAGTCATATTGATTTTCTTTTTTCGTCCCGATTTCGTTCAAAATCGATATCTGAGCGTCCGAGAGGTGCCCTAATACGAATTTGAGGTAAAATTTGAAAAAAGTGGCGGCCATATTGATTTTCTTCATTTTCGTCCCGATTTCCTTCAAAATCGATATCTGAGTGTCCGAGAGGTCTCTTAATACGAATCCAAGGTAAAATTTGTGAAAGTGGTGGCCATATTGATTTCCTTTTTCTTTCGTTCGAAATCGATATCTGAGCGTCCGAGAAGTCCCTAATACGACTCCGCGGTAAATTTTGGAAAAAGTGCCGGCCATATTGCTTTTCTTCATTTCCGTCCCGATTTCGTTCAAAATCGATATCTGAGCGTCCGAGAGCTCCCCTAATACGACTCCGAGGTAAAATTTGGAAAAAATGGCGGCCATATTGCTTTTCTTCATTGCCGTCCCGATTTCGTTCAAAATCGATATCTGAGCGTCCGAGAGGTCTCGTAATACGAATCCGAGGTATAATTTAGATAAAGTGGCGGCCATACTTATTTTTATCATTTTCGTCCCGATTTCGTTCAAAATCAATATCTGAGCGTCCGAGAGAATTCTTAATACGAATCCGAGGTAAAATTTGGAAAAGTGGCAGCCATATTGATTTTCTTCATTTCAACCCGATTTCGTTCAAGATCGATATCTGAGCGTCCGAGTGGTCTCTTAATATGAATCCGAGGTAAAATTTGGAAAAAGTGGCAGCCATATTGATTTTCTTCATTTCCAACCCGATTTCGTTCAAAATCGATATCTGAGCGTCCGAGAGGTCCCCTAATACGAATTTGAGGTAAAATTTTAAATAGTGGTCGCAATATTGATTTTCTTCATTTTCGTCCCGATTTCGTTAAAAATGGATATCTGAGTGTCCGAGAGGTCTCTTAATACGAATCCGAGGTAAAATTTGTGAAAGTGGCGGCCATATTGATTTTCTTTTTTTTCGTCCCGATTTCGTTCAAAATCGATATCTGAGCGTCCGAGACAATGCTTAATACGAATCCGAGGTAAAATTTGGAAAAAAAGGCGGCATATTGATTTTCTTCATTTTCGTCCCGATTTCGTTCAAAATCGATATCTGAGCGTCCGAGAGAATTCTTAATACGAATCCGAGGTAAAATTTGGAAAAGTGGCAGTCATATTGATTTTCTTCATTTCAACCCGATTTTGTTCAAGATTGATATCTGAGCGTCCGAGTGGTCTCTTAATATGAATCCGAGGTAAAATTTGTGAAAGTGTCGGCCATATTGATTTTCTTTTTTTTTCGTCCCGATTTCGTTCAAAATCGATATCTGAGCATCCGAGAGGTCTCTTAATACGAATCTGAGGTAAAATTTGGCACTCCATTCATACCTGTATGCAAAATAGTTTAATGTAACTATATAGGCGTGTGGGGTATCTATGGATTTGCTTTTAAAAATGACAGCCATTCGCAGCTGTAACCGTGTCCTAAACATCATTCATTGGTAACCATCACGATTACATGTATTAGTTTTTATTTGCATGTATTAAATTGTCGCTTCTGTCTTATGATTGTCTCGCTTTGTGTCTTGTTTATGTCCTGATTTCTTAATTGTATTCTTCATCTAATTACATTTGTTGCCTTGCGGGGAACCTAAATAATTCATAAGTTTAAAGTTAGAGGTTGGCGATAGATAAGTGACGCAATATTTTATCATGTATCTGTTTTATAAGTGTTACTTACCTGTGTCCTGTCCCTAAAACGTAGTGATTATACTGATTATATTCTTCTTGCCCTAAAAACTGTGAAATTCTTGTGTATGTTTTATTAATTTTATTATGTTCGAAGAAAATAGCACTAAGTAAAATATATATACAGAGATTACAGAGATAAGAAACAGTCATAGAGATGTCAGTGAAATACTCCACAATCTCCACATAGATCGAGCGCTACTGTGGTATAAAGTAAGAACTAACCGTACGACCGCTGCATCTCTGTCACTCCAATACGTAAGTGCGACAGAGGAAGCACCCAGTGACATCTGATACAAACGAGTTAAACTAGCATCCTTTGCAAAAAGTCGTACTTTAAGCCACAGATTAGCTTCGAGCTAGATGCCTGGATGCGTTCAATTTTTGTATAAGGCCGTGTGGTACAGTCGGGTTCACTTACACGTACACGCATTTGTGCCTTATTATTATTATTTATTGTTTATGAAGTGTGTACGTGTGTGTGAACTTGGCTGTGCCGCACAGATCGTGACCCATCAATGGTCCTGCCGGAAGACCAGCGCTGACTCCTGAGTCAGCACCATGCTGAGGCGGGACCATTTCATGGTAAACTTTGAAAATTGTAAAACTTTTTTTTTAACATTTTGTCTGTTTGCCATGAATAAAGCTTTTCTATTTCTATTTCTATTTCTATATTTCTATTTCTACATAGAGGTTTCGATATTTTTTTCCATTTAAATCAACCTTCAAATTTTTTTTATCGTATGGCATTTATTTATTTATTTATTATTTATTTAGGTAAGGTTTACCAACAGTTGCTACATCATGACATTAAAAATAACGTACATTCGGCAGTGGTTAGCTTAATGCACAACCAATTATAGGTAAACACAACATGCGAGATAATCTTAGGTATATACGCTAACTTAACAATACAAAGTAATTGAGAGGTACTTAGCTACAAGAACTATACGCAAAACAACGTTGCGTGCCAATTATGATACAAAAGTAGTGATAAATTACTAACAGAATAAGGTTTACAATTAGTTATTAGTTCAAAAAATTAAGTGAGTATTAACTTAGGCTAATGGAGACGAAAGGACTATTTATTAATTATTATTCTTACAGAGAACGGTATATATCGACTTGCGAAATTTGGGTAGTGAGTCAGCGTGTATATCTACCGACTCACTGCAAGAGTTAATTAATTTACAGAAGCGTGATATAGGCGAGTTAGACCCGAGCACGGTTCGACGAAGTGGCGGGCATAGAGGTGTGATGGATTTTCGAGGAGTTCTATTAGGCGCTCTGAACTTGATAAGTTGTAGTAATTGTTGGCAGTCTATTTTTGTCGTAATAACTTAAACAGAAACAATAAGTCTGAGACCTCACGGCGCATCGAGAGAGAACACATTTTGAAATATGTTAGTCGGCTATAATAAGAAAAGCTACGCTTGGCTAATCCCACCGATCGAGCAAGATGCCAAAGAAATCTTTTTTGAATACGTTCAATTCTAAGGATGTGTGTTGCATAGTGTGGTCGCCAGACAACGCTACAATACTCTAGTATACTCCGCACTAGACAGTTATATAGTAGAATCTTGGTTGAGGGATTTTTGAATGCTCTAACATTTCTTATTATGAAGCCTAACATTCCCGATGCCTTCTTGATCGTTTTGTCTATGTGAGGTATAAAAGTGAGCTTGCTGTCCAGTAGGACACCCAAATCTCGTATACGGTCAACTTCTTTCAGATAGTTATCGTCCACTACATACCTAGAAGAGGTAATATTTAACTTGCGTGTAAATTTTATATGAACACATTTTTTCGCGTTCAGTGACATACGGTTACTTTTACACCAATTTATTAAGTTATCCAGATCGTTCTGTAACAATACCGCATCGTCAACGGAGTCTATAACTTTAGAAAATTTAAGATCGTCAGCAAAAAGATAAGCAGTTGAATTTTGAAAACAAACTGTAATGTCATTGATGAATAAATTAAATAACAAGGGGCCCAGATGGGAACCTTGTGGGACACCTGACGTTATTTTGTAGTACGAAGAGTTGAAGCCATTAACAACTACAAAGAACTGTCTTTTTTTTAAATATGATTCAACCCAGTTCAGTATAGGGCCATTTATTCCGTATGATATAAGTTTTTGGATGAGTATTCTGTGAGAAACTTTATCAAACGCCTTGCTGAAATCCGTATAAATCACATCAACTTGTTTGTGTGTATCAACAGACTCAATAAGCGACTCTGTGAAACTCACCAAGTTATTTACGAACCGTGAGATTTTCGAGAAGACTAGTACGTTTGCCAGTTTTTGTTGCACTTTTAGCACCACCCAGGGGTCCTGTGTAGGGTAACGGTGGGTACTCCCTACGGACGCGGTGCAACTTCATCCCCCCTTTGTCAAGTGAGTGGGCAACTTGACTGTTAGAAGTTCGCAAGCCGCTCGAAGGCCTCTAACTTGGCTTAACGATTGCAGCCGGGATCAACGGCTTAGCGTGCCTTCCAAAGCACGAGAGTCAGTTAGTAACCACTCAAAGCGGTCACCCATCCAAGAACTGACCTGCGCCCACATTGCTTAACCTCGCACACCGCACGCGGTAGGCGGGTGCCGTTGGGCCACGAGCGCTCTATATTCTTGATAGTTTATGCCAAATTGCAATTCAATAGGTCCAGTAAAAGCAACTTGGTTGTAACAGACGGACTGACAGTAAGGAGTGCGAATGGAAGTGAGGCCAAATTTTCTTTTTTGATGCTCCCATGGTAACTGGCAAAACCTACCTACTAAATTTAATTGTGGGAAAAATAAATGTTACACATGATATTGAATTAGCCGTATTTCTGTACTTCAAAGGACCAGAGTTTATGACCGCTGCTTGGTCGTTATTAGACCTTTTACTGGTGTTACTGTAGTACACAGATACTTTTACTAAGGGCCATTTAAGGCGTTCTTTTATTTCATCGGCCCTTTCCCCTTGGGCCTCTCGGAAATGTATGATAATAGTTTTCGATCCTTATTTTTGCCAAATTCAAATGAAATTCAACAGTTTGCCGGTTCTCAGAATGTATACTGACTTTTCATCTGTTTATCTGTTAATGAATCGCTATCACCAAACTTCGTATAGCGAAACCCCAGAATGTAACAACTACTGTTCTGGAGACCGCATCTAAATCGGTTAAGCCAAACGCGAGATAATCGTGGACAAACTTACGAACCTGTTTTTTGTATACGGTTAAAAATTTCGCTTAGTACGCGGGCGAAGCCGCGGGCAATTGCTAGTTATTATATATTTTTCATTATGAAAAATATTATTATCATCAATTTCTGTTTCAAAAATAAGAACTAAGTGTTTTTGGGTATTCAAGGTACAACGTGCTCTTACTTGATCTGTTCCTATGTAATTCATACCTAATATTACGCACTATTGTAAATTAGACTGAAGTGGTCGGCAATATTTATGAATTGAAACATCCATAAACATAACAATGACGGTCGTAACTTGACTTAATTTGTCGTGCGTTTCGCGCGAAGTAATTGCCGGCCTGACTTTTCGTTAAACGTGTGCCGCGACGGCGAGGCGGCCCCGTCTGAGAACGGCGGAGACCGGCCGACACGTCAATCATTTAGCGCGTAGCACAAGCGGCCGAGCACACATCGCCGCGTTTATGTGTGCGTGAGCCGCGGATGTACCTTTTGTATGGAGTGTGTACCCTGGTACTTCTCTATTACGCTGGTAAATTTATTTATAGTATAACAGTAACAATCTTCGTTTTTATCAATTTTCCATGTATATTGATATTATAAATATTTTTCTGAGCTCATAATTTTGATATTAATATCTTAAAAATGTTTATACTATCTTAAGATAGTATAAACATTTTTTTTAAGAACGCAATTTCTTTATTTTACTATTTGAAACGTACTTTCACTACTGTTTCAGCACTGGTGATGGCAATTATTTTACTATTTGAAACGTACTTTCACTACTGTTTCAGCACTGGTGATGGCAAATCCTCAGAACTCAAGTTTAACAGGCATTTAAATTTTTAACCGACTTCATTAATACACAACTGTCAAAAACCACTTAGCAAACACAATCAAAGTTGGCAAGCCTCAATAATTCACGCGAACAATCACAAGAACAAAATTACGTAATTACAGAAAGGGTAGCAAGTTCACAAGCCAAACACCCGGCAGGGGGGGGGGGGGGTACGCTCATTGATTCTTCAGAACAACTGCTTAAGAAATAGAGTTCAAAATTGTAGAAAATTGTGAGTTTCTGCTCTTGGACGTAACCCGTCGGGGAAACCGGAACTAATTAAAATTATAAACACTCGCTAATCTGAGGCCCGTTATTTGATTACGTCAAATTTGACGTCGGCCAAAGAGCAAGATGGATAGAGAAGACAGAGTCACAGCGGGGTTAATTGATTTTTTAATGCCGTTTTAAGTGGTTTGAAAATTCTGTGTTTTGTTTCCTAGAACATGCCCATTCTAACACATGGGAGTTAGCATAATATTTTAATCCTTGGCCTGAATTTTCTTAATATCTCTACAAACCGATCACATTGAAATATTTTTGAATTCTCAATAATTAAATAAATGAGTTTGATTCTGCAAGTAGGAATGGCATTTTAAAAAGTCAAAATCTAATAGCGTTTTTGAAAATAACACCACTGCTAAGAAGAAACGCTGACACAAACTCGATAGTCAGCCATTTTCTTCCAAAAATATGAGATAAGTGCAATGATAATCCTTAAATAAGTAAATCTGAATATAAATACAAAAAACTGAAGATAAACTATTTTCACACCTGCTATTCAGAAACGTAATTGTTGCGTTTGTATGAGGGATCAAAGTCGATCTTTTCTTCCCTCATTTGAGGGCAGCAATGACTCTTTTCCACATAGAAGTGATTTGTGATCTGTTAAAAATATTACATATAGATAGAGTTGAGATATAAAAGTCTTGTCATTATTATCACAAAATCTTAAGATTACACCACCATATTATGAGTCGTCACTGAAACATTGTAAAGTGACCCCGTTTAAACAACATTAATTTATTAGAACATAAAATCATTTGTGCTTTTTTATTACGTTTAAAGCATTATTAACGGGAAAAACCGGAATCTTTCTTCCTTTCTACTGAAGCCGCGTAAGTGCTTATTATTGGTAATTAGATCCAAGACGAGGAATTCTTATCATAAAAATACTTCACAGAGTTTTATATAAATCAATATAATATTTGAAGCTTTGATCAATAGCCTAGATCATAATTCCCAATTAGCCCCCGAATCTCATCATCACAACATAAAATTAAATATTAATTTAATTTTAAATATTGAAATATGTGTATCTGTTTGTGTAGGCCTGTCTGTTCATGTTTGCAAGGTCTATAATTGACCTTATACCTACTAGATGTTTAGAGGAACAGGCATGAGATAATTCACTGTGTTGTTATTTCATTTCATGATTAATATATTATTTATTTTCTTACAAAACTATTTTTTTAAATATTCTCTTAAATTCGTGTATTTAGTTCGTGAGACTGACAGTACAAACACTCGCCCGAAGCCCCTTTACAACTATGTATAGATATAACACCACCGGTTTGAGCTATATCAGAGCTCACGCCATCAACTAGTTACGGTTGCAGTCGCCTATGATAATTTAGACGTCAATGCTTAGATACCTTATACATGTCTGAGTCAAGCCTTGAAATAGCGCTATTTTCGCATATCGTTATAATTCATAACGCTACTTTGTTAATAAAACTCCATACTAAAAACGATATATGGCACGCATTTATAGCGGTATCCATTATAACGTTATAAATAAAAAGCAATACATATATAGCGATATTTTATGAAGCGCTTTAATAACGGTATACGCTATCTCTGTCTCGCACACAGTCTCGCCCTTTCGTGGGCTTACTCCTAACTTCGAAAATCGAACTTCGTGGCCCTCTGTGACTTGTACGTCAAATTTGAGCACGTCATTGTTGCCACCGCCACTATCTTAAACGAATACAATTTAAACTATATTACGAGGGGTGATCCATAAGTTTTGATAATCAGTATTAAATATGGGAGATATGTAAATCGTTATATTTTTAACACAATATGCACACTTTCTATATTTTCAAATACTTATTAACGTCATTCAATTGTTTTATTTTACACCAATAAAAATAATTTTACTATTTGAGGTCAAATTTTATACCTTCACTAAGTCATCATCAGCTCTTGATTTTCATGTAGTTGGTTTTGAACATAAGTGAATGAGAAGTAGTAGTCGGAAGTTAGGGCTAAATAACAATGAAAACGGTTATCAATTCTGATCTTTACTCGAAGAGCAGCACCTTTGTCAATTAGAAGGCTCTGAAGTACAATATCTCCCGAAAATTCGTGTTTTTTTTTTCTTCAGCGTATTTATAATGTTTAACACAACTCTGATAGAATAATGTTATAGAACTCTCCAATAATATTTGAGCTCAATTGGTGAAAGCTAATCTCGCATTTTATTATTGGTAGGCCTCAATAGTCCAGGAAGAAGTCGAAAAATACACCCTAATTTTGGTGACAGAGCTGGAGATAAAAAAAAACCATTGCACAGATTACTTGTTTATCCTTTAAATCATAATGATAAACCAAAGTTTTATTTTCAATTACAATATTCTTCATTAGTGCATCAGGACTTTTTTCACACCGCTCCAAATAATTACAAAACCAACTCTTATATCCGCCATCCTGTTATTTTTTCAATTCAGATGTTTATTGTTCAGCAATTACAGAAAAACAAATGAATAATGTTTATATATTTTTACTCTAATTTAATGTTGATTCGTGTCATGGTATAGCCCACATTAAAAGAATATCATTAACGGGGTGGTTCATACCGATTATCAAAACTTATGGATCTCCCCTCGTATAACGTTATTATAAACATTATCATATAAAGTTATGATATGAAATATATTAATATATATGAGGAATATTGATTATGATTATAACGAAATTTGTGATTAATTCATTTGATTTTGAATATTGTAAAATTTATAATTCAAAATATTATTTTAACTTGTAAAAGTGCCCTTGTAGCTTATTTGCAGAATGTTAATGTTTTGATTTGATTTTAATCGTCTAAGTTACACTTGAAAATGTAATCATGCAAGAAAAAACGCTGACGCCAAAACGATTGATAAATATGTAATTTCAATGCGTAAGAAATGTGTTCCAGAGTCGGGTCCCAGTTAGCTTTCTCGTTTGCTCAACCGGTGATTCCGGTCATAAAGTTTCCGGTTATCGGGAAACTTCCCCTCATAACCATTTTTAACCAAATCATCATTGTAGCCAAGTCACGGATAAAAGCCTTTTTGATTTAAATCCCGGATTTAGCATTATTATCTTAACTATAATTTATATTTTTGTCTATGAGAAATAAAATCACTACCTTTTAAACAGTATCTTTAGTGTAAAAAAAAAATTGGTCCGATTTTGTGTCAGTTTTGAAATAATATGTTTAATAGACAAAATTATATAACATCACCAATTGACAGAAAAATCTTTATATAACAAATTGCTAAACATAATATTCTTGAAGTAATTGTTCAGACAAAATGGCATAACCGGATAAAACTAATTATTATTATTACTAGCCCGTAGTATCCCACTGCTGGGCAAATGCTTAACCATCTTTTTCAACCCTACCGATCTAAAGAATAGTCTCTGGCCATTCTTTTAAAAAAGAGTCTAGCTTGTCTCGCAGTCACCGACGAGGTCAGCCGCGTCTCCTTTTCGAGCTGTCATGCTACCACTCAGTCAAATTAATAATACCGAAAGAAAAATATATTATTTTCAGAAATCAAATAAGTCCGCAAAAAATATAATACGTACTCAAATCTGAAGTAGGTATTATTATTTTTCGAGTAGTGACTATTGCGGGCTGCCAAGTCCTTGTATCACTGCGACCGTTTCTGATCTATTCTGATCGCCACCTACTGTAAGTCTCGGTCCAGCGCTGATAGAAAATTTGAAGTAAATTATACTGTTGAATGCAGTTTCTATTACATCACGTGAGACAAACTAGGTATGCAATGTAGTTTGCTGGTTGCACATGTTGAGCTGAGCGCGTCTACCCGGTCTCAAACTCCCTCTATTTTCCATTGTTTAAATCAAATATGATCACATTCATATAAGTACTTAGTGTGTTATGGTTGCTGACCCCTGCTTACCTTAAGAGTGCGCAGTACGCTCGGTTCTCCATACAAACGTATTTATGCTCTCATTTTAAAACGCCATGCTAGAATAACATGAAACTTTGTATACACAATAGGATCAGGCATATCTAGGTCGGAACATAGTTTCTGTTGCTTAAAATTATAATGGAGAAAAAATACAGCGATTATTAAGGTTTTCATACAAGCCGTAAAAAACTCAACCCGCTATATTTTTTTTCTTTTACAATTTCTAGCAACAAAAACTAATTTTCGACCTAGATATGCCGGATCCCATTATGTATACAAATGTTCATGTTAAATGTTTGTATGTAGAACCGAGCCAGACCGAGCCCTCTTAATTTTCAACAAACTTTTATGGACTACACGCGGCCGCAGAGTGAAATAAACGTTTTTTCACTTCTAATGTTCGAAATGTAGGTCATATTAGACTCATCAGGCGGGGCTAAAGAAGTACTTAGGCCCTAGGGAATTATGGACACATATATCTGATTTAAAAATGATTTTAATCTGATCCATCATAATACTTCATCATATTAAATCCATCAATGATAATGCATTAATTTAACTCCATAAAAACCTTTGTAAGTATCTGATATTAACCAATCAGAATACAGCTACTTACACTAAAATCGACCAATCAGAATACAGAAACCCTTTTCAAATTTTAATTTTTCTTAGTCCCAATTTTATAATAATAATGAAAGTGAATAAAACGTTTGAGTAACACTTCACTTCGTTCGGGAAAAAGACCATCTCGTGGCAATGTGGCTTGTTTTGCACTCTAGACATACGTACAATATAATATTTGAAAGTTAATACAGCTATGGAGTATCAGGGGTTTAAGTTTTTCTACTTCTAAGGAAATTAACGGTCAATACGAGCAACAAAATCAAAATTGTATACGTACTGTGAGCGAATTATTATATTCTTCAAATATGATTCGTTTTACTCGATTTTGAACTCTGTTTATTAGAACACAAGGTTTATTACTTATATTTGCTTGACGGAACTAAGTATTTGAATTTTGCTGATAATATATAAAATAATGAGACATCTGCGATGTGCGGTTAGTCTTCGCTCGTGTTGGCGTGGATTTTAATCCGATTTGCACCCGAGAGGATTATGACGTTTGCATTGTTTGTACCTACGAGTTAAATTAGAAAATTAAACAGCAATGTGGATTGACGTTTTGTACTCGTGAGTGCTGTTTTAGAACGTTCAAAAATCCAACGGGATTGCGGAAATTGTATTGAAAATTTTCATTTATCATTTTTTATTTGTTAGAAATTTCGTTTTGAATATATCTGAATAACACCAATCCTACTTCTTTAAAAATTATATTCGTTAATTTTCTAAACAAGATTTTATTCGTTATTATTAAATTCAGCATCCTATACTAGATCAAAATAAAGTATTCTGAGAAATGTAACATTTTTACGTAGCACACTCTTTGTCTGAATGCGAATACCATATAGACATCCGCAACCCGCCGATGAAGGTTTCATCGAAATCGAAGCTCATAACCCGGTGTATGCCGACAGACTCAACCAGTAATCTGGCGCGATTAAAAATGTAACAATGGGTCTTATCGGACAAAAGGGAACAGCGGGAACTTTATGTAGCGTGGATTCGTATTTGAAATTGGAATTACGAGTAAAAGATAAAATTTGAGTGTTGGTGAATATTTAATGATGATTCGGATCTTCCAAGTTCTTAAAAATGCAGTGATTTTTTCATCGGTTTTACAAATACTTGTAAAAATTTTAGGAAACTATGAATGGTCCAAATGATCAGTAAGTAGGTACTATTATTTTAAAAAATTGTTCCTTTTGGACGGATTCCAGAGGTCGTGGATTCAAATCCTGCCCGAAATTATAGTTCAATTTGTAAGTTTTCAGTGTATTAAGGTTGATGTTTTAGGTGCTGGTACCGAATTATTTGAGCTGATTAATGTGCATAAATAAACAACGTCCATATAATCAGTAGGTATTATTATTAAAAAGTAAAGTTTAATTTGTTATTACTTATTGAACAAATTTCAATAGGACAACATATTAAGTTTGATAGTCTTATCACAGTCTTACTACATATACTGTGGTTTTATGCGGTGGCACCGATTTTTTTTAGCTGATCAATTGAAAAATAAATCGTAAATAATAATATTCAAACGTGCATAAATCAAAAATATTGCTTGAATTATTAATAATAAGTATCTGACTTATAGTAACGAAGAACGTTCTAAAACATTTAGTTTTTGATGTATTGTTTAGTATTTTGTTTTAAATTCCAATGAAAAATATGATTAATTACCATTTCAAACGTTAGATTATATAAAACATTTAAAGCAGAATAGTGTCTGCACATAATGCAGTTTCGAAGAAACCAAATAACCCTGCAGCGTAGATACGCTGCAGGGTTATTTGGGTTATTTGGTTTGTGTAGATACACATAAATAGTTATTAACTGCAGACCTTACAACCCACGACTAACAGGGATACATCGGTCAATTTTGTAGTGAATACAGGTTGAAGCACAACATAGTTTATAAAATACAGCCTAGCTCGGTAATGGAATATTATTTATTCTCCGGGCTTCAAAATAAGTTTTGTATAGGCAGATTCTACGGATACAATATAGTATCCGTAGAATTTGCTATCGATTAAAAACTGTTATTTTGCGTTCGAACGTGCATAGGATCTGCCGCATTTGCATTTCCCGGATTATTCGGCCGCTACACGAATATGTCCGGGTATAAAAACACGGGTATTATGCAATGTGCGATCGAAACTATTTACTTACCGCTTTAAGACTCAATTTGCATTGCGGAAATATTGTTTATTTATCAAGCTTTTATACCTAAAACTATTTTATAAATTAATCGCGAATGTTTGAAATAATATTGGAAATTATTTTTCGCGTTTATAATATTAGTGTGGATTAGTATGGATACGTAGCTCTTAAAATTTGTGCATATTGCTAGCAGGGCAGTGGCTACATATGTACCACGAGCATTTTCGGTAACGTGCAGTGGGCATAAGGGTACCACAGGGGTTTTTTCCGAAAATAATAATAATAAAAGTAAAACAAGAAATTACTTTTTTTAACAACGCTATTATCTAACATAATCATCGCTGGAATCGGCATCGTATTCAAAAGTAGATAAATCGCTAGGCCTGGCTAAGGGTTTATATAATTATGTATCTGTGTATGTATGTGTCTGTCTGTGTCATCGTAGTTCTTAAACGCGTGAACCGAGTTAAATGCGATTTTTTTATTTCCAAGCAGGTTTTCCAGCGATGATTTTAAGACATATTTTATACAATACACGTAATATTAATAAAAAGTAAAAAGTAAACGTAATATTAAAGTAAATAACGTAATTTTTAACCGTATACAAAAAAGAGGTTATCTGTTTGACCCGTATGTATGTATGTACGTATGTAGGTATGTATGTATGTTTATCCACGATTATCTCTGCGTTTGGCTGAACCGATTTAGATGCGGTTTCCAGAAAAGTAGATGTTACATTCTGGGGGTTTGGGTATAAGAAGTTTGGTCATTGTGATTTATTAACAGAGGAACAGATGAAAAGTCAGTATACATTCTGAGAACCGGCAAACTGTTGAATTTCATTTGAATTTGGCAAAAATAAGGATCGAAAACTATTATCATACATTTCCGAGAGGCCCAAGGGGAAAGGGCCGATGAAATAAAAGAACGCCTTAAATGGCCCTTAGTAAAAGTATCTGTGTACTACAGTAACACCAGTAAAAGGTCTAATAACGACCAAGCAGCGGTCATAAACTCTGGTCCTTTGAAGTACAGAAATACGGTTAATTTAATATCACGTGTAACCCTTATTTTTCCTAAAATTAAATTTAATAGGTAGGTTTTGCCAGTTCCCATAGGAGCATCCAAAAAGAAAATCTGGCCTCACTTCCATTCGCACTTCTTACTATTTGCTCGTATACTGACATCTGTTAATGAATCATAGCAATTCCTGACTATCACATTATACCCAAAAATCTGTTAGGATACGCGAGGCTCGTTCCGTACCTCAAATGCAAAAAGAGACCCTTATTCCCAATTCACGTGTGGCTGTCTGTCAGCCCGTCTGTTACAACCGATTTGCTTTTAAACTACTGGACCGATTAAACTGCAATTTGGTACAAACTACCAAGAATTTTCATGTCCATAATATTATTTAAAACCGGCCAAGTGCGTGTCGGATCACGCAAAAAGAAGGGTTCCGTACCGACAAGTACTAGTCCATATTTAAAACCACAATAGGAAACTCACGGAACTTAAGTCCTTTTGTTTGGGCAAGACTGTTTTTAAACAATATCTCAAAAAATGGTAAACCTATCTTGTTAAAACCAAAAGTCGCTCGTATTTACTAATATGCACCATTTCATTATTTCTCAGATTCTTACACTTCGTAGTTTGCAAATTACAGTGAGGGGACCTAATTTTTACTACTTAGACAGCTAATATATACCTATATTATAAAGAGGAAAGATTTGATTGTTTGTTTGCATATTGAATAGGTTTCGAAACTACAGAACCGAATTGAAAAATTATTTCACTGTTGGGACGGAAATGCAGAAAATCAATATGGCCGCCCCTTTTTCCTAATTTTACCTCGGATTCCTATTAGAAGACCACTCGGACGCTCAGACATCGATTTTGAACGAAATCGGGACGGAAGTGAAAAAAATCAATATGGCCGTTACTTTATTCAAAGTTCACCTCGGATTCGTATTAAGAAACCTCTCGGACGCTCAGATATCGTTTTAGAAACAAAATTGGGACGGAAGTAATAAAAATCAATATGGCCGCCACTTTTTCCAAAATTTACCTCGAATTCGTATTAAGAGACCTCTCGGACGCTCAGATATCGATTTTAAACGAAATGGGGGCGGAAATGAAGAAAATAAATATGACCGCCACTTTATCCAAAATTTACCTCGTACTCGTATTACGAGACCTCTCCGACGCTCAGATATCGATTTTGAACGAAATCGGGAGGGAAATGAAGAAAATCAATATGGCTACGATTTTTTTCCAAATTTTACCTCGGATTCGTATTAAGAGACCTCTAGGCCGCTCAGATATCGATTTTGAACAAAAACGGGACGGAAATGAAGAAAATCAATATGGCCGCCACTTTTTCCAAATTTTACCGGAGGCGTATTAGGGGACCTCTGGGACGCTCAGATATCGATTTTGAACGAAATCGGGACGGAACTAAATTTGGTGTCTCTCAAACCAGCAGTTTGGGCTGTGAGTTGATATGTCACTCACTCAGTGAGACAGTTTCTTCTTGCAATTTGGCACAAACTTTTAAAAGTTCGCAATATTCAATTTCAAAATCAATGCCATTTTCGAAATTATCGATCCAAAACAACCCTAAAAATGACACCCATATTAACATTTACACATTCCAACCCCCTCGCACCCTTACAGAGGGGATGGTATTTCACGTCCTCCACGTGGGATTTTAAAATCATTGTTGTTTTCGTAATCAGCGACCCGATTAACCATATAAATAATACCCATATCGATTTTCAGAATTTGTCACCACATTTCCCCCCTTTTAGGGGTTGATTTATCAAAAAACCTGCAACACGTGTTTACTCATTAATCGTTAGAAATACTCCTGTGAAGTTTCGAATAAAATAGTCCAATTAATCTTGTTTCCCCATACAAACTTCGAACCCCATTTCACCCCCCTAGGGATTGAATTTTGAAAAATCCTTTCTTAATGCACTCCTAGACCTTATAAGGAACCTACGTGCCAATTTTGGAATCTCTAGGACCAGCGGTTTGGGCTGTGCGTTGATATGTCAGTCAGTCAGTTTCTTCTTTTATATATTTAGATAATACAAATACTCTTTATTGCACACCTCACACAAACTAAACTTTACAAATAGTAAGTAATATGCAGGTAGGCAGACAACAGTCAGTCTTATCGCTAAAAAGCGATCTCTTTCAGACAACAGGTGTGGTGCAGATTTTAAAATGAAACAGATACAACATAATAAATATAATAATACTAGCTGTTGCCCGCGACTTCGTCCGCGTCTTCGCTCCTATTGGTCGCATCAGCGTCATGTTATATAGCCTAAAGCCTTCCTCGATAAATGGACTATCCAACACAAAAATAATTTTACAATTCGAAGCATTAGTTCCTGAGATTAGCGCGTTCAAACAAACAAACTCTTTAGCTTTATAATATTATAGTATAGATGTATATACAGGGAGTTTTGTTGAATTCCGTTAATTGCGAGGGCACAATCCTGAGATGAAAAAATCTTCTCTAAGCCACTAGTATCCCAATTCGTACCATTTCGCAGATATTCAAGAATTTATTTCCGTTAATTAACACCCCTAATGTAGTATAAACGATCCTTAATAATTAAACAATGTTGACGTGCATGTCATTCGAATTTCGAATTGTCATACTTGGCATTAACTGTTGCTTAACTCCACGTTAACTTTTAAAGCTGGTTTTCATTCACCCTTGGCGAAGCGAGCTTGAAAAACTAAATATGCTACGTCGTTTCTATGTCTATACACGACTTTATGCTAGAAGGAACGGAAATCAATAAAAAGAATAAGCATACATACACAGTCATACATGTATAACAATACCATATAAAAAAAGAGATAGTGTTCACGACGAAATAATTAAGTAGATTAAGTGAATATTGATATTAAAGTTATGTTAGATTAGGTTACCTAGTTAAGTTAACTTTTAGACCATTTAGTTGTTAAATATTTATGACAAACGGAAATTCACACGCCGTGAGAATAATGTAACAAAACAATAGTTCAGTTCTGCGTAGGCAAAGTTTAAGGAAAGGCCTGCCTATTGTTTTCCACGGCCTATTCATGTTTTTCGGAACTGATTTGTCTTTATTGGGGTGTGCACCAAAAAGACCATTTGTATTAATGTATAGTAACAAACAGCTGCGATGCACAAAGAGGCCGACAAGGTAGTAAAATAATGTTCAATAATCATTACTTAGGCTAATAAATATTTGTGTCCTTTGCGGAGGGAATGTGCCGCTCCGAACCCGTAAACAATTAACTTGTAGAATAAAGAACATGAGGGGCGAGGAGGGGGCCGGAGGCGGGGCGCTTGGACATAGCAGGCGGCCCGCGCTTATTCATTGCCGATCGAGCATCCGAACCGAGAACACCTCTACAATAGAAGCCTCTCCGACCTCGCCTCTCGCAAGCCTGAAGTTCAGTTCGCAAGCCCGGTGTTTTATTCGGTACCTTCTGCTACCTATTCAAGATAAAAGATACAGTCCACATCTAAGTCGATCCCAATCGAAGAGCAAACCCAACATTACATAGTTCTTCGAGCCGGATCACTAAAACAAAACCTACATTATATTTGGTCCTAGTCGAAGCCGGATCTCTGAATCAAGAAGACCAGCAAATATAATGTAGGTTTTGTTTTAGTGATCCGGCTCGAAGAACTATGTAATGTTGGGTTTGCTCTTCGATTGGGATCGACTTAGATGTGGACTGTATCTTTTATCTTGAATAGGTAGCAGAAGGTACCGAATAAAACACCGGGCTTGCGAACTGAACTTCAGGCTTGCGAGAGGCGAGGTCGGAGAGGCTTCTATTGTAGAGGTGTTCTCGGTTCGGATGCTCGATCGGCAATGAATAAGCGCGGGCCGCCTGCTATGTCCAAGCGCCCCGCCTCCGGCCCCCTCCTCGCCCCTCATGTTCTTTATTCTACAAGTTAATTGTTTACGGGTTCGGAGCGGCACATTCCCTCCGCAAAGGACACAAATATTTATTAGCCTAAGTAATGATTATTGAACATTATTTTACTACCTTGTCGGCCTCTTTGTGCATCGCAGCTGTTTGTTACTATACATTAATACAAATGGTCTTTTTGGTGCACACCCCAATAAAGACAAATCAGTTCCGAAAAACATGAATAGGCCGTGGAAAACAATAGGCAGGCCTTTCCTTAAACTTTGCCTACGCAGAACTGAACTATTGTTTTGTTACATTATTCTCACGGCGTGTGAATTTCCGTTTGTCATAAATATTTAACAACTAAATGGTCTAAAAGTTAACTTAACTAGGTAACCTAATCTAACATAACTTTAATATCAATATTCACTTAATCTACTTAATTATTTCGTCGTGAACATTTCTCCCGCCGTCGCCTTGCGATCCCACTGGTAGCACGACGATCTTCTTTGTTGGCCGCCTCAGGATGTGTCCTCTGCTTGTGGTGACGTCCACGACTCGTACAACGCCGTCCTTGCCCGGGTACGTCTTCGTCACTCTCCCTCGCGGCTATGTGTTGCGGGGGAGGTTGGAGTCACATATCATCACGACGTCGCCGACGGCTGGGCTGACTCCCGTGTCGTAGGGCTCCCGCCGGTGTTGGAGTAGCGGCGCGTATTCGCGTACCCAGCGCCTCCAGAAAGTGTCGGCAAGCTGCTGGGCACGCTTCCAATGTTGGCGCGCGTTGACGTCGCTCTCATTGAAGGTGCCGGGGGCAGGCGAGTAGCAGTCCGGCCCAAGCAGGATCATATTTGGAGTCAGCGCGGGCGGGTCGTCTGGGGTCACGGCTACGTAGGTCAACGGCCGGGAGTTGACGGTTGCTTCCGCTTCAGCCAGTAGCGTCTGTAGTGTCTCGTCACTGGGGTACTTCTCGTGCAGCGTGGCCTTCATAGCCTCCTTCACAGTGCGCACCATTCGTTCCCACGCCCCTGCCATGAATGGTGCGGCGGGGGGAAGGAAACGCCAGTTGATGCGGCGCGCGCTGGCGGCGTCTTTAATAGCGTCCGTCAGCTCTCGGTCGGCCCCCCTGAAGGCCGTTGCATTGTCGCTCCACAGCTCTGTGGGGCACCCGCGGCGGGCGACGAAGCGGCGCAGTGCGTTGATGGCGGAGTCAGTGCTCAGCGAAGCGACTACTTCCAGGTGCACAGCTCTCGACGTCATGCAGGTGAACAGCGCGATGTACCTCTTTTCTCTGTGCCGACCCACCGTGACCTCCAGTGGTCCGTAATAATCCAGGCCCGTGTAGGTAAAGGGCCGGACGTGGTGGGCTAGGCGCGCCGCTGGTAAGTCGCCTGTTGATGGGGCCGCCGGCTTCGCTTTGCGCAGCCGACACGTCGGGCACCGGGCGATCGCTTCTTTCACAGTTGGTCTGATTTTTACTATGTGCACTCGTTGTCGCAGTTCGTTGACCACTATCTCGGTGCCGCCGTGGTGTAACTTCTCGTGCACATGAGAAACATATAACTTTGTATAATAATGTTTCCCATGTAACACTGCCGGTCGCACTGTTTCTTCTTGTAGGTCGCCGGCTGCCGCTATTCTTCCCCGTAGACGTATTATGCGATTTTCGTCCATATAGACACTCAGTTTCGCTAGTCGGTCGTCCTTGTCTGGCGCGCGGTTGCTTGCTATGCGCTCTCTTTCTCTTTTGTAGCTGTCTTCTTGTGAGGCGCGCATTAACAGCTGTTAGGCCGCGAGTAAGTACTTCGCTTCCAACGTGATGTACTTTTTCCCTTCTCGCGCCGTGGCTGGTTTAGCGGGCGCGCTGGGCTTGCGAGGCGCGCGTTTATTCCAGGCCCCGTCCCGCTCTTCATTCGCGCGTGTTCGCTTTCTTCGTACTGCGGCGACGAGGTGTGTGTCTCGCTGCGTGGGCGTGTTGGGCTTTCGGCGACACAAGTCGATGAATTGCAGCACGCGTGCGGCCGCCCTCAGCAGTCGTGTCCACTTCGAGAAACGTTCGAATGCAGGTACGCATTCGTGTTTGTCCTCTTGCCGGTGACTCGTAGCGCCGCACTTTTTCTTTTCCTTTTCTTCGCCTGTCACGGGAACTTCGACCTTATTTTCTTGGGGCCAAGCCGATTCCGGTGAGTACAGAAACGACGGGCCTTGGAACCATCTGTGGTTCGCAATGTTCGCAACGAAGTCGAAGGGCGTCGTGCCGGTTGCGTCGTCGGCGGCGTTGTGTGCCGACGGTACCCAGCGCCACTCGTTTTTCTTCGTGACTTCTTCTATCTTGGCGAGTCGGTGTGCCACGAATGTTTTGTACGTGCGCGGCTCAGCGCGGATCCATGCTAGCGCTGTGCGGGAATTGCTCCAATATGTTTCCGAAGCTATTTCGAAGTCGTGCTCTTTTGCGACCGTTTTGGCTATTCGTACGCCAAGGACGGCCACCTGGAGTTCCAGTCTTGGCACGGAGATGGGCTTCGTCGGTGTGACGCGGCTCTGCGCGGCGGCTAGGGCGACCTTAATGCTGCCGTCGGCTCGCGTCATTCTCCAATACACAGCGGCAGCATAAGCTTCTTCGCTCGCGTCCACGAACGTGTGCATTTCGTAGCGGGAGGCGGGCGTTGTGTCGTAACACCTAGGTATATTTAGAGTACCTAGGTTTCGGAGTTGTCGTAGCCACTCGCTCCATCGCTCGCACAGCTCTTCCGGTATTGGTTCGTCCCAGTTTGTGTTATACCGCCACGTATCTTGCATTATTCGCTTCGCCGGAGTCGTAATCGGTGATATGAGGCCGAGCGGGTCGAATATTGACATAATGATGCTGAGTGCTTCTCTCTTCGTCGGAGGGCGAAGGTCGTCTATTACCTCTGGTGGGGCTCTCCTTGCGTTGAAACGAAATCGGATGCTATCCTCGTTTGTGTCCCATAGTAAGCCGAGAGTCTTCTCTATCTCGCTCCCGCCGATAGGGACGGTATTTTCGTCTCGCTCTTCGCTGCCGACGATGTTACTAATTGCCTCCCTTGAGTTCGTCGCCCACCCGCGTAGCTGGAAACCGGCTTGTTTGTGCACATAGTCGACATCTCTTGTTACTTGCTCAGCTTCTTCCACTGTGGTGAAGCTTTGTAGGTAGTCGTCCATGCAGTGGTTTCTTTCTATCGCTCTCGCGGCTTGCGGAAACTGTGTTGCGTGTTCTCGTGCGTTTCTATTCTTGATGTATAGAGCGGTGCACGGTGATGACGATGCTCCGAAGATCACGGATGTCATACGGTACTCCTCTGGCTCTCCTTCGCGTCTGTTGCTCCTCCATAGGAAGCGAAGGGCGTCTCTGTCTTCTTCGCGTATCTTTATTTGCATGAACATCTCTTTGAGATCAGCCGATACTGCGATGCTGTGTTGCCGGAATCGCATGATGACGCCGGGCAGAGATTGCAGGAAATCGGGCCCCGGGAGAAGCATGTCGTTGAGGCTGCGGCCGTGATAGGTGGCTGCGGCATCGTGGACCACTCTTATCTTCGGCTTTTCCGGATTGCAGACAGCGAAGTGCGGCAGGTACCACTTTCTTCCGCCAGGTGGCGTGCCCGCGCGCTCGGCGTAGTTCGAGGCAAGTAGATTGTCGATGCGTTCGTTGTATTGCTTCTTCAGTTTTTCGTCGCGATCTAGTTTTCTCTCGAGTGTGTACAACCGCTTGAGTGCGTCGGTGCGATTATTCGGTATATTCTTCGTTTCTTCACGCCACAGCAGGCCCGTCTCGTACCGGCCGTCGGGTAAGCGGCGGCTTTTTTCTTCTAGTATTCTGAGGACCTGTAGCTCTGGGTCGCTCTTCTGTTTTCTCGGCTCGATAGACAGCGACTCGAGGGCGAAGTACTGCTTCATCATCTCTTCTATCTTGTCAGTCGGCTCGGTTTGAGTGAGGTGTGCGCAACAGTACGCGATCGGCTCTGCTCGTGAGGTGCGACAGCCGTGAAGTACCCAGCCTAGCAGAGTCTTCGATGCGACGAGTTGATCGCGCCGTCCTTTTCTTATTTCGCGCGACACGATCAATTCCCATTGGTCTTGCCCGATGAGTATCTTCGGAGTAGCGTCCCGATATACTAATTCGTACTTGATTCCTGCCAGATGTGCGCAATCCTCTATCTCCCTGTCCCCTACCGACTGTGTGGCGAAGTCGAGACTGCCGACGGTGTGAGCGTTGGAGATACGATGTTCGTCACCGCCGTGTCGGCCCCTTATGTATACGTCGACTCTCTTGCTTTTCTTGTACGCCATCTCTTCCCCACTCACGCCTTGTAGCCACATAGGTTCTGTGGGTCCGTCGAGGCCGAGAGTGTCGGCGAGCGCTGAGTCAACTATCGTGACCGTACTCCCTTCATCGAGTAAGGCGAACGCTTCAACCTCCGCTCGCGGGCCGCGCAGTATGACTGGTGCGATCTTCAGGTATGCCCGACTTGCCCTCGTCGAAGCGCCGGCGACTTGTTCCACCGCCGAGGCCACCACCTCTTCTGATTTGTGTGGTAGCGGCCCTTCTGATGAGGCGGTAGTGGGCTGCGGCGCTCTCTCGTGATGTAGCAGGCGATGGTGTCTCATAGGGCAGCCCTGTTGACCGCAGGGCTTCGCACGGCACGTGAAGCGACGGTGTGTACTGACGAGGCAACGATAGCAAATGTTGTGCTTCTTTGCTACCTCCCAGCGTTCGTTCGTGTCGATCTTTTTAAATTGCTGACACGATGGCAGTTGATGGTTTGCGTGCTTACATAACGGGCACGCTTGGTTTTCTGCTTTCTTCTTCTTTTCTCCTTCAGCGGTGACGACGTAGGCGCGTTCGGGCTTCTTTTTCACAAACTTGCCTTCTTTATTTTCTGGCATATTCTCGGGCGGAGCGTAAGGCGCGCATTTGTCGGCTTCGTTGTTAAGAAACTCGGCGATTCTCTTTAGCTCGGGCGTGTCTTCTTTGTTCGCCGCGTAGTCGTACCACTTATTCCTTAATATGGGTGTCAGCTTGTCCACTATCGTACGCAATACCTCAGGGTTGTAGAGATACTGTGGTTTTTTCAGTATTTCGATAGTGGCGACTGTGTTGGCGATCCGGCTGGCGAATATGCACAGATCACGTGGGTTGTCGGTAAGTCGCGGCAGTCCCTTCATCTTCTCGGTTTCACTGATGAGTAATGCGTCGGGTCTTCCGTATCTTCTTTCTAGTGCCTTGATGACGTCATCGGGGTGAGGCTGGCTGATGAGGAGAGCGCTGACGGCCTCCCAGGCGACACCCTTAAGGCTTCCTCTTATACGGGCGACGTTCTCACTTGCAGAGAAACTCGGCGAGGACTCTTTATACGCGGCTTTGAATTGTAGCCACTCGGTGCACAGGCCGCTGAATGTCGGCAGGTCCGATATAAACTTTTTGTTGGACTTACTGGCTTGAATGGCTTCGGTCAGGGCGGCGGTTAGCGACGATACGTCTATCGCATGAGGGGGGCGGGGCTGAGCGTCTTGATGGGGCTCCTGCCGCTTGCGCAATTCAGTGGCACACGCGGAAATCTCCCGCTGATCTTCATGGATAGGTATTTCTATCACTGCTTCTTGTCCTGGCCGTCGATTGAACCAATCGGCGATTCTTTGTGGGGCGAGATCCTCTTCTTCCGACTCTTCCGATGATGACACGATATTCATGCGTTCTTGTCTGATCTTCGCTAGCTCCGTCTCGGCGCGGATCCGCTTCAGCTCTAGCTCGGCTAACCTCTCCTTGGCCTCTAACTCCGCGAGGAGTCTCTTGCTGGAGGCCTTAGATCGGTATGACCGAGCGGTCTTCCGCAACTCCGTGTTGATGGGCGCCGGTATTAGTTCGGGGGTGCGAAGTTCGATGATCGTGGCGTTGCTGGCGGCGGGCGTGGCTTTCCCCGACGTGTCGACGAAGTCTCCGGCGGTGCTGGTGCCGGGGACGGCTTCTGTGGCATTAGTGTGCGTCGTGGCGGTGCTGGTGCCGGGGATGGCTTCTGTGGCATTAGTGTGCGTCGTGGCGGTGCCGGTGCCCAAACAAGTTCCTGTTTCTTCACTATTCACTTTTCCGAGGTTGTTTCTTGTCACTACCATCCTGCTGGTCTTCTTGATTCAGAGATCCGGCTTCGACTAGGACCAAATATAATGTAGGTTTTGTTTTAGTGATCCGGCTCGAAGAACTATGTAATGTTGGGTTTGCTCTTCGATTGGGATCGACTTAGATGTGGACTGTATCTTTTATCTTGAATAGGTAGCAGAAGGTACCGAATAAAACACCGGGCTTGCGAACTGAACTTCAGGCTTGCGAGAGGCGAGGTCGGAGAGGCTTCTATTGTAGAGGTGTTCTCGGTTCGGATGCTCGATCGGCAATGAATAAGCGCGGGCCGCCTGCTATGTCCAAGCGCCCCGCCTCCGGCCCCCTCCTCGCCCCTCATGTTCTTTATTCTACAAGTTAATTGTTTACGGGTTCGGAGCGGCACATTCCCTCCGCAAAGGACACAAATATTTATTAGCCTAAGTAATGATTATTGAACATTATTTTACTACCTTGTCGGCCTCTTTGTGCATCGCAGCTGTTTGTTACTATACATTAATACAAATGGTCTTTTTGGTGCACACCCCAATAAAGACAAATCAGTTCCGAAAAACATGAATAGGCCGTGGAAAACAATAGGCAGGCCTTTCCTTAAACTTTGCCTACGCAGAACTGAACTATTGTTTTGTTACATTATTCTCACGGCGTGTGAATTTCCGTTTGTCATAAATATTTAACAACTAAATGGTCTAAAAGTTAACTTAACTAGGTAACCTAATCTAACATAACTTTAATATCAATATTCACTTAATCTACTTAATTATTTCGTCGTGAACAGATAGTAAGATAAATCAAGCCAAATAAAATAATTCTACCTACAGGTGGTCGATATTAAGGTAGAGACAAATAATGTTTTTTAAGTAGAGATTTGAAAATATCAATCGTTTTTGCCCATCTTATGACAAGAGGGAGAGAGAGTTCCACAGACGAATAGCTTAAAGTGAACGAACAGTTAAAAAATTGGAAGAGGAAGATGGTACTGTTAAAATCAAATTATTAGAAGATATGAGATAATTAAAAAAAAATGAAACGCTCTTTTAGATAGTGGGGAGTTGCAGGGTTGAAAAGGATACATATATCAAAATCGGTTAAGCTGTTTTTGAGAAACTGAAGTTTGAAATGAAAATGTCGAGGGTTTTTTCAACTTTTCTAAGTTAACAGTTATCTATAGAAGCACTGTTACTATTTATATAACAAATATCTGAATTTCGACGGATTGGCAAAAATCCCACATTTCAATACAGTTACATAAATAATGTTATTTTGTATTCAAAGGCTGCTGCGGAATTCCAATTATACGTGGACCGTTGTCAGACTGCCGAGGGAGGCTTCTTTCGGCAATTGTTTAAGTTCTGACTAGTTGTGGCAGTTCGGCGATCGTACTGAATTGTTAACAAGCTCGGCTGTGTGAATATTATAGCACTTACCGCCGTCATTCCTAATAAAATCTACAGACGGAATTTAAAAACAATACGTTTCTGTTCTCATCAAACTCTCTATTTGATTTTAAATAGCCCAATAACATTTAAAATCGCGGAAAACATTTCTAGGGCATGTTTTAAAAATGTGTTACAAGTTTTAAGTATAATGTTATACTTACATATCTTAAGTTTTATGTCTATTCAAACACGCTTTAACCATATACAAGAGGAATTTTACTTAAGTTAAACACACACGATAAAAGTGTGGTTTCAAATAATTATTTGTGTGTTTAATTCTACACAGTGCGTTACCGGCCCGTGGGCTTTTATCAAGACGGAAAACAGTCAGTTTGAATAGCAATTGTTTGTATATATTATTTGAGTTAACTGTGCAATTCAATTTCTTAAATCCGCAACTTCAATGTACTAGGTTTACAATCAACAGCAAATGTCATCATCATTTCAGCCGAATGACGTCCACTGCTGGACATAGGCCTCCCCCAAAGACTTCCACAATGACCGGTCCTGCGCCACCCGCATCCAGCGGACACCCGCGACCCTTACCAGGTCATCAGTCCACCGTGTGGGGGGCCTGCCCACGCTACGCCTTCCGGTACGAGGTCGCCACTCGAGAACCTTCCCGCCCCAACGGCCATCGGTTCTGCGTGCTATGTGCCCCGCCAACTGCCACTTAAGTTTAGCGATTCGAAGGGCTATATCGGTCACTTTGGTTCTGCTGCGGATGGCCTCATATTTCTGATGCGATCACGCAGAGAAACTCCCAGCATAGCCCTCTCCATTGCTCTTTGGGTGACTTTGAGCCTTCTTATGAGGCCCATAGTAAGCGACCACGTTTCAGTACCATATGTCATCACTGGCAACACACACTGGTCAAAGACTTTCGTCTTGAGACACTGCGGGATATTAGACGAAAAGATGTGACGTAGCTTCCCGAACGCTGCCCAGCCGAGTCGGATTCGACGATTAACCTCTTTCTCGAAGTTGGACTTACCTAACTGGACAGTCTGTCCTAGGTATATGTAATCATCTACAACTTCGAGCGTAAAGTGTCCGATTGTTACGGGAGTTGGTGCTACATGGGCATTTGACATGATCTTCGTCTTGTCCATGTTCATCCTTAGACCAACTCGCTCGCTCGCTCGGAGGCTTTACTGAGGTCATTGAGCATTGTACTTAAATCCTCCATGGTCTCAGCCAAGACTACTATATCGTCAGCAAACCGAAGGTGAGTGATGTACTCGCCGTTTATGTTGATGCCTAGCCTTCTCCAGTCCAGAGTCTTGAACACGTCCTCCAGTGCAGCGGAAAACAGTTTAGGAGAAATAACATCTCCTTGCCTGACTCCCCGCTGCAGCGGAATAGGTTTCGAGTTCTGGTCCTGACATAGAGGCGTTCTCGTACAAACACTTCAGCACTTCGATATAGCGGTAGTCCACTTGGCACCGTTGGAGAGATTGTAGTACAGCCCAGGTTTCAATCGAATCGAAGGCTTTCTCGTAGTCCACGAACGCTAGACAGAGGGGCAGGTTATACTCCTCAGTTTTCTGTATAACCTGACGAAGCGTATGGATGTGGTCTACGGTGCTAAAGCCTCTTCGGAATCCGGCTTGTTCGGGAGGCTGGAAGTCATCTAGCCTGCGTGCGAGACGGTTCGTAATGACTCTTGAAAACAGCTTATAGACATGGCTCAGAAGTGAGCCTCTTCGTCGACATAATGAAGTCAATCTCGTTTTTTGTTGCACCGTCGGGACTCATCCAGGTCCACTTCCTGTGCTCGCGTTTCTTGAAGAAGGAGTTCATCATGTAGAGTCCCTCCTTCTCCAAGAAACCAGCCAGTAGTTGGCCCCGGTGGTTCCGACTTCCAACTCCAAATTGCCCCACTCTCAGCTCATTGCCGTCTCTCTTGCCCAGTTTCGCGTTTAAGTCCCCCATAATAACGGTGAAGTAGGTTTTGGAACTATGCATGGCCTTAGTTATATCCTCATACATAGCCTCCACCTCGTCGTCGGAGTGTGCCGAGGTCGGCGCGTACACCTGTATGACCTTCAACGAGTATCTCTTGGATACTCTGAGTATAAGGTACGCCACCCTAGCCGACACACTCTCGATCTTCACCACGTTGTTTACGAGGGACTTGTGGACGATGAACCCGACACCTCCCTGGGACTGTTGGTCGCCCTCCCGGAAATAGAGCAAGTTGCCGGACTTTAGGGTTATCGTGTCCTCCCCCTCTCTTCGGACTTCAGATAACCCCACGACATCCCAACGCAACTTGCTCAATCCTTCCTCTAGTTCCGCTATCTTTTCGTCGGTCCGCAGTGTACGCGTGTTGTACGTTGCCAGGGCCAGGAGTCGTCGATGGTGGTAGCTGGATCTTTGCCGGAGATTCTTAGCACCCCTGGCCCCGCTAGTACCCTGGCCGCTACCAAAACCAGGGCACCGGGGGCCGCCGGAACCTCGGGGCCGTGGCCTTTGTGTCGCTTTCATAGGGGGTAAATGCCATAATCGCCACGCTTGGCATGCGGGTTGGCGATCGCAGTGTCTCCACCGCACTCCAGGGATGCTGCTGCCCATCCCCCGGTGGTCTTGGTCGTAGTTTAAGGACATACCCGGGTCCGGGAAAATTTTGATTTGAGCAAATGTAGATGATCATTTTAGTACTTTGTCGCACTAAAGTAACAATACTGCGACAGTTAAGATGCGTCAAAGTAGTGAAAGTGACAAGTTACTAAAATGATCATCTACTTTTGCTGTTACAAAACAAAACATTAAGGGGTGTCACTTGTACTGTGTTGTCAATTTACTTTGCTGTTAATTAATGGCAATTTTGGTAAAGCATAAATGAAATCGAAATATTAGTTACATAATAAAATTTATCTACACCCATATAGTAAATCCTCTTTAATATGTTCAAAAACCATCCGTAAATACCATCTTAAGAGGGCGCAGTACGATCGGTGTGGATCGGTTCTCCATACAAACGTATTTATGCTCTCACTAGCATTTGCCCGCGGCTTCGCCCGCGTACTAAGCGTAATTTTTAACCGTCTACAAAAAAGAGGTTCACTGTTTGACCCGTATATATGTATGTAGGTATATATGTATGTTTGTCCAAGATTATCTCGCGTTTGGCTGAACCGATTTAGATGCGGTTTCCAGAATAGTAGTTGTTACATTCTGGGAGTTTCGGTATACGAAGTTTGGTGATTGTGATTTATTAAAAGGAGCATCCAAAAAGAAAATTTGGCTTCACTTTCATTCGCACTCCTTACTGTTAGTCCGTCTGTTACAACCGAGTTGCTTTTACTGGACCGATTGAATTGAAATTTGGCACAAACTATCAAGAATTCAGAGCGCTCGTGGCCCAGCGGCACCCGCCTACCGCGTGCGGTATGCGAGGTTAAGCAATGTGGGTGCAGGTCAGGTCTTGGATGGGTGACCGCTTTGAGTAATTACTAACTGAGCGCTCTCGTGCATTGGAAGGCACGTTAATCCGTTAATCCCGGCTTCTGTTGTTTACGACAGTAGTCGTTAAGCCAAGTTAGAGGCTTTCGGGCGGCTTGAGAACTTCTAACAGTCAAGTTGCCCACTCACTTGACAAAGGGATGGGATTCGTATTAAGAGACCTCTCGGACAATCAGATATCGATTTTGAACGAAATCAGGACGGAAATGAAGAAAATCAATATGGCCGCCACTTTTTCCAAATTTTACCTCGGATTCGTATTAAGAATTCTCTCGGACGCTCCGATATCGATTTTGAACGAAATTGGAAAGGGAATGAAGAAAATCAATATGCCTGCGACTTTTTCAAAATTTTACCTCGAAGTCGTATTAAGAAACCTCACGGATGCTCAGATATCGATTTTTAACGAAATTGTTAAAGAAAAGAAGAAAATCAATATGGCCGCCACTTTTTCCAAATTTTACCTCAAGAGTCATATTAGGGGACCTCTCGGACGCTCAGATATCGATTTTGAACGAAATCGGGACGGAAATGAAGAAATCAATATGGCCGCCACTTTTTCCAAATTTTACTTCGGAGTCGTATTAGGGGACCTCTCGGACGCTCAGATATCGAGTGGGAACGAAATCGGGACGGAAATGAAGAAAATCAATATGGCCGCCACTTTTTCCAAATTTTACCTCGGATTCGTATTACGTGGCCTCTCAGACGCTCAGATATCGATTTTGAACGAAATCGGTTTGAAAATTAAGAAAATCAATATGGGTGCCACTTTTTCCAAATTTTACCTCGGATTCGTATTAAGAGACCTTGTGGACGCTAAGATATCGATTTTTAACGAAATCGGGACGGAAATGAAGAAAATTAATATGGCCGCCACTATTTCCAAGTTTTACCTCGCATTCGTATTACGAGACCTGTCGGACGCTCAAATATCGATTTTGTATGAAATCGGGAAGGAAATGAAGAAAATCAATATGGCTGCGACTTTTGCCAAATTTTACCTCGGATTCGTAATAAGAGATATCTCGGACGCTCAGATTGTTGGAGATCCGGGATCTTGAGTCAAACCACCTTATCAGTTCGAGTAATTTATTGTGAATAATTTCATTTGGGCCGACACAGCAAAAGTAAACAAACCGTTGACATCCGTCATAGAAAAAGTATAAAAGACTATTCTAAAACGGATTGAATTTGTATTGGTACATATAGGAACTCTATGTTCCAACACTGGCCCTTGAACCAATATAAACTCACCGTCAACAGGTAAAGTTAACACATAACACAATAAGCAAATAAGAAAGTAGTGACACATCTGCTGTCCGTACAACTAAAACAACAAATAGCAAACATGTAGAAACTGTATAAATTAATAAATATATCCGTTACATATAAAACAGTACACACTCGAAACAATATATGAAACGTATCTAAAATAAATTTATACCAGTTCCATACCAGTACACCACTTAGATACCTACATTTCACCCATTTAACACAAGAAATAAATGAGATAAAAACTTATCATGTTTTTCTTTTGGTAGCGGTTTCATTAACACGTCAGCCACCATTTGGTCCGTGGGAAGGTATTT
The DNA here is from genome assembly GCA_905163555.1 of Notocelia uddmanniana. Taxonomy (NCBI): domain Eukaryota; kingdom Metazoa; phylum Arthropoda; class Insecta; order Lepidoptera; family Tortricidae; genus Notocelia; species Notocelia uddmanniana. Next base: position 8,736,384 of record LR991057.1, read on the forward strand.
GAGGGTAACTGTACCTTCATCAACAATTTCCCTGATGAAATGATGCCTGACGTCGATGTGTTTCGTTCTGGCGTGATACATAGAATTAGTGCATAACTTCAAAGCTGACTGATTGTCATTATGCAAAGTTATGCTGTACTGTACCCCGTAAATTTCGAACAGAAACTTGCGTAAAAACAGAGCCTCTTTACAAGCATCCGACAGAGACATATATTCCGCCTCCGTGCTTGAAAGAGCTACCGTTTTCTGCTTCCTACTCTCCCAAGAGATGGTATAATTACCAAGTTTGAAAACGAAACCGGTATAAGATCGACGATCGACCTCGTTCGCCGCATAATCAGCGTCAGCATATGCCACAATATCTAGCCCTGACTTCTGGAAAGTTAAACAATAATTAATCGTACCTTTTAAGTACCGAAGAACTCGTTTCGCCGCCTTCCAGTGCGTCTCGTCATATGCTTCGTTGAACTGGCTCAGCGAACTGACAGCATACGCGATGTCGGGACGCGAACAAATCGCGATGTACATGAGACAGCCTATCAGGCATCTGTAGTCGTGAGTACAATCCTGCGTAGTTGATTTCACGAGCTTCAGTTCTGTTTCCATAGGTGTTCGTGCAGGCTTACAATCTGACATCTGAAAACGTTCTAGTACCTTCTTAATGTAACTTGACTGGTCTAGAGTTATCTCGCCATTCTGTCTGCACAGCCTCATGCCCAGAATATGATGTGCTGGCCCTAAATCCTTTATTTCAAAGGCTTTTCTCAACTCTTCTTTGATTTCTGCCGTTCCTTGGCAATCTGGTGAAGAAAACAGCATTATATCATCAACATAGAGCGCAATAATCATCATAGATTTCCCGCTCGACTTGACATAAACACAGGGTTCCGAAGATAAACGTTTAAATTTCATTTTATTCGTTAAAACGCCATTTATCTTTTCATACCAAGACTTCGAAGCTTGCTTCAGTCCGTATATGGCTTTGTTCAACTTATAAACTTTATCCTCTTGTCCTTGTATTTTGTAACCCTCTGGCTGCTCCATATAAACGGTTTCTTTGAGATCTCCATTCAAAAACGCCGTTTTGACATCCAGATGTTCGATATTCATGTTATATTCTGCAGCTAAAGCCAATAGCGTGCGTATAGTAGAATATCTCACTACAGGAGAAAAAGTTTCTAGGTAATCTATACCATACTTCTGTGTATAACCCTTTGCAACAAGGCGCGCTTTGTACCTTAATATTTCCCCGTCGAGGCCAAGTTTCCTTTTAAATATCCACTTGCATTTGACAGGCCGTTGCTTCGGATTGCGGTCAGTCAGAGTCCAACACTTGTTGTCAATGAAGGATTTATACTCTTCCGTCATCGCGGCTTTCCACTTATCCGCTTCCGGGCCATTCAGTGCCTCGCGAACTGTCTGAGGGTCCCCCGCGTCGCTGCACAGAGCGCGCGCTACACTCGCAGACTCGAACGAGTTCTCGCAGTCTTCCAGTGTCGAATCTCCTGGGACGTACGTCTCATCCGCAAGGTCATCTGGGGTCTCACTACTGCTCTCAGAATCATCTATCGTGATTACACTATTATTATGACAGCTAGATGTTTCTGCAGGTTCTTGGGGTAAATCGGGTTGCACTTGAATGTTGTTAGTGGCAGATACATTGTTGTTAGTTAGTTCAAACAATCTGCAATGTGAACTGTCATCCTCATTCGATGACATGTCATTCCAAAAAGCATGTTCCACAAAGGTTACATTTCTTGCTTTTATGACATTCTTTGTACACGCCGGGTCTATTAATATATAACCCTTTGTATCGTCACAATATCCAAAAAAGATATATTTCTTACTTTTGGGATCCAATTTGTCCCGTTTATGCTGAAGGGCGTATGCTTGACAACCAAAAATGCGTAGGTAACTAATATTCTCCTTTTTACCTGACCATCTTTCTTCTGGAGTACACCCCATCACAGCCTTAGTCGGAGAGCGATTCTTTAGGTAAACAGCAGTGTTGACTACTTCTGCCCAAAATTCCTTTTTCAGACCTGCGTCCTGAAGCATGCACCTGGCCTTTTCCATGATGGATCTGTTCGCTTGTTCTGCGACCCCGTTCTGAGGCGATGATCTCGGAACTGTGGTCTGGTGTCGTATCCCATGCTTCTTCAGGAATCTCTGAAAAATTGAATTAATATATTCACCACCTCCGTCACTTCGAAAAACTTTTATTTTCTTATTAGTTTGATTTTCTACGAGAGTTTTAAATTGTGTGAAAATCTCGAAAACCTCACTCTTCGCTTTAAGGAAATAAACGAATGTTTTTCGTGACCAATCGTCGATGAATGTTAAAAAATATCTCTTCCCACCAAGGGACGGGCATTGCAGTGGTCCGCACACGTCACTGTGCACTAACCCAAGAATTTCTTTTGCTCTGGTCTCAGATTTCTTCGGAAATGGCAACCTACTTTGTTTCCCTACAATACAGGAAACACACGACTTAAAGTCATTGTTGTCATACGAAATACCAGTTAACATACCTTTTCTCAATAACTCCATGCTTCTAGAGTTCAGATGTGCTAGACGGCGGAGCCAAACTTGTTGCGTAGACTGGCCTCTTGGTGCTGCAGGGGACTGCGCTTGCATGACGTGCTCAACAGGACGACCTTCATCCTTCAGTTGAGGCGCTGACGTCTCGCTGTCACCTGTACCTACGGACAAAGACGAACACATCGCCTGCGAAGGTGGCTCGCTACAAACAGTAACCGTTTCGATGGCATCGAGTTGATAAGTACCATCTCTCAGGGTTGCAGTAGCCAAGAACTCCCCATTGTCGATGACTTTGCACACACCAGAACGAAACACAACATCATACCCTTTATTAACCATGACACTGACGGATAACAAGTTAGTTGCTAATTTAGGAACTAAATACACATTGCTTATAGTTCTTACACAATTGTCTTTCAACACAACTTGCACTGTGCCTTTTCCAGTCGTCATCATAGCCTCTCCGTTGGCTATGTACACCTTCTTTGGATTGCCAGTTGTAAAATCCGACATCACACTGCGATCATTACAAAGGTGTAGCGATGACCCGCTGTCCACGTGCCAAACGTCTCGCTGAACTCCCACAGCCAACGCCGTAAGAAGAGACGACTGACTCTTCCGGCCGCTCTTGTTGCCGTCCGACTTTTCAGGGCAGTCCTTCATGCAGTGCCCAGTCTTCTTGCACTTGAAGCACTTAAATGGTTTCCGTGCTTTTTGAGCTTTAAATGCCGTTACATTATCATCTTTTTCATCGCGTCGTAAATTTTCTTGCAGCAATTTCAATTTGACAACTTCGCTTGACAGTGACACGTTCGAATTTTCTAGAGCCATAATCAACGGATCGTAATCGCTTGTCAAACCGCTGAGCAATATAACGGCCAGGAAGTCGTCTTCTAGAGCCGATCCAATATCACTCAAAAGTTGCGATGTATCCATAATCTTATTTACATATGCCTCCATACTCGCACATTCGCCCAATTTTGTTGCGAAAAGCGTTCGAAGTAAGCCCAAGCGTCGACACAGACCTCGATCTTCGTATGCCTTCTGCAGATTCGTCCATGCTTCACGAGCCGTCTTTGCGTTTCTAATTTGTGGAAACACTTTTGGCTGCACAGACAAGGCGATTTTCGCAAGCGCCTTTTCTTGCTTCTTGGCATCTTCACATTTATTTTCCGTTTCTCCGACACAATCCCAAAGCTCGTCGTGGATAAGAACCATCTTCATTATAAACTTCCAGGAATTATAATTGTTGATTCCCGATAGTTTTTCCACCGAAACATTCTGACTGGCAGATGCCATCTTTTGTTTTGCACGAGAAAAATTTGGAAAATAATTTGTCGAAAATATACGCGTTCACACTATCAGGAACTTAGGTGACTTCCAAAGGTCTGCTACCATGTTGGAGATCCGGGATCTTGAGTCAAACCACCTTATCAGTTCGATTAATTTATTGTGAATAATTTCATTTGGGCCGACACAGCAAAAGTAAACAAACCGTTGACATCCGTCATAGAAAAAGTATAAAAGACTATTCTAAAACGGATTGAGTTTGTATTGTTTGTATTGGTACATATAGGAACTCTATGTTCCAACACAGATATCAATTTTGAACGAAATCGCAACGGAATTGAAAAAAATTAATATACTTATATATTAATATTTATTCAAAGTTTACCTCGGATTCCTATTAAGAGTCCTCTCGGACGCTCAAATATCGATTTTAATCGAAATCGTATCGGACGGCACTGATTAATAAAACCACTTACTTACAATACATTGAATCAAAAACGGTCGTCTCTTCATAGGGAATTCACGGCATTTCATGCAACTTAAGATCTTATAAGGAACCTACATGCCAAATTTGATATCTCTCGAACTAGTAGTGTGGGCTGTGCGAGTGTGCGTTGATATGTCACTCACTCAGTCAGTCAGTTTCTTCTTGCAATTTGGCAAAAACTTTTAAAAGTTTTCATGTCCGCGATATAAAACTTCGAAAACAATGCCATTTTCAAAATTAACGACCCAAAAAACCATAAAAACGACGCCCATATTAATATTTAGACATTCCAACCCCCTTGGAACCCAACAGAGGGAATGGTATTTCACGTCCTCCACGTGGGATTTTAAAATCATTTTTGTTTTCGTAATCAGCGACCCGATAAACCATAGAAACAATACCTACCCATATCGATTTTCAGAATTTGTCACCACATTTCCCCCTTTTAGGGGTAGATTTCTCATAAAACCTGAAACACATGTTTACTCATTTAACGTTAGAAATACTCCTGTCAAGTTTCGAATAAAATAGTCCAACTGATCTTGATTACCCACACACCATTCGAACCCCCATTTTACCCCCTTATGGGTTGAATTTTGAAAAATCCTTTTTTAATGCACCCCTATACCTTATATGGAACCTATATACTAAATTTAGAATCTCTAGAACCAGCAGTTTGGGCTGTGCGATGATATTTCACTCACTCAGTCAGTCAGTTATTTCTTGCAATTTGGCACAAACTATCAAAAGTTTTCATGTCCACAACATTAAATTTCAAAATCGATGCCATTTTCGTAATGAACGTCCCAAAAAACCATAAAAACGACACCCATATTAATATTTAGACATTTCATCCCCCTCGCACCCCAACAGGGGGGATGGTATTTCACGTCCTCCACGTGGGATTGTAAAATCATCGTTGTTTTCGTTATCAGCGACCCGGTATATCATAAAAACAATACCCATGTCGATTTTCAGAATTTGTCACCACCTTTCCCCCTTTTAGGAGTTTATATCTCAAAAAACCTGCAACACGTGTTTACTCATTTATCTTTAGAAATACTCGTGTGAAGTTTCGAATAAAATAGTCCAACTAATCTTGATTACCCACACACACTTCGGACCCCCATTTAACCCCCTTAGGGGTTGAATTTTGAAAAGTACTTTCTTAATGCACCTCTAGACCTTATATGGAACCTACATACTAAATTTAGAATCTCTAGAACCAGTAGTTTGGGCTATGCGATGATATGTCACTCGCTCAGTCAGTCAGTTATTTCTTGCAATTTGGCACAAACTTTCAAAAGTTTTCATGTCCACTACATTAAATTTCAAAATCGATGCCATTTTCGTAATGAACGTTCCAAAAAACCATAAAAACGACACCCATATTAATATTTAGACATTTCATCCCCCTCGCACCCCAACAGGGGGGATGGTATTTCACGTCCTCCACGTGGGATTTCAAAATTATTGTTGTTTTCGTTATCAGCGACCCGATAAACCATAAAAACAATACCCATGTCGATTTTCAGCATTTGTCACCACATTTCCCCCCTTTTAGGGGTTGATTTTTCAGAAAACCTGAAACACGTGTTTACTCATTTATCGTTAGAAATACTTTTGTGAAGTTTCGAATAAAATAGTCCAGCCAATCTTGTTTCCCCATACAAACTTCGGAGCCCCATTTCACCCCCTTAGGGGTTGAATTTTGAAAAATCCTTTCTTAGTGCACCCCTAGACCTTATAAGGAACCTACGTGCCAAATTTGGAATCTCTAGGACCAGCGGTTTGGGCTGTGCGTTGATATGTCAGTCAGTCAGTCAGTCAGTCAGTCAGTCGGTCAGTTTCTTCTTTTATATATTTAGATTTTAAAACGCCATGGTAGAATAACATGAAAATTTTTATACACAATGGGATCCGGCATATCTAGGTCGGATCATAGTTTCTGTTGCTAGAAATTGTAAAAGAAAAAAAATACAGCGGCTTTTTGAGTTTTTTACGGCTTGTATGAAAACCTTAATAATCGCTGTATTTTTTCTCCATTATAATTTCAAGCAACAGAAACTATGATCCGACCTAGATATGCCGGATCCCATTGTGTATACAAAGTTTCATGTTATTTTAGCCTGGCGTTTTAAAATGAGAGCATAAATACGTTTGTATGGAGAACCGAACGTACTGCGCAGTGTTAACAATATACCCCGCTCATCACCCGCCCGCCGCGCGCGCGAACTCGATATAACGTATCGTATCGTTATGAAATTACATACAATTTTACAGTACAGGTCCGACCAGGCGCGCGCGCGGCATCGACGTCTGTCTGCTTCCTTCTGCTGTTCAATAGTTGCATATGAAACACATGGATATATGGATGTAGACAAACTAGTCTAGTGTAGGCAACTGTAAACAATCAGGCATTAAAACACTCGTTTGATCTTATAATGAAACTTGGCTACGTCTGATTTCATAAAACCACACTCATGTTTTAATGCCTTTCATTATTTAACAGTTGCATAATAGTACATTACACAACTAGGGTGGTAAAGCAAAGAAAGGCTGAAATCGCAGGTTTTGCGGCTTGAGCTGTAAGCGAGGGACGTATATATATGCGATCGAGGGCTTTATTTATTACCTCCCGTGTTGTGTACATCATTTTATTACTACACTTGGCCAGAAAGCGGCTTTTTCCATACGCGTAGCGTGCGGTAAAAACCACTTTTTTGCCAGGTGTGGCATAAACTACTATAAGCTCGTGGTTAGGCTAAGGAAGTACGATTCCATATCCTACACACTGTATAACAATTTAGCTAAAAGTTACCTGCATCAGAAATCCCTTTATTCTTAATTCTATTTGTAATTTGTTTAGAATAATTAGGACGGTACTAACACTCAAATATTCACCTACACCGTGTATTACTCGTAAAGATAATAGTCGACAATATTTATCACTTTAAAACATATTACTAACTAGACTTCGTCCGCGTAGAAGTCCATCATCGCGTTTGATTTAATTGATACTCTTTTATTTCAGGCGCTTACCTAGTTAACGCTCTTTCATACAAACTTCTACCCACTTAAAGTATGATTTCCGGGATAAAATCATCCTATGTCCTTCCTCGGGACTTAAACTATCTATATACCAAATAACATCTAAATCGGTTCGGCGTTTTAAGCATGAAGTGGTAACATACAGACAGAGACACTTTCGCATTTTTAATATTAAATAGTAATAATAGAAATAGTATATTTAGTATAAAGTATTAATAATAATGTGATATTTTGGTGACATTATCTTTGGAATACGCGACTGCTCTCCTCTTTGTCCCTTGAGAATTAAGTGAGAATACTGAGAATCCCAAGTCCAATACCGGAATAACATAAATTAGTCTGACAATACTATCTAGGGAGCGGTATTTGCCTGAATACTTCCAACATTCTGAAGCAATATTGTACCCGTGTAGTACATGTCCGAAACTGCTGGAATTCCGCACCCATACCGCGCCTATCCCGCCCAAATTCCGCCCTCAGGCCACGGCAACAATTCTAAAGTTTACGAGTAAGCTACGTGTGTTTCATGTGTGTTTAAGTATTATTATTTGACAAATCACGTCACGCTAATAAGATGCGCTGTGTTGTGAATGACGGTTTTCAATTGTCTCAAGCTGCCGACACAACCAATCTTATGACTTCTCTCGAGCCGCAAGCATGTCAGATAGGCCATATGGTCCTGTGGCACCGTCGTTAACAAAACAAAGTTGTATAGGTGTATTATTGACGGCCTGTTTAGCCTAGTTGGTAGTGACTCTGCCTCCGAAGCTAGAGGTCCCGGGTTTGAATCCCGGCCAGGGCATTTATTTGTGCATTTGTCACGGATATTTGTTCGTGGGTCTTGGATGTTTTCTATGTATTTAAGTATGTATTTATCTATATAAGTATGTATATCGTCGTCTAGTACCCATAGCTTTGCTTAGTTGCGGACTAAGTCGATTTGTGTAAGATTGTCCCACAATATTATAAGAAACTCGAATTATGGCCCTGAATTGGAGGCGCAGTGGTAGCGCGGGTATAAAATGCAACATGTACTCGCGTCAATAGATGAATACCGCGTCGTAACGTTTTACTTAATATTTTATTCTTCGTAAACCGCACGCTTTCTACCGCCTTGGAAGGAATGTAGAGCCCACATGTTAGCGGTTTCTGTAACATTTATAGTTCAAAGCAAAGAAGTGAGCGGATTAAAATTCATGTGGCGATAATTGTAACTACATATTTATATATTTACTTACGTTTCTAACATGAAGATCAAGGTCACTTCTACACATCCTAATAAAATTTAATCATTATCATTGAAACGTAGCGTTTGAATCATTTTAGGATTTGATTTCTGGGTTGGAAGGTCAGACCCATCTGACATAAGGTGCCAAAACGAACTCGGGCTTCTTTGGGTTACAACTAGGGCTCCTATTACCCGTTTTATACGCACGCCCGGATTTCCGTGTCCTTAGAACCTAAACATCTATGTGTATTTACCTGAATTTGCTCGGGTTCGTGTTAGGGTAGTTCGGTCACCCGTGAAGTCACTCCATGCGGATTCTAATTACACGCGGGTTAGACCCGGTCCGTGACTGCAAAAAAATATATTACTTACCTAACTTACAACTGCAAAGCTACCAAAACTTATTCGGTTCGGTGTATTCGGTTCTCAGAACAAAGATCATCACTACGCATCTCAAAATTGGTAGAAACCCGAATTTCATTTTGAGAGCACACGGACTGTACGACCTTAACACATTACACATAATTTTAAATTTCTTAAATAACTCTAATTCAGTATAACATGTTTAAGATTAGAGATGAGGTGATGCAGTATCCGCTAGGCGGCTTTCACTCACACCGCAGCACACCTCGCACACTCGGCCATACGGCAGTCACTCGTCCCCGCGAGTGACGCGTCTCGTGACAAAGCGCTGCGTGCGAAGCATGCACGACGCGGGTTGTATCAAAAATGCAGCCACATTGTTGAGCTTTTAGTTTTTTTCGCGGCGAGTTTTAAGCGATTGTGAGTGCTACGGAATTACATTTCTTTTGTTTGCAAATAGAATGCAGAACAGCAGTCCGGATGCGAGTGAAACTGTATAAAATTGATATAACGAGGACATCTATACTTTCTACAGCATAACGAAGACGAGATTGTTGGCAAACATCTTTATTAAAAATGTGTACCTAAGACGCGATTAAAATGTGTATACGAAAATTTCAATTTCATAAATAGTACTCTACTGTATTGCTGCTCCTGCCATCATATCCATGGTATGGTTTCGTAGCCCGAGCTCCACCAGTAGTTATATATTTGGAGATAAGTACCTAATACTACCTTAATTTTAGGAAATTAAACTGATTGCTGTTTTTTTATAAGACGTCGGTAGCGACTGAACATCATGCGGTCTACCTGATGGTGAGCCGACACCGTAGCCTATAGACGCTTGCAACTCCAGAACAATCACTATTAGCGTGCTTTCGCCCCTTTTATGATTTTTGGATTAATAGCTAGACACAATTACAGGTCCATAACTCTCAACACACATCACCCTCGTGAGCTCTAGCGACTAAGAACACAAAACCATAATTACGAGTACAATTAAATTGAAGTCACAAGAAATTTAAGAAAGCATACAAAAGACCGCAGCTATAATAACACCATTACTTTTATATAATATGGCTAAGGTCTTCTATGAGTAATGTAAGCATACTTCCCCCGTCGAGCTACTCCAAATATGATGTGTGATATGATATTCTGCTGTATCCTCTACAATAATCTCTAAGATTTAACGAATTTCACACTCAATTTTTGGTTACACAATTTAGTATTTAGCAACTCACGTAAAAGTTCCCGTCCAAGATAAATTTCTTATGACATCAATTTCATTATAATTATCTTACACCCATCATAGACCACTGAAGTTTTTAATAGTACATGTACATATTGCGGCAAAACATTGTTAATTTCATTCAAAATTGGCATTTGGACCTTGACTCTTCTCCAGTAAATTGTACAAATTCCTTGAGCCTTCCAAGCCGCCAGCTCGCCCGCGACAGATCCGAGGCAGTAAATTGAATGAGAGCCGCCATTGCCGTCGAAACGGGACCCTCGTAAGGAGATTAGAGGTCGTTCACGGTAATGTGATGCGACGGTGTGAGCAAAGGACATTGTGTTTAATGTCATTTGGCGACAGAGGATTATCGGAAAAATCAGATTTCGTTCGTTTGGTACTCTTGTAAAGCCATTTTAATTCGTCCATCAAAATTGTATGTATGATTTATTTCAAGTTGTTCTAAGTCACCGTAACTTGCCGTAATATGGAGTGACTTTGATCATTTAATTCGGTTTCACATATGGCATAAGCTGCAGATTTGTGAATTTCGCCAAGAAACAGGTAACAGATGATCTGTTGTACATTGAAGGATACCATAAACGCAAGGCAAAGGAAGGAAGTAAGTAGTAGTACTGTTCCGAGCGTGGGGTAAGGGATAGAGTTAAAACACCTCTGTAGAACGACTATACATTTATTCAGCTACTTAGATGAACTGGTAGAGTTTACTTCGTTCCCGCAAACTAATAATGACTCAGTTGACACTCAGAAGTCCACCAAGTCCGCGCCTATTAGTACGTGACACAGCTAATAACTTTACCGATACCTCGTACTATATCACTTCTCTTAACTCCACTGTTACTCCACTTTAGCAACTCACTTCCATATTCTCTTCGATTCCCTCTCCGATCCTCCAATTAACTTATTTTACACTGTAGGTACTGCCTTATACCGGGGAGTTGGTCCCCTTATATACCCTTTCCCGAATATTCCAGACGATAATTTTGATATTCATCTCCCTATTCATTTCATACAGAGGCAGACGAAAAGGTAGCAAAACAAATATAGGAGTCTTGGCACCGAATATAACTGTGTTCCGTTTGGCGTTGAGATCCTCGCTCCGTGGGGTCCCAGAGCCCATGCCCTCTTCAAAGAAGGGGAAAAGTGGTAAGTGGACACCACTGGTGACCAAAGGCCTGGTAGTTCCCTCGCACAACGCATTAGCATTGCAGTACAGCGAGGTAATGCTGGCTGTATTTTTGGCGCTATGCCGCGGAAGGGCCCCTTATTTTAGATTATTTATTTTTTAAGATTTTGATAAGTATAGGTTATTTTATTATTTCAATATCATTCAAATAGCCTGATAACCAAAATAGTAGACACAAACATTTATTTTCTACCGAGTGAAAATTAAAACAATATAAGTTTGATGTTGTTTCATTTCATTGAAATAAGATGCGGTACTATGTATATCATTCAAAAGCTGTACAGTTTTTATATCGTAGGATATATACCTTACCTTCCTTCGCCATGGTGCCATCAAAAAAAGAGAAAAAAAATTAACTCGGTTGGTCTTTGATGACTATCAAAGACCAATCGAGTACAATATAAATATACTTGCTTCGGTCAATAATTATTGTTTGCAAGTAGGCGGTCTAAGGACTTACTAATATGTGATTGCATCTACGGCAATGACACCGACTGCTGTGACAGTATGCACAAAAACGAGAAAAGGAAATTTACACCTTAAACAGAACAACATCCTATTTCACAAGGAATGCAGACGACGAAGTGAATTTAATTATACAACAGTAAGATATTCGTACCTATTGAATTTAAGCATATTATTGCAATCCTGTAATTTATGCGGCAGATAACAAAAACTTTGTGTGAATCCATTACCATACAGTTCTGAAGTTTAATCTCAGAATAATTACTTATCAATAATATTTTATGTACAATGTTGTGATTTTATGTACAATTTATCGTGATTTTCAGACATATTAAAATGTTATACAACCGGTTCGCTGACATTTTAAGGTTGAATATCGCTCGACATGTTACGGACCGGTACCGGTTCTTAATCTTAAGCACTGGGCGCGACGTCACGTTTAGCACACGACAATAAACGGGACGCATTCATGATTTGTTAGATAGGTGCCCCAAACTAATTTTTCAATGCATATGCTCAGAAAGTTCCGCACTAGTGCGGTAAAGTAGCTTTTTAATTTCACCAACTTCCCGTCCAAACGTCGACATTCCAGGCAAAATCTTTTGAACGCACACCTACCCTATTTTAAGTACATAATTTTTGAATTATCATTCGTCAACATCAAAACAGATGATAGGGTCATCTCAAAAACTTCTCATAATCGTCAGGAATTAAACCTGTATCAAATTTACTTCAATTTGAAAGCGCTAAGACTGGACTTTAAATATAATCAAGGATCCGAAAGTAGGGTTTGCAGTCGCGGTCCCGATTTGTATAAAATTTCCCGGGAAATCCTGGGAATTCCCGGGAAATTTACATACCCTATCCGAAAGATATAAAAATAATAGACACGGCAATTGGAACTACTAGATAATGAGATATCTATTAATTTAATGATATGAATTTATGGTAAAACGTATGTAGCATAACTGACAACTTAGAAAAGTTGAAAACCTCCCGATATTTCAATTTCAAATTTCAATATCTCAAAAAATGGATAAACTGATTATGATAAAAGTTATTTAACCAAATAAAAATCTGCATTCAAAACAGTTCACTCGTTTAAGAGCTAAGACGCCACGGACAGACACACTGTATATGCACAGATACACCTATGTGTATTGTACATAATGTCTTATAACACCCCTCTTTTTGGTCTAGCGTTGGGGGTTAAAAATGAGTGATTGATTTATTGTGAAATCTGAAGAAATTCATTTCAGACCTATATTGTATTCGTAAATAGGAAACTTGCTTAGTTCTTTGCCGATAAAATTTCATAGTACTGTCTATTATCAAAACACGATTACACATGTAAATGTGATTGAACACCTATGTCGTATTTCAATAAGAACATGAAAATATTATTGAAATAACATTCAGCATTATCAAATTACGCACAACGATTCGGAAAAGTTAATATGAAGTGGAAAACAGTGATTCAATTGTCAAATATCATGAATAAATAAAAATAATAATAAATAAATAAAGATATTGGGACAATTTTTACACAAATCGAACTAGTCCCACAGTAAGCTCAATAAGGCTTGTGTTATAGGTACCAGACGACAACATATTTAATAGATATATACATAAATACACAGAAAAACATCCAAGTCTCAGGAACAAATGTCTCTGCTCACCACAGAAACAAATGCCCTTACCGAGAATCGAACCCGGGACCTCTAGCTTCGGAGGTAGTGGCACTACCAACTACGCTAAACAGGCCGACAAAAAATAAACTCTCTTCTCTCTCTCTGAATCTTTTTTAAAACCAGATGGCACAATATAAATATGCAGTAATTAACTGTTGTTTAAAGTGAATTGTACATATTTTAAATTGATTACCTATAACGATCCGCACTTAAAATATGAAGATATCGTATGTACATATTTTTTATTCCTTATATATCAGAATAAGACATAAGCTACAATTTAAGTCAAATTTCATCCCTTTTAAGGCCAAAAATTGGATGAAATTTTATATGAAGATATCGTTGAATGGCCGATAAATATACTACATCATGAAAACTAAAATGTGCTGGAGGTACTTTCGAATCCCGTGCTCATTGCAATCAAGTAAAACTTGTGTCTACTGCCCTTATTTGAAGCTGTCAATATTTTTATGCAATGTAATAATGTGTTTGGCAATATACGCATACTCTCTGTCCTTCAAAATCAAAACGCAATAGAAACATCAAAGTGAGGCCATATCCCCTTCCTTGAAATATCAGCCACGAACTTGTGTAAAAATAGTAATCCGTCATAGTACGAGTGTATGGCAATAAAAGTGCCACTATTTTTGAAACCTGTGTTAGTCTATTCACTCTAAACCTCTGTCTGTACCAGGCACTCTTAAACTTCTTATCGGGTGCCAGGCGATCGCCACTTCGCCGCCTGCCGAGACTCGACAGTCGAGCTGTCTTTTAAATTTATATTATTTATAGGAACAGCGTTACAGACGATAATTTTACAGTGACTCCTATAACGCCATTAATAGTGTTACGAGCGTGGGGTACGAGATAGAGTTAAATCACTTCCGTAGCACAAATATGGATTTATTTTGCGTTTTAAGTACGCTAGAGACTGAAATAGTCCACAGAGACCTCGTGTGCTCACCACCTACGTCTGTTTTCGCATCCTCGCCCTCCAGTCGGTACTTCGCTATGCCACAATTTGTGGTTTCCGTGAGCCAATGCTTGGTTTCGGCCGACGTGGAAACTCGGCCGACGTGGTCAAAAGTTATCGAGGAACATACATACATAAAAAAAAACAAGCAAACATGCAGATGAACTGAGAACCTCCTTCCTTCTATTAAGATCGGTTAAAAATGAAACTAATTGTACTGGAATGACAACTGTCAAAAGACCAGTCTTATTTCTCTTAGACTTTTTTGCTGTTTTATTACACGACTGCCAAAAAGAGTGTAATGTTTTTTTTGTTTGTAACTGTTTCATTTGAGTCAGGTGTGCGATTAATATAGGTATCTCATAGCATATATGTACGTAGGACTTTATGTTAAATAATTAAGTCGTTTTAGCGTGGATGTAAACGTATCAAGGACAGAGTGAAAGGGATGGATGCGTGTGGGAGGGAGAGGGGAGATTGTTAATGGTGGCGATTGAATGTGAGGTAAGTGTGGAAAAACAAATAAAAATGTTGTGAAAAAGTGACTTTCAGTAATAGAAGACTCTTTACTTTCCTACGTCTATACGTACGTATGTGTATACCTATGTATAAAGAAACAAAACACGAAAATGAAACGACTTTCATTTCTAGTGCGTACATGAGATAATATTATGTTTGTGCGACAAATAACATTTTTGAAACCTCTCTCGCTGAACTGTGTACTGAGTTCCGCAAACAGCTGCATGTGATAAAAACATATTGAATGATGTCCGATTCGATTGCATTTTTGATATCAAAAGCCTAATATCTGTATTCTAGTTGTAATTATTAATCATAATAGGTATAAGTATATAACTCAGTTAATGTAGTTAATTCCACCGAAAACAACCACAATAGGTACTTAATTAAATGTTAAGGTTGCTACATAGGTCTGTGGGCGGGATAAGTATGTAATCTCGTGTAAAAATTACATATTATACATGTCAAAATATTCGCATATGCATCTTTTTCCTTAATATTAAATACTCGTAAAAACAAAAGAAATGCAGAACACATTCGTGTATAATTTGTGCGAATGTGAGTGACCGACATAAAATAAACGTTTTTGTTTTTCATACGATTAGCTCAACCTAGAATTACCTTTCACTACGCTGCTGGCGTTACTTTCGAAAGTATTATTTTCATTTCGAAAATGTTACTTATTCAGTTTGAAACGAGATTTTGTGATCGAGATTTGAGACTCTACTCAACGAATGTGGCCATTCATGTGTCTAAAATAATCTTATGTCTATTTTCATCCTGTGAAATCAATTCAGTCATTGACAGTTTCTATCCATTCATGCATATTTCAATTCAAGATATTCAATATAAAACTGGAAAATGTGCCGCCAAAATGCAAAACAAAATGAGAAATTCCCACGATATTTTCTCCGACCACGTGCGAGCGAGACAGTCGCCGCTGCTCGCTTTGGAGTAGTGCCAAATCGCCCATTGGCCCACATAGCCTAGGTACTAACGGTGGGTCACTAATTGCTTTTATAGCGTGCTGTGACACCCAGAGTACACTTAGATTAATATATTGCGCGCGTACATTGCGATGATAATTGTACCGAATATTCTCTTTTGTTTCTGTCCATACTCATATTTTGTTGTGAATTTTTCCCTCGCTTTTAATTTGCAATAAGTAATTCCAACATATTTATGACCATCACGTCGTCAATTTATCTTTCGTTGTTCAAATGCAAACACTTAAAAAGGTTCTTAAACATAACCGGCATCTATTAAGCTTCACAGGAAGATTTTATACGGAAATAAATTCCCGAAAACTCATTGCTACGGAAAGAATGCGAGGCAAATCACTCCCGATTGGGCTATTAGGTACTGAATAAATAAAATTCACAATAAATCGACAAAAAATATTTCTCGTGGAAGTGGAATCAACGCGGAGACGTGGGGGGAATACCAATGGACGCACGCGCTAGTTCTCATTAGAAGGCCCTCGTATTTTTCAAAACATAACGGCCGAATTTATCACCGGCACCGTTGCGATTCGGTCCTTATTGCTTTAATTAAATCCGTGAATTAATAACGTTCGAAATGAACGTTAACGAAACGGGAACTTCTCGGAAATACGATTAATGGAAATCTTTTTTTTGTTTTGCAAATTAGCTATTTTTAATATAACGCATAATTTTAGAATTGCAAGCAAAGATATTTTAGAAGACTTTCAACATTATTTAATCTGTTATTCAATTGAAAGGGCTTCAATTCCGTATTCGGTAAAACTGTATAGTTTACTTGTTGTACATATTGTATAAATATTGTTAATATTAAATTTGTTTGAAATTGTTTTGGTTAAATCGCAGTTACATATTTGTATTAATTTGATTCACTCGCCCAGATCCTTTGCTCTGCATGTCTAGAATGAAAAACAGTAAAAAAGTTATATGAAACACACTAATCAGATAAGCTTTAAGCCATTGAACCATAAATGAAATAAAATAAGTGCGAGGTATTATCACTGAGTTAAAGTAATCTGGATATTGAAAATATTCAATTAAAATAATTTTCATTATTTTCTTTTAATTATTTTTAATTATATTAACTATAATTGACCTATATTTACTAGGAAACCCTCAGAGCTGGTAATCGCGCCGGCACCACGCTGAGATGGAGACATTTCGTGGAATACCTATTACTACTATTTCTCTTTTGTTGTGTTGTATTGTCAAGGAATAAATGTTTTCTATTGTATTGTATTCTAGCAATATAATTTGAAAGCACACTGCTTTTACAGTTTATTTCTACCATAAACCACTCGAGCTCCCGACCGCACCTTTTATAATATTTAAACACGATTAGTATGTAATCCCCCGCTGCCTACAACTTGCAGAACAAATTAAAACCCTTCCTACAAAGCAGATGGGTTTGCGCTAAACTTCATGCGGGTCCTTTGATGCGTCATTCCGTTTACAAAGGCTTTATAAGTCGACCTGTCGACTGATTTGTTTGATGGCTTCAAAATTGCTGAAAGCATCTTCCGTTGTTGTACAAATATGGGTGTCTGTAGATATATTGATAATGATGATCTAAAGGGAAATGGAGCTGATGAAAGTTCCATTTTAAATAAACAAAAAAATATCAATTTCTTATACTTAACAAGCACCATATCGTTATGACAGAATTTATTGGCATTGGCACATGTATCTATGGCGTTAGACTTCAATCGTTCGTTTACCCTTCCCGTAACGTACAGTCGGCCTCATAAGTAGCTGGACGCTTTGAAACCTTGTCGTTTTCACCAGTTGGCAATTTAGTATGACAGTTTAAACTTGACGTTAAAGCGACAAGGTACAAAGGTGTCCAGCCCTTTGTAAGGCCGACCGTACGACTAGCGTAAATACTTGGTTAGTTAAGTTGTATAACTATGATCAGACATATGTGTTCATGTTTAAAGGGCTTGTTTAGAAACCTATTTTTATATATACTATATATAGTGTAATGAAAAAATGAAAGTTATCCAAAATAATTAAGAAAAGGGCGGTGTTAATTATTGTGTAAATAGTTATTGACAATTGTATTCTTGTCTGATTTTATGTTAGCCTGTGTTATGTACCTCAACTGGGACATACCTCCTTTCTTTCGCTGCTTTCATTTCCGCACAATTGACCCCGAATCCACGAATTACTACAATACGAGGATTTCTTGTCACTTAGGTATATAAATTTATTTTTCAATCAGTTCAATAGTTCGTACCTATATTATGCTGAGTAGCGCGGCTGCCCCTTAGTTGGTAAGCTGAACAAAAATATATTTCCTTCGTTACACTACTTGCACATTTATCAAGTGACAACCCTAGCACGGTGCACTAAGGAAATGCAGATTTATGGATGAAATTGAAAAATGGTTTCGGCAGCCCTGCATTCGGATGAATGCAAAAACTGCGGTTTCAGCTGACCGTTTGAACAAATGTTCATTTTGATTTATTTAAAACAGATTTAATCGTACAAGTACTGTGCTAAATGATTTTAGTATTTTGAGGCGTACCTTATTTCTAAGTTCAGCCGTCGTGATTGCCAAAAGTTATAATTTCAATGAACGCAAGATTTTATCGAAGTTTCTAATCTAAGGAAGATTTTGAGATCCCCTATTTTGTACTCATATTACAAAATTATTATTAACCAAATACAACTTTTACATCCTTCACAGTTACGAAGTTTCGATCAAAGCGAGCGATGAAAATTATTACCTACACTTGTCGGGAGCGGGATATAAATTCAGCAAATTAAATCTTTTATTAAAGGCTCTTCTGTGAATTGCAATTAAAATAATTAGAGTTCAATTGGTTAACATAATGGTCTTTTTGGCTCCACGTATTAGTATTATAGAGTATAGAGAATATAAATTTATAAAAACCGGCCAAGTGCGAGTCGGACTCGCGCACGAAGGGTTCCGTACCAGAAAAAAGGCTAAAAGCTGGGGCCATTAAACACTTGTTTTATTGAGTTTTTTTTTGTATTTGTTGTTTTAGCGTCAACTACTCTGTTGTATAGGAGCCCCCCTTAATTATTATTATTATTATTTTGATTTTAGTATTTGTTGTTATACACAATCTGTGCAAATTTCAACTGTCTAGCTATTACGGTTCTTGAGATCTAGCTCGGCGTGGCTACCACCACGAAAAAGGACTAAAATATCACGTTTTTTGTTTGGGAGCCCCCCTTAATTATTATTATTATTTTGTTTTTAGTATTTGTTGTTATAGCGGCAACAGAAATACACAATCTGTGAAAATTTCAACTGTCTATTACGGTTCTTGAGATACAGCCTGGTGACAGACGGACGGACGGACGGACAGCGAAGTCTTAGTAATAGGGTCCCGTTTTTACCTTTGGGTACGGAACCCTAAAAAACGATGGCAAACAAGCTTACGGCCTGCCTGATGGTATAGAGACACCAAAGCCTATGGACGCGAGCGCATTGCCGACCGTTTATTGATTTGAGGATCCGTTGTAATAAATGCACGTAAGTGTCTATTGCGACAATTTGAGATATTATTTTACAGTTATTGAACATTGGAGATACTGCGATCGCCAACCCGCATGCCAAGCGTGGCGATAATGGCATTTACCCCCCATGAAATTGGGGGAGGCCTATGTCCAGCAGTGGACGTCCTAGGGCTGATATGGTGGTGGTGGAACATTGACATGATATTGTCTGCTACTAAATACATCATTGGGCATAGGGGCAAATATGATGCCGTATTTTGGAAATCCAGCTTGCGTACCTGCATAATTAACAAGTCGATGTGACGGTCAAGTTATAACAAGCTCACTGGAGTACCAGCCGGTATATCAATGGCGATATTTGCCGATGGGCATATTCTCATTATAATGTATATAATCTAAAAATTCAATATGTCGTCTACTGTTAAATATAGCAAGTAGAATACTAGCGATGTCACGCTTCAACATACATTGACTAGATTACAATGCCAAATTTAGAAATCCATAACAGTTCCTTTGTAAATAATCTGCCGTAAGTATAATTTTATAAATAAATATAATTATACAAATATTATTTTGTTAAAACTTACTTTAACAAAATTGGAATGCACGAATAATATTAGTCCAAACTGCATGTATGCATGTTTGTTATTGCATGTGCTTGTATTATTGCGCGCTGTTTGCGCTGGCAGCATGCCCGCGGCTGATGGAACGATAGCAGACGCCCTAATAATGCTACCTGTGGCTGTGACGGCCACACAATTTACGGAATGTGAATATAATAGTACATTACTATACGTATAGAGGCTGGGAAACGAAAGGTTGCAGGCCAAGGAGATATAGACGGCCGAGCGTAGCGAAGCCGGATAGGGATACGCGGGTGCAGCCCAATGTTTCTCTCCGAGATTTGTATAGTTCTTTTCCCAACATATGCTATGAAATAAAAAATACACCACTCGAAAATAGATATTTGCGATACCAGGGTTGTAAAACAAAGAAAGGCCGATACCGCAGATGTTTGAGGCCCGAGCCGCAGGCGAGGATCATAAATATGCGAGTGAGGGCTTTCTGTTTTACGACCCGTGTTTTGTACACAATTTTACGTCACCACTTGGCCAAAAAGTGGGTTTTCCGGACGCGCAATGTGCGGAAAAACGCGCTTTTTGGCAAGGTGTTGTGTAAACAAATTTAACAGACGCCATGTTTAACATTTAAATTAAATAAAAAATTCTTCCTGGCAAAGGGCTTCAATTTTATATGAAATTCTTTTACAGTTATCCCGAGTTGTTCCGCCTGCAACGTGATATTTTGAAGCCTGTTATTACGCACGTAATGACGAAATTTCATTCCATGTTTTTGAGAAAAAGAAATTATATGTGAACGTACAGTATGAATAATTGTATTGAACACGGTAGATGACAACAGTAAAAATAAATTATTCCTAAATTACCAGTAAACAAAACTTACGAAAATATGAGTTACTAAGAAAATATGATTCTTTTAATTAAAAATAGGATTGCGTTTGAGCCTAGTCCTACTTGATGAAAACATAATGAGTTCTAAGATGGAACACGCTCACCCAGAAGCAAAAATTCAGGCCAATAATTATTATCAAGCTTTACATTACCTTACACGTAACCTTTACATCATGCTGTAAACTTAAAATAGTTTAAGTCTGGTGTTATCTAAATTAGCAAAAATGAGACCATATACACTTAAACTACCCAAAATCCAAGCCTCTAAATTTCACTGGAAGCCAGGATTTAAAAAAGACATGTCGCCGCACGGGGACGAACACGAGCGACAAACGACAGCCATTATGTGGCCCATTACCGGTCCTATCGCTCCCTAGATCTGCGACCTCATAAGCCTATTTTTGTTCGTAATTCCCATCTCAATCACATCTCAATATGTTGCGCGCTCGCTCCCCCACGTGCCAACGGGTGAGCGAAAAATCAAAATTAGATGACTTTATGAAAAAGAGAAACTGAAATGAGACCCTGACGATGAGCGTAGGGTTGAGATATCGCTATGTAGTTCTAAGACTAAATGTATCTTGGTAGAATTTGTTAGCATGACGTAGCAGTAGTAATCTTTACGTACCTATATACACTGGCCGAGAGGTGGGACTCCCCGATACTGCGGCGATGAATACAGCTCCACACCACAGCAGTGTGTGGAGCATTAATGTTGGAAATCAATTTTAATTATTATTATTATTTTTGACAAATTTTACTTGTTTACTAACATGGTATTCATGGGAATCATTGTTACTAATTACTTTATATCATTTATATGGAGCCAGGTTCTGAAATAAATTATTTGAACTTTCATCTTACAACCTAAAGTTGCTAACCAATCCAACACATAGTATTTTTCCCTATCTATGGAGGCTGTTTAACAGCTTTAAGGGAATTAACAGCAGATCGTTATCGCATTCTATCATTATTTATAGTGTCTTGCTTAGTGTCTTATTCTTATACTTAAGAAGAATAAGTTAAGATGAAACGAGTCCTGTTTTAATTATAAGTATAACTCCAAATTTCAAATTTAACGGAAAATCATGAAAAATATAATGCTCCAAGCAGGATTCGAACCTGCGACATCTTGCATACGTGGCCAATCGCTCTAGCCTCTGAGCTATCGGAACAACCAAGCTCGTGCACGAAATCCTTCACTAGTTTCCTCTCACCAAGCCTTAGGGAGGCGTATCAGTATAACTGACACTACGCTTACTTACATGCTTATAAAATCAACTATTTATAAGCATGTAAATTCAGAATCTTTTTAGACAAACTTAGTTCAGATAACGCCGAAACGAACCAGGGGATAGCTAAAAAACAAGAATAACCCAAAATCCATTATACGGGTCTCAAATAAAAAACACCCACATCTACAATGCATTTCGTTCGAACTCGATGTCTATAGCTTTTTAGTTTGTGTCGAATATGCCACGGAAAACCCTGTGTAAACAAAGGTAAATTTAATCTTTTATTTTCAATCAAAGAATGTTTCATGCCTCCGAATTTTAAAAGTAATTCATGTATCGATGGAATGGATTTTGTACTGGAATATTTCACCAAATAAAACGAATTTTCACTTTTCATTCCCATGTGCAATTTTCAGTTACTTGTAATACGATTTCGCATTCACTTATAATATAAAGATAATGACCGTGAACTCTGCGTCGTACTGGATGAGAATAGTACCAACCCCTTTATTTCCTTGGGTGTAGTAAGACTCGACTATGGAAACCAGGTTGAAGTGTGTTGTAGGCGATGGGTTAGCAACCTGTCTCTGCAACACCACATTTTCTCTATCTTAGCCTACAATAGCTAAAAGTGGTACTGAAAATTATTTTTGTGTGCTCTGCCTACCCCTTTTAGGAATATAGGCCTGAGTTTATGTATGTATGTAATTTGAATAGAATGTTGTCGATATCGATAAATAGATGATATATATATAGTTATACGAGATTGTGAAATATTCTAGAAGACTGCGCCAATGCTATAGTATAGGTACATGGCGAACGTGCATCGACAGTACGTACTCAAAATCAAAAATTAGGAAATAATTTTAATCGCAACTGATAACATATTTTCTCGGACGGACGGCGGGACTAATATTTGATTCTTTGGATAAATCTTCGCTCGGAATAGCAAAATAACTATTGGTAAAACATACGAATAAAAAAAAACACATTTTCACATACATTTTGTACGAAACAGGTCGCGGGCGAGTTGACGTTCGCCAGCACAGCTTGTTGTTAATTAAAAAACAGTATTCTTAGCCATGTCTATAACATTATTAATAACTAAGTCAAATTCTGTAGATTCAATATCATTCTCTCCAGCTATATTGTACACCCTAAATTCGTTGTGCTACGCGAGGAAGCAAACAGTTTTTTTTCTACTTCAGCATTGTAATCGTTGCAATCTGTCAATTAAATTACTGACAGCAGTATTTTATTTATTTATTTGCTTATACAACAAAAGGCCCATACAACGTATGTACCTACCTTACAGACTAACATACGTATCAATACAAAATATTTTTGAAAACTAAAACGCTTTATTTAGGCTGCCTAGTATTAAAACAATAAACTTTATTTACCAATGCATGTATATACCATATATAATTCTTTATATGACTGGTGAAAGAATCATATTGGATTCCCGTACATTTATTTTTTATTTTATTTTTATATTAAAAGAGGCACACGTGAATTCTGCCAGCATTTCGATTTTTAATTTGAATCGTATTATTTTGCTGTCGTCGAAAATTATTGTATGCAACATTACATAATAGGGTCTGTCTTAAAACTCTCGAATCTTTACAGGCACTTTCGAATTTAAGAAACCTTATTATCTGACTGTTGCATAAAATACTGCATAAATATTATATTAGATATAGGCAATATCCCAACTGTCATTAACACATCTCAGATGCATTATGCAGTTTGTAGTTACATAACCATGCATCTACAACACATTGTTACAACTGGGGTGGCGGCTAAGAGGCTGAGATGATCGTGCGCGAACAAAGGTATGTTTGGTCGGTATACGACAGCGCGCGTGTCCATAGTCTTACGACAAAGTTAAGAATTGAGATCTAAATGGGTGCCAAGTTCCGTAGATTGTCTGAAATGGTGCCAAGTCTGGCACTACATTGTTTACAGTAAAACTAATTTACTGCGGCTTAATGCATTTTGAGCCTTGGCAGTTTTCAATGTAGTATGTTATAATACCAAAAAAGCTGTTGGATATTTAAGAAATCATTTCAGACCATCCACGAAACTTGGCACCCATTTAGATCTCAATTCTTTTGTCGGTGAAGACGACAACCAAGCATCGCATATTCTTAATATTGAACTTGGCTCCTATTTTCACATTTATGTTTTTGATGGGATTAAATTACTACTGTAGTTGTAGTTACCTAAGTAATTTGGAGTTTGAACTCTGCCAGCGGTATTCGTAGATGGTTACATGTATAACATAATAACTCATTTAATGCTAACACGGGAAACTGAATACCAACTATCTGAACTACATATACCCCAATACTGACGGCTTGGAGTGTAAATTGCGGGTAATCTAGCTCTGAGGGAGGTTCAAACTATACGAGTATGCTTGACTTGCTACGAGCCCAAGAGATGGGAGGAAGCGGAAAGCGGGTTGATAAATTGAGCAATTACTAGTAAACTGTTGCTCAATTGCGTCAAGAGAATACTTATACCTTTAAGTAGACCTTTATTTTAGCAAAATGTTCCTTATCACGTTCTCCGGTGGTTTTTAGATTATGTACCAGAAACACACTAAATCATAATCTCCATAGCGGATCAGACCACGCACGGTTAAAGGAGTACTGTTCTTTTACATTGTTGCATATCCTCTATCCAGGTCTGGTAACCGTAAGTTAGAATAAAGGGAAGTAAATATTATAAATGGGCAGAAAAAAATATTTGACGTTTATCAACAATTGTTCTTTAATACAGGCTGATTGAGGAGACGTGAGCAGGACCAACACTACATACATAGTAAATGGCAATGAATCGTTCACCATTGTATTTAAGTGAAACATCCATACCTTTTCTTGTATTTTAATTTTTGTTAAGTCAAAGTTTAATTCGCTACAATCATGATCACCCTACAACATCTGGTTTATAAAGATTAAACCCCTAACTGTTATGACAGCACTTTGATTACGAAGAAAGTAAATTGTCACATTGAGTAAGATACGATATTTCAAAAGTAATCGGACTCAGATGACATTCAATTTGAAACGTATCACTTGACTAAAGTATTCTGATTGTAGAGTAACCATGAATTTCGTAAATAATTTAAAACTTTTTGTTTTTAACACCAAAGATAAATGAACGTTAATTTCACTAATAGCGGTACGAAGCTGTAGCTTATGATCTACTGAATCCGTAGTGTTGAGCTTGCTCACGTCTCCCGAATCACCCTGTATAGCTCTCTGGAAGGTTCAATCTATGCGCTTAAGTTGTTACGAGTGCGAAAAATTGAAGGAAATGGGAAGTGGACTGATAAATGCAAGAATTAATCGTAGTCAAGTCGGTGGCCTCACGAGAACTGTTTCTCTTTAAATAATCTTAATATTAACAATATTTCTTAAGTGCTTATCCTGCTAATCAACACTATAGATAAGTGCTTACGGAAAGTTGTGATGTCTGCTAACAATAATTATTTAGCAAGCAGCGTAGGTATATCAAGAATATTTATGTAATCAGCAAAGTATGTAAGTAAGTAGTAATCTATACTATTATTAATATCATAAAGCTGAAGAGTTTGTTTGTTTGTTTGAACGCGCTAATCTCAGGAACTACTGGTTCGAATTGAAAAAATATTGTTGTTGGATAGTCCATTTATCGAGGGAGACTTTAGGCTATATACCTATAACATCACGCTGCGACCAATAGGAGCGAAGACGCGGACAAAGTCGCGGGCAACAGCTAATTAAAAATAAACATCAGTGATAAACGTACGTAGAAGTACCAAAACCTTAACGATGATCGGGCTCACAAAGCAAACTCAACATAGCCTGCTCCACGCCATACTCAATCGGCCTTCAGGGAAACATCATTGGTACACATCCGAATAATTTTCATCCAGAGTACGTCAGCTCTATCGACCTGAAGTCGTACAACAGACCAACATATATCCCTAATATGTCTCCTAACACTTAGTTAAACAGCATATTATTGCTTAATTCATATCCCAAATAAGTTGGTTTGTTCGATCCCTCGGAGGCCGTGAGCCGACAGGATCAAGTGTTTGAATATAATTTGGAAGCTGGTTTTGCATATGGATATTTTGTTTGGGTTCTGTGTAATTAATAGTTCCCCATTCCAAGAACTGGGTTAACATACATTTATTATTACTATTGAAGGCCAGTAAAATAATTTGCTACCAACCAAGTTTATTTAGGAGTAAGTTATGTTTTTTTTTCTGAAGCACTCGTGCCCGAGCGGCGCCCGCGTACCACGTGCGAGATGTAAAATTAAGCGGCATCGGCTGTGGTTAACTCTTGGATGGGTGACCGCTTTGAGTGGTTATTACTGAGCGATGCTGTGCTTTGGAAGGAACGTTAATCCGTCTTTAAACCAAGTTAGAGGCTTACGGGCGTGTTAAGAGCTTTTAACAGTCAGGTCTCCTATAAGGTCTAGTTTTCCTTTCGGGTTGGAAGGTCAAATCGCAGTCCCTTCCGTAAAAATCTAGTTTCTACTCCAATTCTTGGGATGAGATAGAGGACCCCGGGTATTCTTTAGGATTCAACTGTACTGAAATAACACTGGAATGATGATGTTTTTATGGAACAACAAATTAATTAAAAACCTTGATATGGCAATAAGCAAATCAGCAATCATAGTTGAAACAAACAATATGCAAGGTGCTAACAGATTAGATATCATTATTTCCAGGATTCAATCTACTCATCAAAACAAGTAACTTATACTTATATATACAAAAAAATATTATTCTTGAAATTTTTATTCTTTTTAAATTTGGAAAAAATAACAATTTTCCATAGTAAATGCAAGTCAGTTCGGAAGGACAAGTATGGGAAATTGACATTTTTTAATGCAAGATTAGAAAAAAATTAAGAATAAAAGTGACTCCTTTTGATTTGTAGATTGAGCGCTGGTCAAACACACATTGATACTGACGCGCTGCTCGCGAGGTAGATTATATTATAATCGAATGGCATTTGCAATTTCAAGGCGGAAATACAATTTTGGGCCTTATTACAATGTGATAATGTGAAAAAGTAGATACATCTATTTGTTATGTTTATGTACATCTACGGCCACGGTATGATGAGTGTCATTGTCACGTCACTGTCCGCCACGTTTGGATGAATTTTCACCTAAAAGGTGTGCAATACCCGAGTTTAGCCGAAAAGAAAGAGGAACAGGCTTGACATTGAGTCATTCCATTTGACATAGGCACCACCTGTCATCTGTAACAAAACTAAACAACGCCTTTTTGAAAAACCCGCTACTTAAAAATGTCGCAGTTTCGGTCCCATCCAAAAAACAGAAGTGATTCTCCTGTTGTCTTGGCAATCATAATCATATTTGGCCGTTTTCCTAAATAAGTAAATCTTTATCAAACAATGATAGTCCCATGCTACGGAAGCGTTAAGCTCCAAGGCGCTAAGAACCACCCTTAGTGACACAAGGGCTTATGAAACTATGAAGCTTCTATCAAGATGGACCATTGTGACACTAAAAACAAGAACTCCAAGTTGTAATCGGAGGAGTAAGCCGGCGCAAGCAAAGCCCCACATTAGCAGCCGCGTCACGGCCGAATTTATAATTAATCCACGCTCACAACAAGCGTGGCTTGTGATTCTATTAAAGGCCAAAATGGCAAAATGTTTATATGGCTTATTTTTTTGAAATATGGGCCCGGAATTATTTTTTCTCAAACATGCAATGAAATCTCATCATTACGTGCGTTATAACAGGCTTCAAAGTATCTCGTTGCAGGTGGAACAACTCAGGAGAACTGTAAAGGAGTTTCATACAAAGTTGAAGGCATAGACCGGGAAGTAATTTTTTTAAATTTTAATGTCAAACATGGCGTCTGTTAAATTTGTTTTTTCAGTGGCGTATTTTTTATTTCATTGCATATGTTTGAGAAAAGCACTATACAAATCTCGGCGAGAAACGTTGGGCTGCAGGCCGCGTATCCCTATCCGGTCTATATACTTGGCCTGCAACCCTTCGTTTTCCGGCCCGTATAGTAATGTACTATACCAACAAATTGAAGGGAATGCATTTTTCGTACTATATTGCTAAACGAAACACGTATTTTATTTCGTTTAATATATTTTAAAAGTCTTACATTTATGATATAGTTTGAATATATTTCTTCCTTAATGACCATAATCCAGCAGCTGTCGTTTTTCCTGGATAAGATTCCGAAGAAGAACCTAATGTATCCCCAAATAATTTGCTCAAGTTCCATTGAATACGGAATACTTTCCAGCTACCCATACATCGGTTTGACATATCAACTGGAATATTAAACCAGTCCAGTCACTTCTAATTATGTGTTTTCAAATACCAATTAAAATACTTTTATGCAATAAAATAACAATGCAATCTATCTTAGTATGTAATTTGTAGTCATGTTATTTGGAGCTATTAAATATAAACTAAAAATAAATGAATAACAACCAAGTTCAGATCTAAATTATCTAGTCTCTAAGGAAATTCGATACAAAGTGTACCCATTTTATTTGCCCTTGACGCCCGCTCCAACGCCGAGCTATCTTAGAATTACCGCTCAAAACACAAATTGAAATCAAGTTGTAATACGGAACGAGCATCTCAGGTTGACCTCCTAGAGGCATAATGGATTTGCATGTACATAGCGCTCAATTTAAGCATCAAATGAGCTCAAGTGCTCACTTCACTACGCCCCGGTGAGAAATCTGTTTGCCATCAAACTTACTATCGCCACAAAATATGCTGCTACCTATAGCTCGCCCTAGCTCGCTTAGTCGATTAAAAGATGCACACTATAATTTGTGTACAAAATCCAGTAGCTCCTAAACACAGCGTGAGTTTTACAGAGCTTGCGGGATAAACTCACAGACGAAGTTTTAATAGCTTGTCGTAACATAGTATGGTAAGATTAGTACCGATCATAACTTGCACGTTGTTCTTGGCTACAATGTGTGCTCCGTATCATATGTGTGAGACGTAGACGTTAGATGTAAGTGAACTATAAGTAGTTTCTGACGATCTGAATCGCCTGACTAAAAATCTAAACATAACTGGACAAATGTTACTAACATCATCATCCTCATCCTCCTAGCGTTATTCCCAGTACAGTTGCATCCTGAAGGATGCCTGGGATCCGCTACCTAATCCCAAGAATTGGCGTAGGCACTAGTTTTAACGGCAGCGACTGCCATCTGACCTTCCAACCCGGGGGGAAAACTAGACCTTATTGGGATTAGGCTTGTCAAGTGAGTGGGCAACTTGACTGTTAGAAATTCTCAAGCCACCTGGAGGCCTCTAACTTGGCTTAACGACTGCTATCGTAGACAGCAACCGGGATCAACGGCTTAACGTGCCTTCCAAAGCAATTGTATGGAATATATATTTATTATTATTATTTCTGTAACGACTAACACCAGTATATAAGTTTGTAAGTAACACATATGGAAGACTATTATTATTATAAATATTATATCTAATTTTATATAGAAAACTCCCGTGAGTTTGAGACATATTAAATATAATGAAACGGGTCACTCACGTCTTAAAGGTCGAATATCGCTCGAAATGTTTCAGACCGGTTCGCGGTCCTTAATCATGAGCACCTATCGCGGCGGCGGTTTTCTTAGCACTGGTGGAGTGCTAAGAAAACCGCCGCCGCGATAGGTGCTCATGATTAAGGACCGCGAACCGGTCTGAAACATTTCGAGCGATATTCGACCTTTAAGACGTGAGTGACCCGTTTCATTATATTTAATATTATATCTAATCTATAAAATCTTATGCCTAAATTTAGCAAATCTGACTATTAAAGGCGCCGTCAGATTGGAGCTTACCGCGACTGGCACGCGCTTGACGTGCAACTCATAACGTTCCAGGCATTTAGTTTCGCGCGGGACTGCGTGGAAACTGTTCCGAGCCGCTTCAGCGCTCGATCTGACGGGGCCTTTAGGTGATTTTGTATCTTAAAATGAAAATAAATTAAAATAAGTAAGACTAAAACCGGATAACAGACTGCTCTTTAAAAATTATATTGCCAGACTCATTCGATTATGGTGGCACACACAACCGAACGAGCACTGTGTTCATTCAGCAACTTTAAGTTTGATTGAGCACCTTAAAAGAGATGTTTCAATTAAAAACAGGA
Source organism: Notocelia uddmanniana (assembly GCA_905163555.1). Lineage (NCBI taxonomy): Eukaryota > Metazoa > Arthropoda > Insecta > Lepidoptera > Tortricidae > Notocelia > Notocelia uddmanniana. The sequence continues at coordinate 8,766,818 of LR991057.1, forward strand.
TAGGTAAGTCTATAAAATAAAAAAAGGGCACAACATTACAGAACGCAAATTTCAATAAATACATCAATGGGTCAACAGCGCGTACCATCTACGCAAACTCCCAGCATTTTCAGGAAATGCTTCATTAGAATAGTGTTGCCATCAATTACCCGTAAATGATTACAGTAACATAATAATGAGCGTGGAACAAACAGAATGCTCGATCAATAAACTGGCAGCTGGCGGAGTGTCAGTGTCACGCGGCGGGTGATTTATTGACGATCGTATGTGTGTGTTAATGTTTAACTGTGCTGGCCGAGTGGTAATATTTTAGTTCCTCACTTCCAATTCCAAACATTTTATTATTTCTGCGTTTAACATCTACAGGCACTGAAATGCGTGTCAGAGAGCGACCAAAGTATAAAATGAAATTGGAATGTGAAAGATGGAGTAAGTTGAGTCTCAGTTTACAAAGCAGAGTTGAATCCTCCAGGGTCTGTTACCCTGTGTGATATAACCGAGATAATTGGTCCTTTGTTTCTTTCTAGCAGTACCAGTTAATTGAGTATGTAACTAGATAGGAGATCAAAATAGCATGTACGCAGAACGATATAAGGTAAATGACCCAGTGCTCAATATTGACCCATTACCATATCACTTTCTATATTATATGTTATAATAATAGGGACAAACAATATAAGTAGTATCAACTATTGGGCATTAAAGTATCAGTGGTATCACACATTATTACTTCACTGTATCGAAAGTTGTCGTTACTCGTAGTTATTTGAAATAATACCTATGACTAGGAGATTTATGATTATACCCCGTTTTTTTAAGATTAGATAAATCGTGCGTTATCCGTCATGCGATTTCAAGGGAAACAACCTCGAAACTGGAACATGTGTGGTGTGTTATCATTGAAACGTAATAAGTTACCGAAATAAATGAAATTAGTACAATATTATCCTCTGATATCCCAGGAAACGAAGAAACGTGAGCGAAACTGGCCGTTAAAATTGTAATCATAAAAAAACGGGTACGCATATTTATAGCTTTTCATAATCACCACAATCAAATGTAATTCTGCAATGTAATTCTCAATATAACTAGGCCGCGAAATTGAACCCTAGGCTTGTTTATCTGAATTTTATCACTAAAAGTGCCATAGCAGTTTTTTACCAATCTAATTCCGATCTCAGTGTATCTTGCTTGGGTGCGCCAAGGTTAATATCATTGAAATACCAAATTATTTAAAAACGTGTTCGGAGTCGGTACCCTTGTCACAGTACACTACTGTAAGCTATTGATACAATTGTGTATTGACCACAATTGTGTGTGCGGTCACCGCTGGCCAAATATTTACAGGAGTGATTGAACTCGTTACCTTCGTAGCTCGATCACTGATAAAGAACACTATTACTCGGGAGAGTGCTACATTTTCATACAGACACCGGAAAATCATGGTGAAGTAAAAAAACGCACACGATGGTTCAAATGAATGGTTTTTGAAGTAGTTTATGTATGTAACCTTCATGCCAAATTTCATGATTCTTGGCATCCGCCCTGTATAGTTTTGACATTGGGATACAATAATGTATGCCTCGATTCTGTAAACCAAATGAAAATTGAATTTCTCTTTCATGTGACACCCCTGGAGGCAGGCGTCCATAGGCTGCGGTGACCGCTTACCATCAGGCGGGCCGTACGCTTGATTGCCACCGACGTGGTATAAAAAAAAGCATTGGAAGGCTAACAAAGCGATGGATGTATTGTGTGAAAGAGGATATATGAAAGAAAGTAGTAAGTGCTGAAGTGACGAATAATAGAGAGGAATGCAAGAAGAAAACATGTTGCGCCAACCCTGCATAAGCGGGATATAGGCAGGGAAATGATAAAGAGTTATGACGAGGTACATAAAATACCATAATTTTAAGTTGATTGTGTGTTTTAATGTGTTGTTTTAGAAGGTTAAGTAAAAAATTAAATTAAATACAATATTTAAATTAGATTTTTTTTCTACTAAGAAAACTGTAGGCCTATGAATACTTAGGACCAAGTGGAATAATATTAATTACCTAATATAAAATCATTTTAGGCTTCCGTACCTGTAGGGTCCAAATGGAGCCCTATTACTGCCATTCACGTGTTCGTCTGGATGTCCGTCTGTTCGTCCGTCGTCTGTCATACAGGTTTTACGGCCAAACGGTGGGAGGTACAGTTTCACAGTATAAGCATCTTGTTTACCCAAAGTCATACAGGTTGTCAAAATTATTGTTTAAATGTTTTAATGGTTATGATTACCACACAGCTAAAGGCGAGCGCAAAAAAAAATCTTCCCCATCGAGCGAGATATCATTATTTAGAGCGGGTTGTGTAAATAAGTATTGTATTTTTTAAAGAATTGGAAAAGAAAGGAATGAGAAGTTGGTAGCTTCTCATTCCCTTTTGTCCAATATTTAGTCAGCCATTTTTACAAAATGTTGGTCAGAAGTATTTTGTAATTTCCTATTGACCTACTTATATGAAAATTGGCAATACCATCAGGTATTACTGTTCCGTTTTTTAGTAACAAACACCAATATACTTGATAATTTGCTACAAAAACCCACATAAAATTTGCAAAGAACGACACATACTTGACTGGTATTTTTAAACTAAATTTATACGGAGCCCTCGTTGCATGTGCCAGATGCGCACTTCATCGGTTTTTTTTCATTAGCAATACCCAAAATATTCTCAATTTTATTAGATGTTCAGTATATTTTTCACAATTATGTCGAATAAGAAATCCGATGGAACGGATGTATGCTTTATACTAAATTATATTTATTTTACAGCTGATATTAAATGGATAAATTTACCGATACTACGAAATATAATAATGCAGAACATTATTCAAACACACACAGCACAGCACACACATTAAAACAAAACAGAGTTATGGTTAAAACATAAAACAAACAAATCATTCCTACGGCTTTTTGTTTATATTCGGTCCCTAAACAATAGGAGCATAGTGAGCAAATAATATCGGTTCCAAATAAACTAAACTTTTAATTAACGCTTTAAGTTACTGTGCCTCTCTTCAAGCAGAAATCCGCCCTGTCCCCTGTAAATAGGGATAAAATTAGATTCACGAGTGTAGTTCGGCCAATACGCAAATATTTGCCGGACGTGTGGCAGCCATGATGGGTCAACTGAAGCGTTTAATACGGGCGCGAACGGGTGTGGGATAAGTGGGAGTGGGAGTAGGGTGGGCAGTGAGCAACTGGAGGAGACCTCAACAAAGCCTGACGGACACTGATACGAGGAAGTTTTCTTCGCGAGTTTAACGAAGCGGATGTTATTATAGAAATGTTTGCGCGCCCTGATTAAAGAATACGAGTATTCATGTTAGACGTAGGTTTTATTCTTAATAGACCGGAGGTCCTTCTCGGGTAACCAGAACCCTTGTAATTTTATGGAGGAGTCCATTTATTCTATATATGCGGTACTAACTCAATAGTTTTATTACTTCTTGACGTGGAATTAGTACCTATGCGGTAGTTTCGACTTTACCGAAATCTTACTGGTGTCGTCCAGACTTCCTCAATTGTCAGTTTTTATAAAGTACTATATTTGTACTACTCCTCTTCTAAGTATCCTACGCCAGTCAAGAAGCACTCAATTAAATGTAGGTAGGCGTGCAGTAAAGAATCTGTAATTACTTGACTGACAGCGTACTGGCATCACACGGACTCCGCACTGTTTGATGTGGCATATTATTTGATAAATCATTGAGACAAATAAAGTGACCTCATAGAATCGCAAGATATCAAACGCTGCTGGACACAAATTAAAAGGCGTTTCATCTATATGTGACCCACTTAAAAATGCCATATATATAATATGTCATTGTTGACCGAGTCGCGAAGGTCTCTATTTCAGCTTCGGCAACAATGCTCTCGTAATGTCCGACAGATTTCCAGATTTCCGGCAGTTCTCCTCTACGGGACGCATTACCAACAGCTTCTCGTGAAATTTATGTGCAGATTTGATAAACTTAGGTGTTAAGTATTTTTTGACGAGTCAGTTTTATATATTCTTAAGATAATTTGTTTTGGGTGTGTGTTAAAAATCTGTTTTATCAAATACCGTAGTAATGATAATTAGATATGTTAGAAATATATCATCAAAGACAGTCTTTAAGGTAAAGGACTTACGAGCCGGTTGAGCACTCAGGACAATTCACATGCAGATTCTAGACAAGTGTATTAATTAGTATATTTTGTTGCTTGGTTTGTCTTTAACGTCTATGGAGTATAAGATTGTTAGTACTGACTCTGTAGTAATAACCACAGTAACATTGGTGCAGCATATACCCTGTTAGGTAGGTACTTCTATTTAGAATCGTTGTCGCGAATCATGTTAATGATTGCGATATTGAAGTTATTTATGGTCGGCGTGTGTAGTTCGCCTTAACGGATTATTTACCCTGGCAAGGATTATTTCAACCTGTCAAGAGTTTATGACAGATATTTTTCTCTCAGTTTCATATAACGGCGGTAAAAGTACTCCGTTGGACTAATATATTTATTACTCGTATTGGCGGGTACACTACAGTCAAGAAGAAGTGAGGAGTTCTCTTCAACGAGTGAGGCTGAGGAGCTACTACCAGAAAGCTAAGTGGATAGATCTTAGTAGCGTAATCGTTCTTTAGATTATCACTAGGGTAGACTATTTGTGTATGGTCTCTGATGAATATCTTCTTATTGTCATGTACTAGATAATGCCGACGTAAGATTACATGATTGAACTTAATGCTATCTGACCGTACATGACTGTGGTAGTAAGACATGACAACATATCCCTAGATGACATTGTGACATACTTGAGACTAATCGTACGTATACTCCTTCATGTGGACATACTACTTAGTGGAAATTATATTGGATCAAACCAAACCTAGCCCCATAAAATACCTTAGAGATATTAGCCTGATAGGTAGAACCTTAGGTAGATAGGTAGAACAGGTACGATATAGAACAAAAGTTGAACACCACTTTAAATAAAATTGTAAATTGGCTAAAATCTCATAACCTGCAACTAAATCTAAACAAAACGAAAATTATTCAATTCAAACCTTATCAAAAATCTAAATTATATATAAATTTCAGTTACCAAAACACAAAAATTGAACACGCAAGTACAGCTACTTTACTAGGACTTGATCTAGACGCCAATATGAGTTGGAGGGCGCGCACCGAAAAACTAACAAAAAAATTATCATCCTTTTGTTACGCTCTGCAACATCTTAAACGTGTTACTGATTTTAAAACAGCCCTTACGGCATATTACGCCTATTCCTATTCTAGACTATCCTACGGTTTAGTACTGTGGGGAAATAGTAGTAATGTGGATAAAGTTTTTACTCTTCAAAAAAGTGTGTCAGGATACTAGTGAATATTGACCAGAGAGACTCATGTAGACCTCATTTTATCAGACATGAAATACTCACCCTTACCTCCATGTATATTTTTGAGTCATGTAAATTTGTTAGAAAGCATACGAGTCTTTATTCACCGTTAATAGACAGTAAAAGAAATAACCGAAATCTAAACAAACTAAAACTACCTTTTTCTACATTAAAACTAGTTACGTCAAATTCCCATTACATGACAATCAAAATATATAATCACCTTCCGAATTTTTTAAAGAATATACCTATAGATAAACCTAATTTATATAATAAAAGTTTAAAAATCTTTCTTGTTCACAAGTGCTTTTATACTTTAAATGAATTCCTTAAAGACAAATACGATTAGAAAAGTTATTAAGAATGTTTATTAGTAGTCTTTGTACTAAAAGATTTTTAAACTGGCACAAAATTGGTCCGTAGTAACTAGATTTAAGTAACCTTAGTTATAGGCTTATATTACTGTTGCTATGCCCTTGCAGGGCGTCACATGTAAACCTACCTTATAAGATGTTCCACCTTTAATCTGTAATGTGACATGCAATAAACGATTCATTCATTCATTCATTCATACATGTAGTGTTGTGTTTGTACCTGCCCGGCTAGTATGATAGCTTATACCGTCACGTTTAATGTGACGTTTCAGTACATTTTGGCCATATAACGTGACGGTATAAGCTATCATACTAGCCGGGCTGGTAGCATGTAACCCAAACTCTGAGATGAGAAAAATCGATCGATCGAATAATGATTAATATTAGCCTGTTTAATCGCGCGCATTGAGTAAAGATTACGATTAAATAATCGTATTCGTATGAGTTCTGAATAATTTAGTCACGATTAAACTAACCGTTGATTAATCACGAGATTCACGAGCGATTAATTTTATCCATGATTAATCCATTAGATGAATTTTCACTCAATTAATATTATTTCAATTTCATTTATTGACCATATGGTATGTCAGTAGACACCATAATATGTTAGTCACTGTATAACAAAAAACAAAATCTCAATCATTAAACATGTCATAATACCTATGTATAGGTCGATTCACAAAAGCTGGCGCGAAAAATGTATGGAACTGTCATTAATTTTATAGATATTCCACGCCAGCTCTTGTGAATCGACCTATAGTTACAGGTACAATTCATATTTACCATTTTTTAGTTTTGTTTATATTAGGAACAAGTAAGATCTTTTAAATTAAGTTTCGGGTTATGTTGACAGACGGCAATATTTTAAGGATTTATTTCTTTACTAAGTATGTATTACCGGAGTGTTATCTAATTTGCAATCTCTAGTCATGCAGAAAGTAAATAAAATACCTATACGTAACTTCTTCCAATTTTTGATCGAGATTTAATCGTGAAATTTAGTTTATGTTGTCAGTTTGACAACATTTCAAATTTTTAAGCAGTATGGAATTTTAACTGATTTTGTTAATTTGTTAAAAAGAAACCTCAAAATATTTTTATTATATTTTTAAAGCTATTAGTTTTCTAAATATTCATGAAAATGCGAAGAAAGCCGACATCGTAGTAAGAACGTCACTATTATGAAATTGTGACAGTCACACCGCACAAAAAGAACAGCAGTTCACTTCCTTTAGTAAATTTGTCTTAATAACAGTGCTTCTGTGTAATTTGTTACGCTGTGACGCCTTACTTGTCACTTACTCTCTTTTAGAATGATAAACTTTTAAGTTGATTTATTTATATAAAAAATTGGGATATTTTCCAGAAAAAAACCTGCTTAAAAAATGAAATGTTGTCAATTTCGATTAATACAATTGTTATTCAAACATTTGATCCATTAATTGTGGTCGTTCTTGTGACGATTGATTGTTTAATAGAATAATTAGTTGATTAAATAACTAACCAATTAATGCCCATTTTCGTCCGAATTTATGGTTATATCTCAATGTAGGTAAGTAAAATGATATGAAGGACGATGTTTTTTTTTTGCCTAAAACACAAAACTCCCCCAAATCAAACTTGCATCCAGGTTTAGTTAAGTTGTCTCTCCATTATCATTTACAACCCAGAAGATAGATATATTACAGCACTCAAAAACTTTTGAATTCCAAACCAAAACAAAGAATAAGCCACATTTAAAACTCAAACCTCGAAATCCTTTTTAAAACTGCACTCAGGCGGTATGATGCATGTAATTAAAAAGTGGACTACGTTACATATCATAAGCCACTATAACTTGGAACGTTGCAGAGTACATTTAAACGGACCACTTGCGGAGTTGGGAGGTCTTATGATGCTGGTTAGTTGGTGGATAGGGATGGGTGGGAGGCAACCGCGAGGCTTTGATATTGCAGCGGTATGATATGATGATTTACGCTGAAGAGCTCTGAACTTATTGGAAATTATTTGCTGCCGGAATTATAGGATAAATGCGGGTTTAGAGTAAGTTCGGATAGCTATAGGTGCGTCTGTGTTGAACTATAACTGAGCATTCCACTTCACTCCACTGAGATCAGCGAATCGTGGATTAGGTACAGTATCAGCTTTGAAATGAAACGAAACGCAGTCCAATTTCCCCATTGCAAAATACAGCTAATTATAAGTCCGGGCTTCATATCAAAGCAAGTACCCAATGCAACTTTTTACTGCATGCAAAACCTAATGAAACCACACAGAAAGCTTATATTATTAAAACTTTCGACAACGTGCAACCCGGAAATTTTATGAATGAGTACGAGTATAAAATAAATTCATTGTAGTAGGAAAATGATGTGAGCGAACCTTTTTCAATGAAACTGACAAATCCTCCGTTGCAGACATATTATAATTTTATTTTACAATATTTACCCTGACGACTTTCCATACAAATATTTAAATATTAACTTTTGTATAATCAGTGGTGCAACGGAGTTAAACTAAATTATGAATTATACTAATTGGTCTCCCGTTGCTATTAATATTGGAAACTATTCAACATGTGCCGGAAATTAGGCAGTGTTTACTGTTTTGGGGATAATGGACGTTGGTGAATTACATGTAATTTTGACGCTGTTATTTCAGTAGTTTAATTAGGGGAAGAGTTCGCTACATGTATGGCCAAATGTCTGGATGCAGGTGGCGCAGGACCGTTCATTGTGGAAGACTTTGGGGAGTCCTGTCTCCAGCTGTGAACGTCTTTCGGCTGACATGATAATGATGGCAATGTTGCCCAATGTCCAAGCTTTTACTGACATGTATTGTATCTCAAATCAAATAAGGCAAAAGTAGTAGTAGTAAACACTTTATTGCACAAATCAAGTACATATAAAAGAAAAATAAACTTAAGTTTAGACGTTTGTGCTAAAGTGAACTTATCCCTTTAAGGGATCTCTTTCAGCTAACTTTTGAGTAACCGAGAGGACATTAAAAGTCCCATTGTTAGACAATTCCTACTTAAAAATCGGCCAAGAGCATGTGGCCATGCTCAGTGTAGGGTTTCGTAGTTGCCCAATTGACGGTATTTCACGTCATAGTACGTTTTATGGATCATGCGCATAATATACTTAGCGGGAAAAAACTGGCCCAAAATCGTAGCAAAATGTATGCAATCCGAACCAAATTTGGGCCTGAGGGCCGCTGAGATTTTTTTTATGCCCATGGACACTCGCAAAGACCTTACCTAAATCCCAGAGTCCAGAATTTTCAGTTGCTGGTTAAATTGGTTGTCAAGTATTCAGTAATGATGCCTACGGCCGCTTTCTACCATCGCACCGCTCGCCGTCGGCAGGGCATTCATCCTCACACCTTAGAACCTAAATGCTCGCGTACAGTACGGTTTCAGAGGAATTCGGACCTCCTCCTCCTCTCCCTCGGACGCTCCGATTGTGGAATGAGCTCCCTGCCGAGGTTTTCCCGACGGACTACAGTATGGGTTTCTTCAAGAAAGGAGTGTATAAATTCTTAAAGGGTCGGCAACGCGCATGTGACACCCCTAAGAGTTGTAGGCGTCCATAGGCTGCGGTGACGGCGTACCATCAGGCGGGCCGTACGCTTGTTTGCCACAAACGTGGTATATAAAAAAAGGAAGCCTTAGCCTAAACAAATTGCGGTTATGTCACGGAATATTTTAGTGTGAGAACAACAATTCTCATGCGCCGCAAGTATCCGACGCTTAGAACAACGGGGTGCTTCGTTGGAGAATTTAAAAATTTGATAGCAGTATCCATGTTACAAGCGAAAAGCGTCTTACAAGATTTTTGCTTTCAATGTTTATATAGATGTTCGGGTCAAATCATCTAAGCACATGTGTTTTAACAGATATTTATTTAATAAATATTACTTATAGCGATAATATTCATAACTTCTAGCTTCGAAAACTGTGAGCGCCATTAGAGTGAAAATCCAAGTCATTTAACACTTTTTCCAATATATTGCAAAAATAAATGATATGTGGTTACCAATTATAATTATGTAGTCATGGATATTACCTTGCTCACTTTCTGCCTATGACTTGCACTCAAAATAATGTCGCCCCGTGGTCACGTCCGTTCTGCATTATGCATCGAAACACTAGCTTTTTACTAGTAATGGAATTTTTGATACCGCATCGGTCTCTGCTCCATCTCTAATGCGGACTAGAGAGAAGTCTCTTTTGTACTGTAGTTTTTCACGTCTCAGAAGAAGCTTGTTAAATATGGAAAGTGGAAAGATGTGACTTAAGTAGGTATTTTTTATAAAACATCCAGGCTAATTTTAGTATAAACCTGCCAAGTTTGATATCTTTATTTCAATATTTAAAATATTTTATGGCGTATTCCATTGTTAGTACTCAAATTATAAAATTAAATATAAATAAAATTAATTTTGACGATTGCGACCAACATCTCAAGATTGTATCCAGATAACTATGAATGGATTAGAAGGTCAGATACAAATAGGGGTAGTCCTAGACACCACTTTAATATATTCATCTATCTATCTATACTTAATATATATATATATAAAAGAAGAAGTCCTGACTGACTCATCAACGCACAGCCGAAAGTACTAAAGCTAGAGAACTGATTTATGTACAGTCGGTTACATTTATAGCGTAGGCTAGGGATAATAAAGGATTTTTCGAAATTCATTCCCTAAGGGGGTAAAAAAAGCGATGAAAGTTTGTATGGGAAAAGTAAAATTTTTGGACTTAGAAACTTGAAAATGCGTGAATAGGCTCTCTGTTTAAATATATCAATAGCGTATATCAGCGCTTTTCAAAATTCTTTCTCAAAAGGGGTAAAAAAGGGGTTTCAAATTTTGTATGAGGAGCAAATATTTTTTGAAGTGAGAGTTTATGGTATCATTAAGTCATTAATAAACATAAGAATAAAGTTTCTGTTTTAAGAATATTATAGTAAAGTAATAGGTCAATAGGCGGCGTTGGTAGTACTAATTTAATTATCTTCCAAGTCATTTTCTTAATTACTTCACATTTTAAAATAATTTGGTGTACATAATAAGAAATGAGCAATGGCATTTGATAATGATGATGTTTGTTAATAAGGAATCTTAGACCGCCTAAATTATGTAATGGAACTAGATTACAAATACAAGGTCTCCATAAAAACGTTATCGAAGCTACAGTAATCACAGGTAGCACTCGAGGCGAAATAGTGTATATTCATAGAAAACCCATAATTCCATCAGACTTAAAGTTTGAGTTCAAAGGAACACAATCCCCTCTTAAGTTATGCTTCGCAATGACTATTAATAAATCCCAAGGACAGTCACTGAAAATGGCAGGGATTGATTTAAGAGAAGACTGTTTCTCTTACGGTAAATTTTACGTGGCTTGTTCTAGGGTGAGTTCCGCCAGCAGTCTGGTCATCTTAGTCCCTGCCTGTAGACTTAAATAAGAATTGCATGAACTAGATTATGTGCCTTAAGTTTTGGCTGCAGGTCAGCACATTTTAGGTTGTGTTTTTTGCTATACCTTAAAACACTACGAGTATCCTTGTGAAATGCTGAGGTACCGTCTAGAACATTTTATTTTGGCCGGTGTAGGGAACTTCACCTGTCTCTTCTTCTAATGGTCTAGCATCAGGCCTTAAAAATGTTGCCTTTTAACAGTTTCGGGCAACTGACAGAAAAAAGTTGACCTGATTTATAAAATTTGTTTAATACCTAAAATCTACGCGGACGAAGTCGCGGGCGGCCGCTAGTATATATATATATATGTACTTATATATGTATGTATATATATATATTTTTTTTCATAACGTAAACTAAGTTTCATATTTATTAATTTTCATAATGTAAAATTATACCTATAAATATAATATTATTATATTTTTATTTTACTTTTCATATCCGTATTATACGTAAATTTAGGGTACTAAGTTTAAATTTCAATAAATACTCGTACCTACAAGTTGCATAAGACGGCCTACGAGGCAGCCAGCACACCAAGGAAATGTTTTTTTTTTATACCATGTTGGTGACAAACAAGCGCACGGCCCGCCTAATTGTAAGCGGTCACCGTAGTGTATGGACGCCTGCAACTCCAGGGGCGTCACATGTACGTTGCCGAACTAAAAAAAAGTATACACTCCTTTCTTGAAGAACTCCATTCGTAGTCCCTCGGGAAAACCTCGGCATGGGAGCTCATTTCACAACCGGAGCGTCCGAGGGAGGTAATATAAAATATAAAAAAAAAAAACAGCAGTTTCAGAGGAACACCATACGCGACCATTTAGGTTCTAAGGGTGTGAGGATGAATGCCCTGGCAATGACGAACGGGAAATGTAATTGCTAATTGCATCTGTATGTATATTCGTGATAGTAATTAAAAACTTGTTTACCTTAGTCTGATCTCGTAAATTTTTAATTGGATCTCTGTGCAATGAAATGAGTGACTGTAATTAAATAAACGGACTTTCGTCATTTAAACATGGAATTGACTTATGCGCATTATACAATCGAAAGTACGAGTAAAACATTAGTACAGGTTAAACACACAAATATCTATAGTTTTTTTTTATATAGACATATGTATAAAATTTAGGGTTTTCAATTTATTTCACTTCCAAATAAAAACAACGACAACAATCTCACACGGACAAGCACGCAGTTTGCGGGCAGGTTTCTTTAGCTGATTTGGTTATAAATTAAAATTAGGAAGGAAAAAGGAAGATTTTGGCGTTTGAAAGTAACGTGCTTCACGTGTTTTTTGAAAAAATTGCGACCATTTCTCTATTTTGGTTCTTCTACCAGTGACATAGACTTGTCTATACTATATATTTGCATTTGTATACATAGTTTATTGTTTTAATAATGCTGTCAATTTCCTAATATTTATGTAATTGACATATTATAATGCTAGCGTAGAAAAATAATTAATAGTATGTATAAATGGTAGAAAACACCTAATCAGGCTATCGCTTTCTACCGCACAGCACGTGCTCTGTTATCAAGCTAGGGTAGCCTCGTTTGCGCATCAACGTCACCTAATAACGTGTTTAAACAACCAAGTTAAGTTAAACGATGCTGTCACTATCCGGCGGTATCAGTCGCATTCGGGTGAATTAACACTCTAGTGATATGTGAGTCGAGTTTAGCGGAATTGGCAAAAGAAACTGCCGATGTAAAGTAAGCCAAGAAATTGATCAGTTTTGCACTGTATTGTATGGACAATAGAGTCCAAAACCGGTAAAAAAAAAACTTGGCTGACTGTACGATCAGTTCATTTGACAAAGAATCAAGTTATACCGATGATTATATATACATACTGTAATGACTTACCTGATATAGCGAGAAGCACTGTGACGAACGCTGCGCGCATAATGGCCGCCAGCGTCTCCGCCTGTTAACAACACATCAAACTTACTTTACAGATACCTAACACACATTAGATAATGGTATATGATAAATATTCAAGAATCCAGTCTCAAGAACGATTTCTACCTACCTGTTCTTTAAATCATATCCGAATATTATATTTGCGGTTATCAATATCACGTATCAAGCAACTTATCGCAGAATTTCATTTCGCGGACACTCTTGACAAACAAACGCTACGCAGATGTATCATTTGCTATCTCAACATTGAACAACTAAATGTTTGGACCTACTACCACCACCATCTCAGCCAAAAGACGTCCACTGCTGAACATAGGCCTCCCCCAATTTCACGGGGGGTAAATGCTATAATCACCACGCTTGGCATGTGGGTTGGCGATCGCATTATCTCCACCGCACTCAAGGGATGCTGCTGCCCATCCCCTGAGTGGTCTTGGTCGTAATATTAAGACATACGCGGGTCTAAATGTATGCTAAATGTTTGGACATTAACTTATATTCTAGACATTGTATAGTGAATTTTTAACAAAGTTTTTTGACACCATACTTTTCACTCTTACTTGGCCTCTTCTACTATATATTTTGAGGATTTCCCTAGATTTCTCCCAGATCCCGTCATTAGATCCAGACTTGATGACAATAGAATCAACTTGAAAACATAGGGATTTCAAACATAAAAAGATTTTTTTTAATCGGTCCGATAGTCTCCGAGTAATCGGTGAACATACATGTCATAAAAAAAATATTCCGACAAATTGCGAACCTCCTCCTTTTTTTAAGTCTGTTAAAAATGATTTAGTATAATTTATTTTTCGCTGAAGAACATTTACCGGATATTTGTCTTGGTTGGTAATGCTATAACGAACCCAAAAAATGCAATTATTGTATTCTGCCTTCCTCCAGCGTACCGACGAAGCCCCGCGCACGCAGGGCTTCCATTTTTGCTCTGAAGGACACAAGATAACGAACAAAACTACCTAGTTTGCACTTATTTATATATAAATATATGATTGTGCATAACAGGGATCATTATGGTGCGAATATGTCTGGCCATCTGTGTCAACTACGCATGTACTTCTGAAATTTTATTTCTCTGTAATATAAGCTATTGCTTTTATATTTGCCATATTTGGAAGAGTTGTATATAAGGCTAACATATCATGAAAATAGAAAAAAAAATCCTATGAACATTGACAAAATGGGTCTGAACATTCTAAAATATAGTTTTTCCTGTTGCTTTGGTTCAGTTTCGTAAAAAAATGTTGTAACAAATACCATCTTCTCTTTACTTCTGAAGTTTACCAAATGAAATGTTTAAAATTATTACATATCATTACGAGTAAGATTAGTTGAAATACAAAAATTAAATATAAAATTATTCCTTTCATTGTACAAGGTGGGCACTGTAACTGGTGCAAATATTGAAAAGGACGCTTCCTTAGAGCATCTGCAGTAACACCTGGTGTACAGTTTTTGTTCAAAAATTTTCGTTTTGGAGAAATTTTTATCTAAAGTTATGACCTCCGAGTAATGGATCTGTGTTATAATCTCTGGACATCCCGAGATTATAACACATCAGTCAATCCAGTGTTTGAGGTAGTATCAAGTTATGAGTCAGAATTGTTTTTGCATTTTTTGTTTTTAAGGATATTTTTGATACTTTTTTATTTCCTTGTCAATTTTATTGACTCTTTTAAAATAAATTAACATAATGTCATTTTAGAAATGTAATAAAAATACATGTACGAGTAAGCCATCTCTAAAGATTTTTTTTCCAACAGAGATCACTTGGAAATAATTGCTGGCCCGCTGCATAGTCCACCGTTTAATTTTTTTCTCCTGTTACAGGCCCCACCCTGTATAATACTTTTGTAAGCTGACAACACATAATAAACTTAATATAACGGGTGGTCAACTCCGTAACCCTTCATTGAGCATGGCCTGACCGTACTGGGGAGCTGTTTTGAGATTGTTTTAACATTAATAAATTGTCACATATGTAATTGAACATAGCTGATCGAGCGGTCAGTGCACCCACGGATGATTTAGATTATCTTAATATTTTTTGTCATATATCTAGTTGTAATTTGTCTTCGGAAATATACCTCTTTGAATACGTAAAACGTCCTTCTGCTTTATTTAATCAAATCCCATTTTTCCTGTGGTTTAAGTTAGGGAATATGAAATGCGTATGAAATAAATTTAGGTATAAGTACAGATATAGGTTTTTTTTACCTCAGAATTTCTACATTTTAGATTTTTATTCATATAATTGGGAACTTTAGACCTTCCATCAATCTTTATATAGAAAAGGCCCGAAGTAACAAAACACTTGCAAAATGTTTTATTATATTAAAACAAAATGCGAAAAAAAAACAGTAACGAATTATAATAAAATAAGGCCTAATTCTATAAACTTAAAATAAATTAAAACTAAACTAAATCTAAAATGGCCCCTGCGGCATAGTGCCGAAGACGCTGGCAGCATTTCCTCGCTGAATGGCTAGACTTATTTTTTGTGCGAAGTAGCTGCCAGCTCTTCGGTCACCGGTAGTTTAATTAAGCCTCTTCGCGATCTCAATTTCTTATATAAAATTTAAAAAAAAATGTGTTCCACTAAATATTTGGTTACACATGAGCGGAGCGAATAACATTAAATTGTATTTTATTTTGAATTGAGATAAAAAGCGCCTACATTATAAATTCAATTTTGTTATTCACACCGATTTTGCATTACATTCGTGTTAAAAATATTAACGCATAAAGGCTTAACACATCAATATATAATAACATGTGAAAACGATAATATACTCGAACAGTGTCAATATAATAGAATAGAAATACATTATTATTTAATCTTGTTACATAGATGGCATTAAATATTGCAATGTTAGATTCCAACGGTTACCCATTTCGCGTGTATTTATTAATTGTATTTCACCACTACCATTTGAATTTATCTTAGTTTTAGTTTGAATGTAGATTTGACATAATTTTTATTTTTACGATGTTAGAAATTTATTCTATACTATATCTATAATTATTTTAATTTAGCAAGGTTTGTATATTAAATTAGATCGACAATACTTCGGTTATTGTAAAAAAAAACTTTTTGACTTAAATTAGCGTTAAGTTTTTACTCCAACTTATACAACTTCCTCGGACTATGAGAACATTGTGTTAAAATACATCTAAAACTCACTTGTGCACAAATTCGAGCCTCAAACGGTAAAAGCCAACATTTCACTCACAACAATCCACAAAGTTTTTCGATCGTAGCACCGGCTACGGCGTAACGCGTAGCGGCTCGTAGACCGCTCGCGTAGACGGTCGCGGCGCGAATGCCGGCGATCGTAGCCCGCTCCACAGTTTAAATTAAAACAAAAGTTTTACTCCTCAAACGACAGTTTGGAAAACGTGCCATTAGAATTTTTGTATAAAGTTTTATTAGCTGTTGTTTCAGGGTCTCTCGGTAATTGAATGTGAGCGGAGGCGGAGATTACGCCCCTTTGTGTCGTCTGTTGTGGTACAATTAATAATTAAATTACGACCGGATTAAATTGTTTCAAGTTTTATTGACGAACGTTAGGATTGTTAGGTTATTATGTTTGTGTTTGGACATCGGAATTGCGTTAGAACTGAACTAAATCCATAAATTTATAATTTGTCTGTCGTAATTCTATTTGAGTTTCGTTGAATATTGAATACTTTGTTGACATTTCGTGTTTAAGTTGCTTTTAGTTATACTAAAATTATTATTTGTTAAATTGATGAATTAGAATGCTCGTCTTACACTCAATAACGAAGTTATTCATTTTTAATTTTATCAACATAATACGTAAATGGGCATATCAACAAAAAACTCTTATATATTTTTCGCATCTAATTGAATCACTGCAAGCGAACAATGGCAAAGTTATGATAAATAATATCATACCTATATCATGCTAATGTCGCGCATACATTATTTTTTTAAATAAATTTTAAAAAAGTTCATAAGGTCCGCAACGCACCAATCAGACCATGTGCCTGTTTGTCACCGCCGTCGTGGTATGAAGAGTAAATTAATAATGATGAAATCCGTCTTACATTAATCAAAATATTACATAACGAGTATCTCCTCTTCTTGTCCCACAATTTCAAATTTCCAAGTAGTATGAAACTATTTTAATTTCTAAATAATTCTTTGAATATTTGTTTTAACTATATTTTTTTTTAATATTCATAAAAACGTGAAGAAAACCTACTTATTTGCCGTCGCAAAAATGAATTGCAACAGTCACTACGCACAAAAAGAACAGCAGTACACTTTCTTAAGTAAATCCGCCTTACTAGTGCGTAGTATTAGTGCTTCTGTATGATATTTTACTCTGACACGCCTTACTTGCCACTTACTCTCTTTTAGAATGAGGAACTTATGAAATCGAATTACAAGAATGTTAACATATGGTAATATTTTTTTTTTTATCTCTATTCGATTTCACCAGAATGGCCCGCTAAAAAAATGAAATGTTGTCAATAACAATAAGTGGCAGTAAGTTAAATTGTATAATATATCCGTCCTCCTAATATGCCGATTTTATATATAATGTTTAAGTATGTGTGATTTCAGTCAATTTAAGAACAATTAAAATAACAAACTGGAATCACAATACAGAGAATTCTAAATCCAAACGAGATAAACTTAGCAAAAGTAGCAAAGTTAGCC
This sequence comes from Notocelia uddmanniana, assembly GCA_905163555.1. Lineage (NCBI taxonomy): Eukaryota > Metazoa > Arthropoda > Insecta > Lepidoptera > Tortricidae > Notocelia > Notocelia uddmanniana. The sequence continues at coordinate 8,784,759 of LR991057.1, forward strand.
AAAAACAAACAAAGTTGTCGAAGCCTCACGCGGGGAAACTACCCGCAAATAGTTTAGTGAGAGAAAATAAGCCACGTGGCTCCCGCGATAAAGAGTAGTTCACTAAAATGCACTGGTAATTTCATTTTTAGTTTTTTTTTTTGTGCTGCCTGCGCCCGCACTCTCTTTTATAAATCCATACTAATATTATAAATGCGAAAGTCACCCGTCTGTCTGTCTGTCTGTCTGTCTGTCTGTTACCTCTTCACGCTTAAACCGCTTAACTGATTTAGATGAAATTTAGTATAGAGATAGTTAGAGTCCCGGGAAAGGACATAGGATAGTTTTTACTCCGGAAATCATAATTTAGGGGGTGAAAAGGAGGGTAAAAGTTTGTATAGGCGCCTACTAGTAATTAAATAGCATTATTTCTATAATATCGTTTGCTTTCAGTGTAAACCCGCTAAATCCATTTATTTCTTAACATTTTTTCGTTTTACCCACCATTATGTAGCAAAAAATGCATCACCTGAGAAAGACAGCTACCACTGCCAGTTATTTTAACAAATTGCTTAAATCACATGATGAGGTCCATCCACGAGTTTAAAAGTTATCGGCTAACTCCAATATACCCGCCATTTTCGTAAGAATTTTGATCGCTTAGATGTGTGTTCTCTCAAAAGATAACTTGGTTTCGTGTTATTGGTGTAAACGAAGAAGTATAATATCGCAAAGGTATGTAGGTACTATTATTGTTTTTTATTAATCTTCTGTGGCTTTTGAGCTGTAAATCCAATACATTTACTGTTTTAGGGTTAGGTTAACCTCTTCTCCAAATTAATGGGAGTTTTTATTCTTACTATCGCAATGAACGTACTAAGCAGGTATTTTTCATATTTTCAAAATAATTTTGTTGCAGTGTCTTAAGACTAAAGTGTGTGTGTTGCCAGTGATGTCATAATGGGCATTGAAATATAGTCGCTTACTATGGGCCTCATAAGAGGGCTCATGGAAAGGGCTATGCTGGGAGTATCTCTGCGTGATCGCATCAAAAATGAGGCCATCTGCAGTAGAAGCAAAGTAACAGACAAGGTTCTCGAGTGGCGACCACGTACCGGAAGGCGCAGCATGGGTAGACCCCCCCATAAAGTGGCCTGATGACCTGGTAAAGGTCACAGGAGTCCGCTGGATGCGGATGGCGAAAGATCGGTCATTGTGTTACTCTTTGGGGGAGGCCTATGTCCAGCAGTGGACGTCTTTCGGCTGATATGATGATGATGATGATGATGATTCGTTTTGAAAATAGGATTTCTATTAAAATTTTGTCCGTGCGCGGTAAAGAGCATGTCATATTGAATGTAATCATTTCTCAAGGGGGTGTAAAGAAGGGTGAAATATGTATGGGAAAACAACTTATTCTAAAGCGAGAATGAGTTCTACGCAGACAAAGGCGCGGGCAACAGCTAGTGGTTTAAAAAAGCAACTATCTTTCTTCAACATCATTTTGTTACATAGATTTATCTTTGTTACACTATGTTATACAACATTTATATCAGCCAGTGTGGGAGCACCATAACGCGGACGACTTACAACTCTACTTGTCCAACGTAGCGTTGGATACATCTGCTGCCATACATAATATAAACGTGGACCTAAAAAGTAGTTCCTCGTGGTCGGAGAACAACTGCTTGGTTATTAATCTTGCCAAGTAGAAATATGTAGTTTTTGGATCAAAGTATTAGGTCTGTAATACTATTCATGGCCTTAATTCCAGTAATATCTTCGTCATGAATGAACCAATAGAGCGGGTAGTAGAAGCTAATAACCTCGGCCCACTCATGGACGGGAATAAAAAGAAAAAAAAAACATAAAACTACTATAAAACACTAATTTAGGACGCCGCCGGGCCTAGGCTACCGGTGGTTTATGCGACAGAGAGAGCAACAAACGAACTTATAATTATTAAAACTGTTAACTTTCAAATTAAAATTAAATGTGAATCGTTCAGTCTTTTCTCGTTTACATCTATGCCGCAGTCGACGCACGCCTGATAGCGCCTGCCGGCTTCAGATACCGCGCGAAGCCGCGACTTATTCTTCTACCGGCTTTAACTGACTTTACACTGAACAGGAAATTTCTGTCCGTTGCTTCCGATTTTAATCATATTTCAGTGTATTTAGAGTTTCAAGCTAACGCTGTCAAAATGGTCGTGCGAAAAAGAAGCATTAAAAAACTGTACTAAACTTATATTCAGTTTTTTTGGGAATAGTTGATATAAATTATCGTTTTTCGAAACAATTTCTTTTTGATATATTTTTCTGTTCCACTGATAAGTTTTCCTTTAACATAAATATTTTTGGCAAAGGTTATCTTTTTATATTGCAATACTTGTAGGTACGAAAATAATGGAATACAACCGAGCATTTAACTTCACTGCTTGATTTTGTTTTTTTTTCGCGCATTGTATTCCTACCGACCGTACGCTCTGCCATTTCACAACGCAGCGCCGAAACTCTGCCCGAATTTGGGTCTGTGCTTCATATTAATACTTTTGTGATGCAAATTTGACCCAAAGGTGGGCTTCCTGTTTATTATAATACTTATGTAATAAAATCTAAGAATTATCCACTATTTTGTTATGTAACTACTTTGTATAGAATGGTTGGAACCATAACAAAGTTAGTTAATAAAGTCTTCATTAAAAAAAATCCCGTGAGTGCCTGGAACTTACGGAAGTGTTCTATTATAAATAAGGCTTCTGTCACGTTTTACGATAGATGAAGGGAGACCGTACACCTGTTCTTGATCGAGCCAAACCGAGCCTACACGGATGAAGCACCCTCTTCTAACAGAAGTTGTTTCTGTGTCTTGCACATATATTCTTCCATCAGATACTCGTATGAGTGGCAGAAAGGCATTCAGTCTTAGATTGGTTTTATTCCACGAGTATTTGTACAAATAAAAATAAGATAAGTCGCTATAGATTGCATGAAGTAGTAAACCTCTAGATTACATGTTGGAATTAGTATTCTAAAGTACTGTGACAAATACATTGTGAGCTGACTTAGTGTCCACTTGAAATTTAATTGTTCTAATGATATTACACTTAAACATAAATAATCCTGCACGTCAAGAATTAGTCAGTCATATGCGCTTTTATAAACTGTAACGATATGCAAGAAAGTCTCTAAGTTTTTTTAACCTGCGACGCAAAAAGAGGGGTGTTTGCAGTTTAACGTCTCTGTCTGTGTGTCTATCTGTGGTATCGTAGCTCCCAAAGGGATGAACTGATTTTCATTTGGTTTTTCTTGTGTCATAGATAATTTTATCCCGAGTGTTCTTAGCCATGCTTCATGAAAATCTGTTTAGCCGTTTTTGAGATATTGAACTTTGAAATGAAAATATCGGGGGCTTTTCAACTTTTCTAAGTTGTAGTTATTATCTATACGTCCCTACATACGTGTTCCGTTATTACGTAAGCGTGTCAACACGCGAGTCGATTCTGAGTGGCGCTGAATATTCATACAGCGCTGAGCGAGGTTTCACTAGCAGCGTCTGTAGTTTTCCTGAGTATTAGCAGTTTAATTGAAACACGATCAGACTAAATATGTTTTAAAACCAGGGCCAGAACGCGCGTCGATCTAACATGTGATTAAATTCGACATCAAATTGATATCAAATAGACGACTGTATAGCCTGTTGGGCACCCAGCCTACAAATTTGATGGTGCTGGATTCAAACCTCGGTTAGGGCAAATATTTATACTATATTTGAACATACTCATACTCATTTTTTTGTAATGCACAGGTACATTTACGTCAAAGTTTGTACATTTTCGTATACACAATTATGTTCTCTATTCATTAAATTTAACAAAAACATTTTCATAATTCACTGTTGAATAATTATAATAAAAATGACATATTTCTAATTTTAATTACTATATATTCACTATACTAACCTGTAATAATTAAAAGTCACATAATTCCTTGATATTATAAAAAGCATTTATAATGAGCCATTTTTTATTCAATTTTTTTTTATTCGTCTAAGTGTTTAATACGATCCGAAATGGCATTGTATATTTTATATTTTATGTTTTTGTAACATTAATTAAGTTCATACAACATGCTCGTTTCTGTTTCCTAAACAAATTAATGAACTTAGCAAGTCTAAATTCAAATCTGTAGTAACAATTTGAATTTAGAATTCAAGAACAGTTATCACAAAAGCATTTATATAAGGTAAACGATTACATCATGGGATTTTGGGCAGTGATAGTGTCCTGCATGGCTAATCTATCGCGAAAAAAGGTTTTCTACTGTAGCATTGTTATTTTTTAGTAGCTTACACTGTAATTTTATATTAAACTATACACTGTATATTGTTTTGAAAAAATGACACCTCGCACAGTTTCTTACGCCGGTTCTTCTCGTGGCAGAGGTATTTTTCCGAACCAGTAGTAGTTTATTGACGTTCATAGGTGCATGTAATATGCCTAATTTGAATAATAAATTACTTTCACTTTACTTTTTACAAAAAAGAAATACAAATAGAAAACATTTACTCGTTACAATAGATATAAGTATACAGCAGATGACTTAAATATTCATACATGAAAATCACTTGTAGGTAAATGATAGGTAAAACTACACTAGTATCTAACTTGGAGTAGCCCTAACGCTTGCACAGAAGCCGCACAGAAATAGTTAGAAGTTTGTATGAACGAGTAATCCGGGTAGTCGCGATTCAATCAAAGCGCTCGGATTACCGGCCGCGGGGATTACAACCATCTATAGCCGGTTATAACCAGGTAACCGGTTATTGCTTTTGTGTAACAGATATAATCATTTTTTGTCACAGCATAAAAATGTAGTATCACACGTATTTTACGTAACGTTATAGTCCATACATTCAAATCTACATTAACTTTACTATTTTTTATTAAGAAATGTAACTCAAGAGTTTTATAAAGAGTAAATCTACATTTCCTACAGTTAATTTTACATCGCATGAATAATCACATCCAAAAAGGTTCCGGACTTAAATATAGGTAACTAACAAAGACACTCTTACGGTGCGACTCTATTCGTCTGTCACAATAATAATTTAAAAATAAAATACACAGGTTGTTTTAATTCATTTCCGTTACTTCTAGCATATAGCCATAGAAACAACGTAGCACATTTGGTTTTTCAAAATTCAAGAAAAAATATTTATTCGTATTTATTCAAAATAATTAATTAAGTACATATAAATCACCTTTCAGCCGATGCGAAATTATACAGGCAGCTCAATAGCCAGATCTCTAAGTCCCTTACCCACGATCTGCGCCAATTCAATACAAAGCGTATTGAAGAGGCCATCGAGCAGAATAAGGGCTCTAAAGTTTTCTCAAGAGATCTGTCTATTGGGCAGAGCCAGCTCGCCAGATTGAAAACTGAAGATGGTAGAATCGTTTCGTCCAAACCTGAGCTTCTGAGTGAGATAGAGTGCTTTTATGGACAGCTATACACGTCAACTAGCAGACCCGAAGTTGGTCTGGCGGAAGACCCTAGAGCTAGATTAACCCGGCACTATACCGAAGATATCCCGGACATCAGCCTGTACGAGATTAGAATGGCTCTTAAACGTGGGCTGTACTACAATCTCTCCAACGGTGCCAAGTGGACTACCGCTATATCGAAGTGCTGAAGTGTTTGTACGAGAACGCCACTATGTCAGTTCGACTCCAGGACCACAACTCAAAGCCTATTCCGTTGCAGCGGGGAGTCAGGCAAGGAGATGTTATTTCTCCTAAACTGTTCTCCGCTGCTCTGGAGGATGTTTTCAAGACTCTGGACTGGAGAAGGCTAGGCATCAACATAAACGGCGACTACCTCAACTCACCTTCTGTTTGCTGACGATATAGTAGTCTTGGGTGAGACCATGGAGGATTTAAGTACAATGCTCAATGATCTCAGTAAAGCCTCCGAGCGAGTTGGTCTAAGGATGAACATGGACAAGACGAAGATCATGTCAAATGTCCATGTCGCACCAACTCCTTTAACAATCGGACACTTTACGCTCGAAGTTGTAGACGATTACATATACCTAGGACAGACTGTCCAGTTAGGTAGGTCCAACTTCGAGAAAGAGGTTAATCGTCTAATCCGACTCGGCTGGGCAGCGTTCGGGAAGCTACGGCACATCTTTTCGTCCAATATTCCGCAGTGTCTCAAGACAAAAGTCTTTGACCAGTGTGTGTTGCCAGTGATGACATATGGCACTGAAACGTGGTCGCTTACTATGGGCCTCATAAGAAGGCTCAGAGTCACCCTAAGGGCAATGGAGAGAGCTATGTTGGTAGTTTCTCTGCGTGATCGCATCAGGAATGAGGCCATCCGCAGCAGAACCAAAGTGACCGATATATCCCTCCGAATCGCTAAACTTAAGTGGCAGTGGGCGGGGCACATAGCACGTAGAACCGATGGCCGTTGGGGCGGAAAGTTTCTCGAGTGGTTACCACGTACCGGAAGGCGTAGCGTGGGCAGGCCCCCCACACGGTGGACTGATGACCTGGTGAAGGTCGCGGGTGTCCGCTGGATGTGGGTGGCGCAGGACCGGTCATTGTGGATGTCTTTGGGGGAAGCCTATGTCCAGCAGTGGACGTCTTTCGGCTGACATGATGATGATGATATAAATCACCAAGGGTGAATGAAAAGGGGTGAAAGAAAAACGGCCTTAAGAGTTAACGTGAAGTTGAGTAAAATTTAATGTCAAGTGTGACAATTGGAAATCGAATGACACGCACGTTAACATTATTTCATTGTTAAGGATCTTTTATACTATACTAGAGCTGCTAATTAAATAAAAACCGGCCAAGTGCGAGTCGGACTCGCGCACGAAGGCTTCCGTACCAGAAAAAAGGCTAAAAGCTTGTGCCATTAAACACTTGTTTTATTGAGTTTTTTTTATTTGTTGTTTTAGCGGCAACTACTGTGTTGTATGACAGCCCCCCTTAATTATTATTATTTTGATTTTAGTATTTGTTGTTGTAGCTACAATAAAAATACATAATCTGTGCACTAAAATATCACGTTTTTTGTATGGGAGCAACCCTTAATTATTATTATTTTTTGTTTTTAGTATTTGTTGTTATAGCGGCAATAGAAATACACAATCTGTGAAAATTTCAACTGTCTAACTATTACGGTTCTTGAGATACAGCCTGGTGACAGACGGTCGGACGGACAGACAGCGAAGTCTTAGTAATAGGGTCCCGTTTTTACCCTTTGAGTACAGAACCCTAAAAATGAATTCTCGAATATTTTCTAAATAGTACGAACTGAGATACTAGGTAGTGTTTTAGAGAAGATTACTTTATGTTAATCTTTAGGATTGTGCCGCCGCAATTAACGGAATAAAAAAAACAGCCTGTATAAACAAGCAACAAGTATTTTCGGCACATTTTTGTCACATGGTATATTAACATAATATCATTATATACACGAGAATTCCAATAAAATACAATCTTATTTTGAAATAAATAATAACTAATTACCATTATAATTCTTTGCTTCAGTTATTTTACGAGTATCATGCCAATGGAATGTTGTGTTAATAAAATCGTATAATCATTTAATTAACGAAGTGAAATACATTATTTCATATTATAGGCATGGAATAAATTGTGAGGGCCTACCCGGTTATTGACACCTAGTAATGTACTTTAAATAAATAACAGAGTTTATTGCCAATAACTTGGACGCAAAATTCAAGTTATCATAATGATAAAAGGAGAAAGTCTGCAGAATATCGCTGTTAATAGTACTTGTTGTTCGTCGTTCATTTAGTAAATCGTTGTCCCAGTACCTTTAATAAGGTCTGATTGTTATGTTTTTTTTTTTATATGATGTAAAAGATCATTATAGTCATGGTAAGGTGGGCCCTGTAACTGGAGCAAATATTTAAAAGGACACTTCCTTAGAGCATCTGCAGTAGCACGTGGCGTACAATTTTTTTAATTTTTTTTGGGAGAAATTTTGATCTAAAGTTATGATATGATATAAAGATATGAGTAATGGATCTTGACACCATGAGATAATAGCACATCAGTCAATGTGGTGTTTGAGGTAGTATCAGGTTATGAGTCATCATTGTTTTTGCATTTTTTATTTACAAGGATATTTTTGGTAATTTTATTGACTTTTTAACCCTTTCTGTACGGGTGACAACCAGAGTTGCCAATTAGGCAACATCACTGTAGTACGGGTGTCAACTATAGTTGATCGAAACAAGGACGAAGTTCGAGATTTTTTTTCAAAAAACTTAGACGTTATGTGTTGGTAATAACGATAATATTTAGTAGTAGCATTAGTATAGATACAAAGAAAAAAAATGCCAGTAAATTTCGGTAGATGGCGTTGAAATAAATACTTATTTAAAAATCCCGCATTTTTTCTGTCAACTGGGGTTGACACGCATACTCCACAAGTGCAGAAAAAGTAACTCAATATGGCGGCAAATAGTGTTGTTTTATATGTCATCGAGTTTTAGTAGTGGGGCCAGTTGCAAGTGTTACGTTCGTAAATTTCGTGATTTAAAGAATATTAATATTTATTATCATTTCACAAAAGCATTCGACACCGTGTCTGTTCCCATCCTCCTTTCGAAAATGGAATGTATTGGTATAAGAGGTTTGCCCCTCCAGCTCTTTAAGAGTTATCTCACTAATCGAAAACAGTGTGTACGCATAGATGATGTGACCAGCCAGTACTCTCTAATGAAGTTTGGTGTTCCACAAGGCAGTATCCTGGGCCCAACATTGTTTTTGATTTATATTAATAATCTGTGTGACCTAAAAGTCCCAAACGCACATATTACTACTTTTGCAGATGATACAGCCATTTTATTTGTTGGAGACAATTGGAGAGACGTACAGTCAGCTGCAGAATACGGCCTAAAACTAGTCTTGGATTGGCTCAATAATAACCTTCTCACTTTAAATACTTATAAAACCAAGTATATTAATTTTTCCATCACTAAACATAACCAACCAAATTTTCCATTCACAATTACAGCACACACTTGTTACTCCGATAAACCATCTAGTGCGGCTACCGCTACTGCTTGTAATTGTGACTTATTAGAAAATTCACAAGATATTAAATATCTGGGAATCATTGTTGATAGACATCTCTCTTGGTCATATCATATGCGTTATCTCTCTGACCGACTTCGTAAACTAATCTTTATTTTTAAAAAATTGAGACGTATCCCTGACTCACATTTCCTTAAATCAGTGTACCTTGCCTTAACCCAATCCCTGCTAGCTTACTGTATAACGGTCTGGGGAGGTGCTGCAAAAACGCACCTGCTCCCATTGGAACGCGTTCAAAGGTCTATTTTAAAAGCAATGCTCGCCAAACCTAGGAGGTTTTGCACTCAAACATTATATTCTATTGCCCAAGTGCTAACAGTCCGTCAACTGTACATTGAACGTACTTGTCTAAAACAACATAAAGTTCCAGACCTACAAAGCGCAAACACACGTAAACGTCTACATGGGCGAAGAAAATACAAAGTGTTCAGTTCAGTCGTACACAACACCGCCTTTTATCGACGACAATTCGACTTTCTGGCACCTTTTCTTTATAATAAAATCAACCAAAGTCTAAACATCCGATGTTGTAATATATATATATTATTAAAATCAGTTCGAAAATGGGCCATGACCCTCGATTACATAGAAACTGAAAAAGTTCTAGAAATCATAAGATAATAATATCTACATGCCTTTAACTCTACAAGTATTAAAATATCTTGAACACAAATTGTTACAAAACTATTGATAATTCCAATAAACTGATTGAAGGATACGACGCTTTCATCAAATTTAACGTAATGAAGCAATCTAGAAGGTTCTCAAAAAATTCATCAATGCTCCTCCTTCACACACACGCAAACTCACACTCAATCACACACCACACATACTCGAGCATAATTAGTTATGTACAAACATAAATAAATTAAATAATTGTGTAACTGAAGTGAAACGCAAGATGCTTGGTCAAACACTGATTTATTCGAAGCTACCCTCTTATGTAAATATGATAAGATTAACAAATAACTACCTACATAATTATACATAGTGAATCTACAACATCTTTCTCCTCATAGAAATGAGTTTCGATAAATGTTAAAAGTTTTACATTACTACATACACATGCATACCTAAGTCCTAGATGTACATGTACCGACATAAGTGGCTTCCTGTAGTAATAATTACCACCATCTTCCCTTATCCTATAATTACATTGTATGTTTTTTTTTTTTTTTTAATAAAACTTGAAACAGCAAAATTATATACTGTAGTTGTTATTATTAAGAACTAGGGCTATAAATAGAATTATTGTAAACATATTTTTAACAATGCAATTGCGTTTGGTATGAGTAGGTACAAATGTAACCAACGGAAGCTGCTTCAAATGTACGATTATGATCCTAATGGCCACGCAGTGAATAAAAAAAATAGATAAATAAAAAGCAACGACTATTCTTATTAGCCAAACTAAAGTACCCGTTATAATGTCATGAGGACGTATATGACGTGCACATAGTTACATAATAGTATTCTACGTCTTCCACTGAGCATATAATCACTACGTCTTCAAAATTAAAGTTTACAACATTAAGTCATTGCTACATATGTTTCGTACCAGCTGTTTACTTGTAAACACTGATGAACGATTTTACTTGTGGAATAGATACATCATGTGTACTACATTCATATGCAGTGAATAATAGTGTTTCAATACAAACACTTATTGCTTATTGCACTAAACCTGCTAATACATAGGTTTTTTTTTTCTAATCTTTTTGAGTGTACTTAAGTCTAGGGAGTAGGGTTCACAATGGTTTGCATATTGTAAAGTATGTAGGACAATTTATTTTAATCAAATTCAGGTATTTCCACCTGCATTTTCTTAGCCATACTCCTAGTTGTAGGGCCAGTAGGTATCTCAGTATGCTTAGAACTCGTTAGATCTGTCGGGATACTTACCGCAGGGGTCAGTACCACCATCGGGAGCGGCGGTGGAGCGGGTACCACGCTAGCTAGCGGTTCATGCGTGCTACTGCTCGCGCTTGTGCTAGGCTGTGGCACGTCACCGCCAGCAACGCCTTGCGCGTTGCCGGTGGGAGTGCGAGGGCTCTGCCGTCGAATGAGATGGCGGCGGTTTCGCCTATATTCACGTCCAAGACTGTCTCTTAAAATATATGATCTGGGCTCGGGTGCTTTACTTACCACCTTCATGAATTCACGCTTTAGACCGTCAGCAACAACTACGACCTCTTCTTTTTGTAATGGTGGGAGATCGCGAGCTGTTTGATCGTACCTACGTTTTTGTCGCATTTGTTTATTTAAAATGGAATGATGATTTTTAGCAAAATTTGTTTTCGTTTCCCCTTTAAAGTACATTGGTAAACGTGTGCGGATTTTTCTTCCCATTAATATTTTAGCAGGAGAATCTATTCCATCTCTAGGCGTGCTCCTGAAATTTAATAACCCTAAATGGTAATCTTGGCCCGACAGGACACATTTCTGTATCATCTTTTTAACTGTACGTACTGCCCGTTCATTTTTTCCATTTGACTGTGCGTACATTGGTGATGAGGTGATGTGAGTTACATCCCACATTTCCACAAACTTTTTAAACTCTCTCGACGCGTACGCCGGCCCATTGTCTGTTATCAATTCTATCGGACTTCCATGTCTCGCGAATTGCTCCGTCATAGCTGCGATTACACAATTACTGTTAATCGCTTTTAACTGGTTTACCTCAACATAGTTTGAGAAATAATCCACTAGTATTAAATAATACTTTTTATTGAGCTCAAAAATATCGGAGCCTAATTTATACCATGGCTCGTCCGGCACGTGAAAATATAAACGTTCATTCCATTCCTTTGTGACATTTTTTCCGATAGGGTTCAACTGATCCTCAAGCGAGCTAACATACAATACATTTACATAAAGTCCATCATCTTCCGAGATTTCGGCGTAATCGTCCTCATTAACGGACACATAGTCGACACGATCTCCCTTAGCCTTAGCTCGCTTGGTGCACACTTTAGCGTAATGTCCGCGCATATCACATACGTAGCACTCAACGTTGGCCGCCGGACAGTACGCAGTGTCGCAGTGGGGGCTCCCGCAGCGCGGACACCGCTGACCGCGCGCGGGCGGCCGGCCGCCGCGCCGGCCGCGGCCCCGGCGCCCGCGCGCCCCGCGAGCGCGCCCGACCGAATCCACCTGAATACCCGATGACGTCGAGGCTTGCGCTTGTTCGATTTGTCGACCCTCTTCTGTGGACATCTCATGCGCTTCACATATTTGCACCGCCTTCGCGAGGGTCAAACCATCCGCCCTGAGCAAACGATCCCTTACTACATTGCTCGATATACCACAGACCACTCGATCACGTATAAGCCCGAACTCCAAATGTTCAAACTCACATCCTTGACTGAGCAGTTTTAATGCTGTCACATATTGATTAATAGTTTCACCGGGGTTCTGGGTGCGCGTAAAGAACTTAAAACGTAACATGGTTACGTTCACTTTCGTACCGAAGTGATCATCGAACTTCCGCTTAACACAATCGATATCATCAGCACTTTCGTCCTTAGCATACGTGAACGTGGAAAAGATCTCATATCCTTCGGCGCCAATGAGGTTGACAAGCAGGCTCGCTTGCACGTCCTTCGCCTCTTTGTTCACCCCCGATGCTTTTAAAAACACCGCAAATTGCTTCCACCATTTTTTCCATGCGTCGGCGCGCGCCGCCGCGCTGCCTTCGACATTTAATTCCGGCGGAGGACGAGCGTGCTCCATATATTACACGTTACACACTAATACACGGTGATTTAGAAATTACGATAAACACTTGTCGGAACCTTATGGCGTTTTAACTAAATTATTATATTTTTACCGCTGCCACCATGAAGTGAAACGCAAGATGCTTGGTCAAACACTGATTTATTCGAAGCTACCCTCTTATGTAAATATGATAAGATTAACAAACAACTACCTACATAATTATACATAGTGAATCTACAACAGTAACGACCTTAAGATACAAATAAATATAAGTTCCTCTAGGTTAATAAATACTACAATAGGATAAAACTATAAATTTATTCTACTCACCTTATACTTTATTTTTATTTTGTTTTGTAATCTGATGCAACTAGGCCGATGATTGTAAAGATTCATCAGACAAAATGTTGAATCAAATTGTTTAACTTAGTACATTTTATCTTTAAGTTATTTACTTACTGTCTTCCTTTATGTGATCTTTAGTAATCCAAGATGTTTGTCCTAGTTTCTTAGGTTAAAAGCCATTACTAAATGTATTTCGCTTCTGTATCAAATAGGTAACAATGTAGCATTTAGCGATCTCAAAATGAGCATCAGAATACCCTGTTCCCTATAAGACAGGTTTACCTAGTTTAGGGCACAGGACACCGTTCTTAGGCTTATTCAAATATCTATAAGTGCACTCTGTACTTCACATCTATTTAAGCTGATATGTTGATAACCAATAAATATAATTTTCATTTTCATTTTTCATTTAAAGGCCTTATTCTATTGAAAATATCATAAACTAATATTTACAAAACTAACAATAGTTGAAAATCGCTTGTAGTAATTTAAATTTGATTTTGTTTTAGCGTGAGATATTACGCGTGAAATATATAGTATTAGTGATTATAAGTGCAATAAGTGAGTAGTTATCAAACGTGCATAATGTTTTTAATGTGTGTATAAAATTTCAAGCACATAGCTTTTATATTTCAGAAAATACACGTAAGTGAAAATATGTAATTGACAGATTTCAAGGCTAGCCGGGAGTATAAAAAAAATCTACTATTTGATTAGGCATTACTACTCGTACTCCTCTCAAACAGTTCGAATATAACACGGTCTAAATTACTGTACAAATTAAAAAAATACTGTGATAATCGATATTACATTAATGCCTTTAGTATTTATCTTTGCAGTTTATGCGTACTTTGGCTATAAATAATTTAACTGCTGCTCCTCTGGGATTAAAGGACAATGACCAAATTAGTATGGGCTCGTGCCCTGTCAAAAACTGCCGATTACAAAGTTAATTTATAGTTTATTTTATAGTCTTTTGGACGCAGATTTAGCTTTTTTATCTTTTATTTCATTTAAACCTGGGAAGATCTTGTATTTTTGAAATAAAAAAATACCCCTTTTGACATTAATAACTTCTCAAACATTTAAGTATTTTTGCCCCTATATGTTTCGTAGGCGTTCTGTGAACAATTGTTTCCATTTGAATAGTTTTATTGAAAGCATTTTCAACTACTGAAAGGCGATTAGATGCTCTCTAAGTATGTATCGCAAGTACTAGAGGGCAGATTGCGTCCAATTTAGCAGTATTAGAAGAGTATTGAAGTGGTTATGGATACATAGGGCAAAACAAAGCTAACAGCCGAGTTGAGTCTCTAGCCGCCTGTGTTGGCCAACGTACGCCCCTTTGTCCATAAAGACGACCTATTCCTTCTGTTCTAACAGAAAGCTACAGAACGGTCAGTGAATATGGGTTAGGTCAGTAAATAAACTCTAGTGCTTTACCCTTTATTATATGATAATTCTTTACCCCAGTATGATTTTTCTTTCGAGTATTGGATACTACGCTAATGTGTTCAAATACATTGAAAATATTTCTAAGCAATAGGTTGAGAGCCGCCTGAAGAGCCTTAGCTTTCCCAATCTTCTTCTTCGTCTTCGTTACACCCTTGCTAAAGTAGTCGTGGTAGTCATCCTACTTTATATGGAACTCTTGCAAAATGGATACGTTGGTCCTAAATGCTGTCCACTGTATTCTGAGCATCTTCCGCTAACACCACATTTCAAGAGAGTCTACTCTGCGTTTCTCGGTGTCTCTTAACGTCCAGCCCGGCTAGTATGATAGGTTATACCGTCACGTTTTATGTGACGTTTTAGTATATTTTGGCCATATAACGTGACGGTATAAGTTATCATACTAGCCGGGCAGGTCTCTGCGGCATAGGGACATACTGATACGCATCCACCGTAGTTAGATACCAGAGAACCCAGATAGAGTAAATTATTGAACCATTTCACAATACGCAATTCGAGACACTTCTGGGCAGTTGCTGTTGGCTCGATCGACAATCTTAATCTTGGTTTTACTTTCCAGGCTTGTACATTCTATTTTCCCTAATAGCTCTTTCCTGTGACTGATACTAGTAGCGATCAACGTGGTGTCATCCGCGTATCCGTTTATTCCCAGTAGTCCCGTGGAAGGAGTTCCATGGCGGAACTAGTGAAACTTTTTTTCCCAATAGTTCCGTTCCCAATGTTCAGTTGTGGCGCTTCGCCGGCCGCTGCCGCGGCACGCTCGCTTCGCTCGCTCGGCTCGCGCGTTGTAGGGTCACAGTTCTACTAACACTCCTCCTCGCTTCGCTCGTCGTCGTACCTAACTACCACTCTGTACCGTTGACGGAACTATTGGGAAAAAAAGTCTCACTAGTTCCACCACGGAACTACTTCCACGGGACTACTGGGAATGAACTCGCGTACCGCAGGTTTGAGATCATCGTTCCGCCAATGGCTACGCCATCCCTCTCATCAGCGTTCTCAATATCATCATCATCATCATATCAACCGAAGGACGTCCACTGCTGGACATAGGCCTCCTCCAAAGAGTGCCTCAATGGCCGAACATTATGGACTCATTTATTCTCATTGCGGTTCAAGGGATCTGAGCTTCTTTCTCAACCATACCACACCATAACCATGTCACAAAACCATAGATTTTGTTATTACTTTGGCTTTGCGTATCAGAAAGTAATACCCACACCAGACGGTCCTTGGTTGCACGACGAATGTTCCGGTTCTTCCACTTTGCCGAGAACGGCCGTTGCGCTTTTGGCCATTCTGGTTCGTCCACATATTTCCAGTTCTCAAACTAATCCATCTTTTTATAAACAACGAAGATTCAGGAAGAATATTTGCTATATTTAAGATTACCATTATCTTCATTTCTTTGTGGTTACTACTTAAACTTATCTAGAACAATATTTATTTTGCTATTCCGCTAGGCTAAAGAATGTACAGGTCTATAAGAAATCCTGGGCATAGAACGGTAAGGTAAACGTCTCAATGTATTTAGCTCTATTAATATATATGACATAACTACATATGATTGAAAAAGTCAAGTATTACTTCAGTGTATTTGGGCGTTTACCTTACGTGATTCAGTTTCTTTGACTATATAAGGTTATAGGTATCACAGAGCGTTGACGAGTATTGGATCGATTTCAACCATATTATATAACTATGTCCAGATTTTATCGAGAACTTTGTGTTGCTGATGGACAGCCGGATCCTTCTACGATATTTACCTGCTGTCGTAGTGTCTGGTCAGTATTAATTAAACACACTGAGTGAATAAAATATCATGACCTTAGTTGCCATAACTCTGATGCAACAGTACAATATTATGCTGTATGTACAGCAGTAGTAGAAAGTTTGTAGAAATGGAAAAATGCTGAGCAGTGTGGATTGCAGAACTCGACTCGGCTTTCGACGCTCATACAAAAAGTCTAAGTCAAAGTTCTAGTACGACCAAGCTCGATTTCCTGTCATCTTCCTTAACCTTCCGAACGCCATGTACCTACATAATATGCGCGGTATGCCTGATACCGTGCCCACTTTGCCTATACCGGCTATCTTAGTACTTAACTTGCCTATACCGCCAAAGTAAGTTTCATGCTTTCAAGCAAGATTTATAGATAGGTACAGTACAGTCAAAGAATTTAATTGTTGACAGTCTTGTCAAGCGGTATAGAAAATATATTTTTTAAGAAAAAAACCGACTTTAATGGGGGAATGGTTATTATACTTCGATGGTGTACTCTTAGATTCCATACAATGAAATAAAAATGGCTATAAGTATGTTAATAGTGGTAGAAGACTAAGTACCTTCAATTCCTCATGGAATCCTCCATCAGAACTCAAGCTTGACAAAAATGTGTCTTGAAAACCTAGCTTGCTTGACAAACATAACGAAGAGAATAAATCGCCAAACGTGAACTATGCGTCGTTGAAGAGTTCCATTCTGATCATCATCAGCAGTTTCACTTCATCAAATGTCACTTATTTAAATGTAAACGTTTGATTTGCTTATAAAAATACTAAAATCACTATATGTATGCCTTTTACATTTAAGGAGTACCCTCGATTCCTCGTGGATCCCATCATCAGAACTCAAGCTTGACAAATGATTGTCTTGAAAATCTGACCTGCTTAAAAAACATAGCTAGGAGGACAAATCGGCAAACGTGAACTTTTCGTCGTTGAAGAGTTCTGTTCTGAACATTATCAGCAGTTCCACTTCATCAAATGACACATTTTTGTATGAAAATGCTTGATTTGTTGATAAAAACACAAAAATCACCACATGTTTGCCTTTAAGATTTGAGGAGTTCCCTCGATTCCTCATAGATCTCATCATCAGAACTGAGTTTTGACAAAAACAAACCAATTTTTGGATATATATACTTAGAATCAAAAAAAGAATCATCAAAATCGTTTCAGACATGATGGAGTTCTGGAGTATCAAACATAAAAAAAGAAAAAATAACATACAACTCAATTGAGAACCTCCTCTTTTGAAATCTGGAAAGACGGTTAAAAAGAAAAAGTTTGCAAAATGGGTAGGGAACTAAATTCCTTGAGTGTATTCATGGCAAAGCCTGCAAAGTAAGTTTCATGGTTTTAAGTGAGATTTATATGTGTTCTCATGTAGGCACTAGGCAGTATGTTGAAGTGTGTAATATTTGTGACCAAAAATGGCGTACAAAAGAACGAAACTAAAACCTACAATCATATCCACTATTTTATTATATTTTTTGAAATGAAAATAAAATATTAATAAACATAAGGAAATTGCCGGTCAATTATAACTTAGGCAGTTATAACCTGGTTATAACTACATATATTATGTACTTACCACTATATTTGGCCATATTGAATACAAATATTTTATCTCTAGATGGAGCATGTATTACAGTTTTGTATTAAATTATAACAATCAACACATTTAGGCCTTATTGGCATTCAATTGGGTAAAACATTAAGATAAGTGACCTACAAAGCACAGTGTAGGTTGCGAACCGCAGGGAACACGAGGTACTATAAAAAGACCATAGTATCAATAGTCGATTATGACGGCTTCATATATGTACTAGGTAGGTCCATATATGTACTTACGTAAGTTTTGTTAGATATATACTTACCTATTTTGGCTTGGTCGCACATCGTGCGCGACGGAAACGGGACGTCCGCGCAGCGGGACCTCTGCGCAAGTGCGCACCGAATGTACCTACGGTGACAGGTTGGCAAGGTATGTAGACTACGCGACGCAAGCGGGACGTTACCACTACTCTCCACACTCGCGCTTTAAGCACAACATACTACCTATAAAACCTAGGCAACTATTAACGGTACAAACCTTTGCTGTGACAACGTAATACTGTTAGACAACCTAAAGTAACCTTTTATTGTAATAACTAAATCGGATCAGTACAATCATTTATAACGCCGGCGGATAAAGATTAAACGATTACGATTTTTCCAATTGCTGTGGTGTCACATTCTTTTGGCTACTACGAGTACTTGATTTTTTTAAAAGATCAGGGCATAAATATGTGTCACCTAGCCAAAGTGCAGTGCAGCACAACTGGGGAAGTACCTCCTTCCTACAGAAAACCACAGCTATAATAACACCAATGTTCCTCTAATCAATAATGGACCAGCAACGCGTTGTGATTATTTTGGAGTCGCAGGTGTTTATCGGCTATGGTGTTTCCTTACCATCAGGCAAGCCGTGCGCTTGTTTGTAAAATAATTTTTAAGAAAAACAGCCGACTTCAATGTGGGAGGCCGGTGAAAGATTATTATATACTTATATGGTGCACTCTTAGATTCCATACAATGAAATAAAAATGGCTTTAAGTATGTTTATAATGGTAGAAGACTAAGTACCCTCAATGCCTAATGGAATCCTCCATCAGAACTCAAGCTTGACAAAAATGTGTCTTGAAAATCTAGCTTGCTTGACAAACATAACGAAGACAACAAATCGCTAAACATAAACTATGCGTCGTTGAAGAGTTCCATTCTGATCATCATCTTATTTAAATGTAAATGCTTGATTTGTTTATGAAAATACTAAAATCACTATTTGTATGCCTTTTTTTTGTATTTGAGGAGTTCCCTCGATTCCTCATGGATCCCATCATCAGAACTCGAGCTCGATAAATGATTGTCTTGAAAATCTAAATGCTTAACAAACACAGCAAAGAGGACTTTTTGCCAAAAGTGAACTATGCGTCGTTAAAGAGTTCCGTTCTGATCATCATCAGCAGTTCCACTTCGTCAAATGTCACTTTTTTGGATGAAAATGCATGATTAATTCATGAAAATACTAAAATCACTATATGTGTGCCTATCACATTTAAGGAGTTAACTCAATTCCTCATGGATCCCATCTTCAGAACTCGAGCATGACAAAAATTAATCGTGAAAATAAAACTTGTTTAACACAGCTAGGAGGACAAATCGCCAAACGTGAACTATGCGTCGTTAAAGAATTCCGTTATGATCATCATCAGCAGTTCCACTTCATTAAATGTCACTTCTTTGAATGAAAATGCTTGATTACTTCATGAAAATACTAAAATCACTATATGTGTGCCTTTCACATTTGAGAAGTTCCCTCGATTCCCCATGGATCCCATCATCAGAACTCGAACGTGACAAAAATTAATTGTGAAAATAGAACTTGCTTAACAAACACAGCTAGGAGGACAAATCGCCAAACGTAAACTTTTCGTCGTTGAAGAGTTCTGTTCTGATCATCATCTGCAGTTCCACTTCATCAAATGTCATATTTTTGTATGAAAATGCTCGATTTGTTAATAAAAGAAAATATATATATATATATATATATATATATATATATATATATATATATATGTTTGCCTTTAAGATTTGAGGATTTTCCTCGATTCGTCATGGATCCCATCATCAGAACTGCGTTTTCACACAAACGGGACCAACTTTGATATATATACTTACAATCCAAAAAATAATTTTTAAAATCGGTTCAGAAATGACGGAGTTCTGGAGTAACAAACATAAAAAAAACATACAACCGAATCTCCTCCGAACCTCCTCTTTTGAAATCTTGAAGTCGGTTAAAAAAGGAAAATCAAAGGGAAAAATGGCCTATAAATATGTATTACTTAACAGCACCAGTATGCAGCTTAGCAAGGCAACCCAGTTTGCGATCTATCGATCTAACATATAATCTTTGTCACTATCAAATAACAACCTAGTTAGCATCCATCCATGCTCCTAGCGTTTTTCCCGGTCGTGCCCTAAGGAGCCCAGGGTCATTACCCAATCCCAAGATTTAGAGGAGGCTAGTTTTACAAAAGCGGCTGCTTTTTGACTTTCCAACCCAGAGAAAAAACTTGACCTTGTTGGGATTAGACAGGTTTCCTCGCGATATTGTCTGTCACCGAAAAGGTACTGTTAAAGTATCAAATAATATTTGGTACATAAGTTTTGTAAAAACCCGCGAGCTCCAGCCGAGCGTCGCGTGATCGTGACATATCGGACGGAAGCATTTGACCCTTCCTAGCAAGTAAGTAAGTGCTAGAGGGGCGAATGCTATATATGCGATCATGCAAACCAGGCAGCCAGCCTCTCAGCCTCAGGAGCCTCAGAAGGCCTCAGTCAGGTATTATTATCTCAGATATTAGACCTAGATTGATCTATGATCCATTTTTATTTATTTTACATGTTGGAAATCAATAAAGCACTAAATGAATACAAAAGTAAATTAATAATACTCAAACGATTTTAAGTTTGTACATAAGTAAAAAAACACTTCATACCGAAATCATATAATTATGGTAATAATAACATTATTGTTTTAAAAAATATATTAATAGCTATAATTCCGAAACTACAGATAAAGATAAAAACGGTTAACTGGTTACGAAGTAGGTATAGTTACAAACCCGCTAATGTACCCGCGTAGAGCAGAGATGCGAAGATGTTGGTCTGCGGTTCACCTTATTGGAGGTATGGCATGCACCTTATACGAAAGACGAATATAAATTCGTCTTTCGTAGGTATGTCGGTTTGGCCGACTGGTGACCAAGTTCTCTTCTATATTATTCTGCTCCATCATCAGATCCTTAACGTTCAAGTGCATCTACTCATCGCCTAGCCCTAACATTAAAGAAGTATATGTTGGTCCAGCAGCTTTGGAATTCATAAAGTAAAACACAGTTTAATAAGCGTAACTTTTGCATACGTGTACTCGTATAAGCATATAACTAAGGCACTGGCTTATTAACATTTTACCATCAAATTAAAAATTGTTCTGAAAGAAACAAATCCATTACAGGAAATCGCATGACGGCCTCCTTAGCCTAGTTGGCAGTGACACTGCCTCCGAAGCTAGAGGTCCCGGGTTCGAATCCCGGCCAGGCATTATTTGTGCATTTAGCACGGATTTTGTTCTTGGGTCTTGGATGTTTTCTATGTATTTAAGTATGTATTTATCTACATAAGTATGTATATCGTCGTCTAGTACCCATACTACAAGCTTTGCTTAGTTTGGGACTAGGTCGATTTGTGTAAGATTGTCCCTCAATGTTTTTTTTTTTTTGCATCAAGTTCATATTGGTTAAGCGGTTTTAGAGATGTTGATGAGCACACACAAATACACACAACAATATAATGACATCTCACCCTAAAGGCGAATGCATTATTATACCATTCTGTCGTGGATACTCAGAGGTAATTAGGTATGCAATGCAGTTCGCTGTTTGCAAAAAAAATGAGGGCGTCTACCCGGTCTCATACTCCCTCTAATTTCCATTGTTTACTTCAATGTTGCGCGAGCACGGCTGTTTACATTCAAATATACGGATATTTAGTTTTTCGGTGATTACTCCTCCGTGGTATGTCCGATTTTATTTCAAGTCTAAACCATCGTCGTCACCTATCCACATGCAAAATGTGAGCGTGATCGGTTGAAGCGTGCACGAACTCAAACGAAATACATGTCGCCCAACTGTCGCCTAAGAATGCTCAGCTCAATAATTGCACATATGCCTATCTTCTGGGTTTGCGCCGTATTACGCCTGAAGCGCACGATACGATACATCATATCGCCGCTACTCGCTGCGCGTCAGTTTCGCATTGTACAATCAAGTGCAAAAATATGCATCGATTTAATACTCTCATAAATACATTTTTACCGAAACCATAATTCACCGATAATATGAGCTATGCGACATACTTTTGAGTAAGTTGTATGCACCCATATTTTTGCACCGGACTGTAACATGTTTCGCGTGCTAGCTATCATGCGCATTTAGTTTGTTAGAATGAAAGTGAACCAAGGAGGCCCAGGGGTATAAGTGACAGGCAGTGGTTTACCAAAATGCCTCCATTCCAGGTGTACGAGTAGATACATGTTTTTTCGGCGTCTTGTTTGTACACCACAGGTGACTAGTCATTCTTGATTTATCATGTTCAATTTGACTAGGGAAACCCTATATTTCCAAGGGTAGATCACATTTTTGTGTCTACATTGATTGACGAAAAGGGCTTGTCCCGTTCAATGTCCTTTGCTTCTTGTCATTGAAGAATGTGTTCTCTTGAATTACTGGTTTTCCAAAAGGTAATGTCACTAAAATGGTTAAAATATAATATTAATGAAATAATCAAAAAACTTTTTGTAACCTATCATCATCATATATGAGCCGAAGGACGTCAACTGCAGGATATCATACCCCCCCCCCCCCCCCCCCATCAGTCCCCGTCATCAGTCCGATACGATAGGATTGATATATAGGAAATTCTATCTCATAAAATGACATCGTACTCTCTATTGATTTTCTTTTGTTTAATTTTAATGTGAACTGACGATCCTTATTGGAAGATATAATACAATATTCTTTGTTGACATATTCTCTAACTATTATTATTATTTATTTGATGATGATGTAACTTCCTATAACTTTGACACTAAGCAAAATTATATTGTAATTTTATCATATAATAAACAAATCCGAATCTAAAATCCAATCTTTTTATAATACTAGCAGTAATAACTAATCGAATGTCTTAATTTTATCTTATGTTCGAAATTATTCTAGTTAGCTTGTAATACAGACTGGGTCAGTCAACTCAGTAGTACTGCGCCCGTATGAAGAGATGGATGGGTGTGATTGAAGCGAAGTATGTAAGAACTGTAGTATTTAGCATACCAAAGATTGGATACGGGCGTGAATATATATATGTGGTGAATATATTGTTGTGAATATATACATGGCGCCTTTTTAAATTCAATATATATACATACTTTTCTTGACTTATGGGGCGACGAAACTTATTGAATTATAAAGTACGCCCTAGAGATTAGCCCTACATACAAACTTAATACATTTCACGACGGATGTCAGATACGCGGATTTGTGTGCATAGAATAGACTAGAGTATTCAAATAGATGAGTCAACAGATAGGCGGAAGGATGTCATTAACACGGACCTACGCAGACCTGAGTAGAATGGACATAAACCGTATTCAAATAAATGGGTAGGTATAGATAGACAGACGGACGGATTTCATTCACATGGACCTACGCAGACCTGATGAGAATAGACATAAACCGTATTCAAATAGATGGGTAAACAGACAGACGCACGGATTTCATTCACATGGACCTACGCAGACCTGATGAGAATAGACATAAACCGTATTCAAATAGATGGGTAAACAGACAGACGGACGGATTTCATTCACATGGACCAACGCAGACCTGAGGGCCTACCGCGAACTTCGAAAATCGAACTTACCGTACCGTACCGTCCCTTTCCGTCATATTGTGTATAACACGACAGTGAAAGGGACGGCACGACACGAAGTTCGATTTTCAAAGTTCGCAGCCGTCAGATTAGAATGGACATAAACCGTATTCAAATAGATGGGTAAACAGATAGACGGACGGATTTCATTCATTGTTATGTGTTGGACCGGGTAATAAATAAAATCACGGTGGCAATGGACCTAAATGTATTAACTTCAAGACAGGAACGGATTTGAAACACTAAGCTAAGATCTTAAACTAAACTTAAAAGGTGTTGAGCGCCAAGAGGGTTTTGGACACAATGGCCGGGAGCCCTGCTTATCCGTTGCGCCGGCTAGCGCGATATTAGTAATGAAATTCGGTCCACAACTGAACCTCGAAGGGCATATCCAAAGGCTAAAACAAAGGAGTGAATTTAATAACTGCTGCCGGTTTATTACTGTACTGTCTGATCGCGCTACTCTTAGGTACTAAAACTTACCCGTTCGTTGGTTATGGTCACTAATTTATACAAAACATATGTCCGCAATTTCTTTAGATTAATTATATTATAATATTCTTAAGCCCATCGGCAAGCAAACACCGTTGTCACAATTCTCATATGTGTCGGTACGTTTATTTTAACCACTGCACGTATAATTGCTTTAAAGACATGAGCTGGAATCCTACGCCGCCTGATAAGAATGAACATAAACCGTATTCAATTAGATGGGTAAACAGACAGACGGACGGATTTCATTCACATGGACCTACGCAGACCTGATAAGAATGGACGTAAACCGTATTGAAATAGATGGGTAGACAGACAGACGGGCGGATTTCATTCACATGGACTTTGACTTTGTTTTATATATGATTTGTTAAAATATAGATATATAAATATAAATTCTAAGGAAAAACACGAAACTCGCCCAAAGTACGGCTCGAACTTGCGTGTTTGTCATTCCAGCCAGAGCAACGCGCTTGGGTACTGGACCAGTACCCAGTACTACTGGTTCATCACCGAAACCACTTACACGTTACGTTACGACATATTTTTACCTTGTTTTTGCAGTTTCCATTCCGTTCCGTTACTAGTTCTATTCCTCTCACAGCATGATTCACAGTCTTCAGTCACTCTAATGAATAAGAGTAGGTATGCTAAAAGTTGGAACTAGTAATAAGAATATACTGATCGGAATTCTTAAAACAGGCAGAACGGACCGGTAGGACAGAATAAATAGTACTCGTAGTATCTAGTTACGTACGCGCCAGCGTGGGGAGTACCCCCCGTTCCCTCTTATTTTATGAAAGACCTATAAAAAAACATAAAAGCGTTTTTTAGACATAATCGATCTAAAAAATTGCCTTAAATACTGTGAATTTATATTTATTGTTTAATTATAATGGACAGCAACTTAACACTATCGAGACTAACAATCGGTTTGCTTGATATAGTGACCTCCATTCAACAGCCATTGGACAGTACAGTCGCTCTGCCAAGTCCCTTAGGATGCTGTAGCTAATACTTTTTCTTTTTTTATGCTCAGCAGTGGGATGTGTAGAATAATGATGATGATAATGACTTACGTACAAACAGACTATCCAATTTATGGCAGAGAGCTCCCGAGAGTGCGAGAATACTTACTGTGTTGAAAATTAAGTATCTGCATTAGGTATGCCTTTCATAGATGCAACAAATCAATAAAGAGACCGAAACGCATTTATGATTCAACACACACACGCCAACTAAACGCAAGTTTACCAATGTAACTGCAGTAGAAGATCGTGTGTAGATAGCTGTCTTGTTTGTATACCACAGGATATCTGCTCATACTGTCCAATATTCAAATCAAGTCAAAATATTATTTTATATTCAAATAGGCCACAAGCACTTCGGATTACTGATTTTTCACGTCTTATTCCTATACTTTACTATTGGAACCCCTAATTCTAAGGATTACTTTTTTGCTTATTGACCATAAAGACGTTCACTGCTCCTTCATCTTTGTCATTGAAGAAAGTGTTCTCTTGAATTCCGAACAGGTCACGTCACTAAAATTGTTAAAATATAAAGTTATAACAGCCTTTTATTGATACCTATACAAATTCTATATTAGTAAGAATTATTATTTTGGTTTATTGTGAACCATTTCTATGCCGCTTCGACCAGAAATTGATCTATTGTGGCAGCATATGAGTAAGTAATCGAATGTCTTCATTGAATCAAATATCCAAAGTGCAAAATTATTCTAGTTAGCTTTTACAAAAGGCTGGGTCAGAAGTTCCCGCAACCGACGAGCCTGTATGAAACAATGTATCTCTGCTTATTGGTGGTGGGGTCCTCATACCATCAAACACATGTGTTCTTCCAGTTTATTATTCCATTAGGTATCTTATTATATTTACTTATATATTATTATAGTATTTTAAAAAAAGTGTACGAGTAGACAGACGGACGGATGTCAGACACGTGTGATTAGACTGGATATAGACGCTATTCGAATATACTAGTAGACAGACAGACGGACGGATGTCAGACACGCGTGATTAGACTGGGTATAGACGCTATTCGAATATACTATCAGACATACAGACGGACGGATGTCAGACACGCGTGATTAGACTGGGTATAGACACTATTCTTTTTTTTTATGACATAGGAGGCAAACGAGCACACGAATCGCCTGATGGTAAGCGATTAGCGCCGCCCATGGACACTCGCAACACCAGGGGGGTTGTAAGTGCGTTGCCGGCCTTTAAGATGGGAGTACGCTCTTTTCTTGAAGGTTTGAAGGTCGTATCGGTCCGGAAATACCGCAGGCGACAGTTCATTTCACAGTTTAGCTGTGCGAGGCAAGAAATTTCTGGATAAACCACAGTTGAGGACTGCCAACCATCTAAGTGGTGAGGATGGAAATTCGAATATACTAGTAGACAGACAGACGGACGGATGCCAGACACTAGACATAAACCGGTTCCAAATTGCAGCATTTCAGTGCCATAATATGTCATTACTGGCAACACATACTGGTCAATGTCCGTATAACATTAAATAATAATAATATCATTCGATAGTAATCGCATTTACTAATAAGTATCTGTGAAAACCGTGCAAGTTTTTAATTGAGGTATGGATTTACCTTGTATTCGAAGTTTCCGTTACTAATTATATCTATATTTTTCTCACAGCATGATTCATATCTTATATCTTCTTCAGTCAATCTGATGAATACGAGTAGGTATGCTAAACGTTGAAACATTGAAATTCTTAACTGACAGTCTAAAAAAATGTCAAAAAGGACCTGTAGGACGAAATAATTAGTACGAGTAGTACTTGCGTACCGTGGGTCAGCGTGGGCACTACTTCCCGTTCCCTATCTATGTGCCCAGGAGTGGGACGTATAAAGGCCGATGATGATGATGATCACTTTTGTACAGATGGTTCTCAGTCTAACAAAACCTATATTGGACATCCCGAAAATTCAAAGCATGGCATCCTACTTATTCCTAGTGCAATCGTGTATATTGACACCCCGGGGGAGTGCGAGAGCCGCATTTGGCCCAAGTGGCAAGAGGAACAGGGCTGCTAGTAGAGTGACGAGCCAACTGACGTTCTGTTGAATAGGCTGAAAGACAAACTGGCGGATAGAAAGTGGTTCGAGTACATACAAATATACCGGAACTCCTCAGACATGGATGGCGGATGGACCATCCTATTCCACCACGTACAAAGCGGATTGTATTTCCGTGAGTATAAAGTCGCCAGAGCTACCGAGTGTAGTGTGTTGAAAATGAGATAAATACCTGCATTTATGCCTGTAGAGATAAAAAAATAAGAGATAGAAACGCGCTTCTGGTTATTTTAGGTTACGGTGTCTCCTTAGCATCAGGAAAGTGGTTGGCTAATTTTAATGAAATGTCCATCTTCATCTAATAATAACCTAAATAGATCCTTAGCTCGTAATTCATAGGTATAATTTGGCTAGGAAGAAAGACAGACGGACGGAAAGATATTCAGGGATACCTAATAAACAGACACCAAATGTACCAGCTACCACTCCATTTAGTCACATATACTTTCCGAATAAGTATAATAACATTAATAATCATGTCATACCTACATAATAATGTAAATATTGTAACCACCACCACCACCATATCAGCCCATAGACGTCCACTGCAGGACATAGGCCTCCCCCACTTTCATGGGGGTAAATGCCATAATCGCCACGCTTGGCATGCGGGTTGGCGATCGCAGTATTTCCACCGCATTCCAGGGATGCTGCTGCCCAACCCCCGGTGGCCTTGGTCGTAGTTTTAGGTCGTACCCGGGTCCAAAAATATACAATTAATTATATTCAAATAAGTAGCCCAGTAGTACATTCGTGAGCCCTGCTGTTTGGTGAATGAACAAAGATCAATGTAATAAAGTGAGAAAATTGAATTACAAACAATGTTCTCCGAAATATTGGCTGCGGCATGAGGCGGGACCGCGTAGTCATCTTAGTTATTTATAATTATGAAGATGTGAGAAATACCAATCGATGCTGTTTTTTTGTTCCAGTTAATCTTCATTGTATACCCTTCATTGTGTTCTTTGGGTACTTTCATTATATAGCCAGAGCCATGGGGCAAAAAATAATTATACAGACGTAGACTTAGCACCGTAAATACAATATGAAATATAAAAGATGATTTGAATTCCGAGAAACTCACCGCAACAACCAAATAAATACTATAATTTTGCAATAATATATAGCACCGAGTTATTTCCTAAAAATGTTGACATGTGTTGAATTGACACACGTTGTGCCACGATTTTTTTTTTAAATAATCCATAGAGGTTAACGCTGTATGATTAAAACAAGTTTATCCCTATTTAACCCCATTAACCCCAACTGTGTCAAGAGCTTTAGAGAAACCAAATGACAGTAAGCCTCATGCATAAGTAGCTGGACACTTTGGGACTCCGTCGCTTTCATCCGTTGGTAAATTAGTATGACAGTTTAGACATGTCGTTAAAGCGACAAGGTACAAAGGTGTTAAGCGTTAAGCCCTTTGTGCGACCGACCGTACCAACCAATAATATATGACCTTTAGGTCTGAAGAATACATATGTTAAATAACAATAAATATAAAAAGTTTCTGAAATTATCGGTTCATGAGACCAAATCTTCTAGGACACTTTTTTGGGCTATTAATAAATTCTTGTTTAATAGTATGTACATGGGATTGCAAGTCAGAACTATCTATTGAACATTCAAGTGTCTACATTGTATTGGTATGTTATCTTAATGTGGTATTAATTTTATTTAGATAACAACACATGAATTATATAAAATTAAAACTATATATAAACAAAAATATGTTTAAAAAATTGGGCCCCCCTGAATCGCAACGCTAATGCGTTGAGCGAGGAAGCTGCCAGCTCTTCGGTGCCCTGTGGCAGTCTACGAGCCTTTTGGAAAGCTCCTTGTAGAGCTGACGTGCACTGGGGACCCCACGAGCCAAGGGTCTCCACACCGAACGGAACAAAACTGTATTCGGTGCCGAGACCCCTATATTTATGTTTTTTTTTTACCGGGTTTAACCGCCAACCGGGTGTCGCGGCCGAAGCAGCCGCGACACCCGGTTGGTTGCTGGTTCCGTGGACGTGGGTAGGTGCCAAAGTGTCTACACAAGTAGCATCCCAAACTAGCACACACAATATAAATCAAACTAGTCCCATAGTAAGCGCAATAAGGCTTGTGTCGTGAGTACTAGACGACGATATATTTAATAGCATTATGTATATACATATACTTACATAAATACATAGAAAACATCCAAGTCTCAGGAACATCCCTTATCGGTATTCGAATCCGGGATCTCTAGCTTTGGAGGCAGTGTCACTACCAACTAAGCTAAACAGGCCGACAACGCGCAGGCGTATATTGCATCTCTCATGGAAATATGAAAAGGCCCAAAGGGTTTTTAATTCCATTCCGGCGTGACAAGTTGCATAGGTTTTAACGCGTGAACCCGCATTAACGCTAGCTTCAATTGACTTGATGATTTGTTCTGTAGACATGTAGAAACATGCAGAGCCCTCACTTTCAACACATCGCACACTCAGGTTACCGTAGCCTAACTCAACAACAGAAAATACAAAACGTTATGAAAATGTAGTTGTGTTACTATGGCTGCGGTCTTCTGTAAGGTTTCCCAGTTAGGCTGCGCCAAATCATGGATCAAAATCTATATCACACTGTTGTGCTCTTTCATGGCTCTCTTTCTAGCTCGATATGTTTATCTCCACTATACGCTCCCCCTTACTTATGTGCCAAGAATAATGTCCCAGCTTCATCGCCTGTATAAAAATATTGCTTGTGGCGTGCAATTGCAGGAAGCACACGATTTTAATACTACCTACTATACATACCGGCATTGTAATGTTCTACTGAAAAACATCAATTAACGAGTCATTCTGCGCAAGAATATGGTGTTTTAAACGAAGT
Organism: Notocelia uddmanniana; assembly: GCA_905163555.1. NCBI lineage: Eukaryota > Metazoa > Arthropoda > Insecta > Lepidoptera > Tortricidae > Notocelia > Notocelia uddmanniana. Next base: position 8,815,214 of record LR991057.1, read on the forward strand.
ACGGATAATCCATACCCGATGCACACATGAGTATGTCCAAGCGTTCTTTCTGGATGGGCATCATCATGTATATATATTCGTCTATAATAATATAGCACGCATGGCATATGACCGCATCACCAGGGAGCTAGAAACATAGTGCCTGCATATAACCAGATAGTATTAATAGCATGGACTATTTTGAAGAAGTAGTACTTAGGAGGAGTGTGGCCACTGTAGCCAAGCGGTAAAGCACGCGACGTTCAATAAGGAGGTCGCGGGTTCTAACCCCGACTTGAACCACTGGGTTTTTCTTAAGAAACTTATGGACGACAATATTTTATATTAAACAGTAGCTATTCAGTGAACCAAAACATTGTGAAGGAATCGGTCTAATCCCGAGGTCTAGTTCTCCCTCTTGGTTGGAAGATCAGATGGCAGTCGATTTCGTAAAACTAGTGCCTACGGCAAAACTTGGGATTAGTGAAAGCGGACACCAGGCTCCTCTGTGACACAACAAGATAAAACACTAGGTGGATGAGTAGGATTCTTCTAATGTGAGCCATTCTAATAGAATACCCTGCACGCGCAAAGGAAGCCCGCTTACTGCGTATCTTTGTATTCGTTGGACGTGGAGAATGCAGTTCAGACATCGCGATATTTTTATGAATTAAAAAATGCTCTCTGTGATTGTAATGTCAAATGCAATATATTGTACTTTGTGCTCAAATGCGTGAGAAACGTCATTTACATCTTCAACAAAGTAGAAACCTTTTTTCACATTTTCACAATGAGCTATTTAAACCTCCTTTAAGTACATGAACTCCACAAAAAATATGTTTCAATATGTCAAGATTAATTGGAAACCGGAAACGTGTTAATTATGTTTTAACAATGAATAATAAACCCCAAGTTTAATCAGTCCTACATTAATTCCAAAAATCGAAGTCGAATTAATTAAGTATGCTTACTTTTTGAACTTAATGTAATCGTTAAGATATGTCAGGGCAGAAATGGTCATTGTCCTTTATCAGTGATTTACTTTTTGACGAAAAACAAAATAAGAACAACAATCTTAAATCAAGAGATTAAAGTTCAAATTGCTTTACGCTAAATGAAATAATAACTTTGCTTAATCGAATGTACGTTTCGTTTGTGAGGACCAATTATGTATCGATGGCCATTGAGAAACACGATAGTTCCTGAAGTGTCCTTTTCAGTTACATTGGAAAAGAAAAGGAGGGAAATGGTGTGAATGGAACGTGAGTAGGAAATGCATTGGACAGCTCCAAACGTGTAATCGATGGGCTCAGTTTCGAATAAACGTGTATGCGCGATATTGTTTGTGTAACTCGCGACATGGATTTTTTGTATTAAAAATACTACAGACTATATCAATTCAATATGTGTGATATTTAGACATACATACATACATAGATATGTGCATGCCTTAATTCCCAAAAGGGATGGGCAGACCACCATCATCATCAGTCATCACCGAAGGACGTCCACTGCTGGAAATAGGCCTTCTCCAAAAAATTCCACAAGGACCGGTTCTGCGCCACCCGCATCCAGCGGACACTCGCGACCCTTACCAGGTCATCAGTCCACCGTGTTGAGGGCCTGCCTATGCTACGCCGTCCGGTACATGGTCACGGTGACCATGTACCGGACGGCGTAGTGTGACCAGGTCACCACTCGAGAAACTTTCCGCCCCAACGGCCATCAGTTCTACGTGTTATTTGCCCCGCCCACTGCTACTTAAGATTTGCGATCCAGAGGGCTATATGAGTTACTTTGGTTGTGCTGCGGATCACCTCATTCCTGATGCCATCACGCAGAGATACTCCCAGCATAGCCCTCTCTATTACTCTTTGGGTGACTTTGAGTTTTCTCATGAAGCTCATAAGAAGGGTCAAAGCCACCCAAAGACCACGTAATATCACATACATATTTTTGTATATTTTTATGTGGGGTCATTTTACGTAAATGTAACTGGAGTCACGATTTCATTGCGTGTTTTGTTTTTTTTTTGTCATATAATTTTAAGTGTAATAGAGAACGCGATATTATGTAAATAGGTGGGTTTTAAAGATGCTTCAATCAAATTAACGCCTGCTAAGTGATTTGACGTAAAAAACGTACGCTAGGTATGTCTCACTGTTAAGTTTAGTATGGAATTGGACTTTTATTTTTCGCAAATGAACTATAAGATTTACCTTTCGCAAATGGACTATCAGATTTACCTTTCACATGCCCGAATTCGTTGCGTAATCAGTAATCACCCCTCAGAAACTTATTTTTTGAGGAGCTGCAAAGTGAGTAACAATTATCATACCAGTTTTTATGCGGGTCTGATTTCTGGAATTTAAATCACAATATTTATTTAATTTTATCTTTTCATATTTTTCTGGAATTTTTTTAATTTGGTTGTTCAATGTAAAATCAAAAAGAAAATGCTGTCATAATGCATTTCTTTACGTATCATCTATTTAATTCGACTCTTGGTTTATTGAATTTTCACGTTGATAATGCAATAGCTATGCTCATTTTATACCTTAATCCAGATTATTCCGGTACGCCACACAAAGAGGATTAGTAGATGATGATGTATGTGTCATTTTAAAAGCAATCATATTAATTAAACTAATTAATATTTATGTCGCTTCAAACTCATTACCTTAATTTAAACTGGCAATAAAATGATTGCAGGACAATGTGTGTGTGTGTGTTTTTTTTATTTATACCAAACCGGTGGCAAACAAGCGTACAGCCCGCCTAATGGTAAGCGGTTACCGCAGCCTATGTACGCCTGTAACTCCAAGGGCGTCACATGCGCATTGCCGAATCTTTAAAAAAATCATTTCCTTTTATATCCGTTATGCATAAATGTGGAGCAGCTTATCGCAGACATAATAATATGCCTACAACTATTTGCTAGAAATGAGCTGTCTAGTTCCTGTTGGTAAATGAGCTTCCAAGCTTCCAAGCTTCCAAGAAAGAGATTTTTTTAATATTATAGGTGTAGTATCATAATTAGGTAGCTAGTAACATAAGGTATTTTTAGGGTTCCGTGCCTCGAAAGGAAAAAAACGGAACCCTAATAGGATCACTGTGTTGTCCGTCCGTCCGTCCGTCTGTCTGTCTGTCAAGACCCTTTTTCTCAGGAAGTCGTGCAGGTATCAAGCTGGAATTAATATCAAGTACTCAGATCTAATGTCCCTTGAAGCTGTGAAAAAATCAAACTTATAAACCAACGCAATCAAAAGATACAGCCGTTTATGCCGCAAATTTCCGACACTCGCAAGGTAATCAAAACCTACAGGGTACTTCCCGTCAACTCAGAATCTTGATATGGTACGCAGCAACGTCTTATAGGTCAGATAGAGCAAAAATTGCGAAAACCGTAAACTTTTAGTTAAATCATATAATAAAAATATTTATACGGAACCCTCGGTGTGCGAGTCTGACTCGCACTTGGCCGGTTTTTTTTTCTATATGATGTGCGGGAGGGTAGCATAGCCGTCGAATCCAAGCCACCTGGCAACGGGCTCTAAGCGGTGCTGTGTACCACCGATGCACATACTGATGAGAATGTGCATCGGTGGTGATGAGTATGTGCATACATATCATCATCATCATCATCTTAGCGTTGTCCCAATACAGTTGCATCCTGGTGGCACGGATATACACTACTGCATAAATAAATTAAATATTATACTAATATTATAAATGCGAAAGTCACCCCTTTGTCTGTCTATTTACCTCTTCACGCTTAAACCGCTAAACCGATTTAGATGAAATTTGGTATTGAGATAGCTTGAGTCCTGGAAAAGGGCATAGGATAATTTTTATTCCGGAAATCATTCTTTAGTAGGCGGTGAAAACGGGGGTTGAAGTTTGTATGAGCGAGCCATATTTAAGCCAGCGCCTACAAAAAAAGCAATTATTTTTATAATATAACGAGTTGCACGCGGACGGAGTCGCGGGCAACAGCCAGTAATAAATAAATGTATTCAACAACACAATTCATTTTTTCTTTTTCCTTCCTCAGGATGAGTGCATCAGCAGCGAAACCCAAAGGAATAACTCAAGAAGAGTTCAAAACATGTCACCCGGAGTGAAATAGTTGTTATATTAACTATTGTTTATTTATATTAACTTTGCTTTCTATCAATAATGGCTGATTAGTGCTTATCGTGCTGGTTTTGCTGGTGCTTCATCAGTTTTTTTTATCTATTTTAAGCATATTAATTTATTAATAATTAACTAATTGTTGTCATTAATTATCTGTTTTGTATAGTTATGCATAACATATTTTGGATTTACCTAAGCTACCCTTACTAATCGCTTTCGTTTGATGCAGTTACAATATTGAGTCTAAGTACCAGTAAAAAAAATCTCATTATTCCAACCGCAAGACAAGGAAAAAATTGCCCCACATTTAACGTGCTAAAGTGTGAGTATCAATTACCGGTTAGCCGGTTCTCTACTACTCCACGCTACAATTCCCGTATACATAAGCGTCTGGCCGCAATGAAATAGTTCTCAAATTTCCCTGGAGCCCAAAACCAGCGCCCGCGCTTTTTGCTCGCATTGTTGTTGCAGCGCACCCGAATAGTTGTATTGACTTATTCGCTAGCGCTTGAGTTCAGTTCACGAGGGCGTTGATGGTTTTTGTGTCAGGTATTATTTAATTATCATACTGGTGAAGTCGCTGTTTGATTCCCTCTCATTATTCACGAGCCAAATATTCATTCTGTTAGTTAATTGCGAGGACACATTCCTGAGACGAAATAAAGTAATCTTCTCTAAAACACACGTATCCCAAGTGGTACCATTTCGAAGTTATTCAAAAATTCATTTTCGTGAATTAACGCCCCTAGTCTAGTATAAAACATCCTTAACAATTAAACAATGTTGACGTGCGTCACGTGCGGTTTCATTTGAGTTCATACTTGACATTAAGTTTTGCATAACTCCACGTTAACTCTTAAGACGGCGCAGTACGATCGGTGTGGATCGGTTCTCCATACAAACGTATTTAGGCTCTCATTTTAAGTCGCCATGCTAGAATAACATGAAACTTTGTATACACAATGGGATTCGGCATACCTAGGTCGGAAATTAGTTTCTGTTGCTAGAAATTGAAAAAGAAAAAAATACACCGGTTTTTTGAGTTTTTTACAGCTTGTATGAAAACCTTAATAATCGCTGTATTTTTTCGCCATTATAATTTCAAGCAACAGAAACTAATTTCCGCCCTAGACAAGCTAGATCCCATTGTGTATACAAAGTTTCATGTTATTCTAGCATGGCGTTTTAAAATGAGAGCATAAATACGTTTGTATGGAGAACTAAACGTACTGCGCCCTCTTAAGAGTCCCCAGTACGCTCGGCTGAACTCGATTCTCCATACAAACGTAGTTTCGTTCTCATTTTAAAACGCCTTGCTGAAATAACATAAAGTTTTGTTTACACAATGGGAGCCGCTGTTGCTAGCAATAGAATTGTAATAGAATAAAAAATACAGGGAGTATTGAGTTTTTTGCGTCTTGTAATAAAATCTTAATAATTGCTGTATTTTTTCTCCATTATAATTTCAAGCAACAGAAACTAATTTCCGACCTAGATATGCCGGATCCCATTGTGTATACAAAGTTTCATGTTATTCTAGCATGGCGTTTAAAAATGAGAGCGAAACTTTGTATAGACAACTAAGCTTACTGCGGACGCTTAAGGGCGTTTTGCATTCACACAAAAAAAAATGATTTCTTGAATTTTGAAAAACTAAATATTTTACGTCTTTTCTATAGCTATGCACGGCTTGAAGGAACGGAAGTCAATAAAAACACCTCGTATAATTATGTGGTAGCCGGATTGTATAATGCGCGGTTTTACAAAACGCAACCATTTAGTATTACGGCGTGTCAGCGATTAGCCGGATTGAGTACGGCTGAATGAAAGTCCGCCGGAGTGTGTTCGATGCTTTACGTTCTTCAATTCCGGTAGCTGTAATGTAAAATAGCGGTTCAGTAGCGCGTCTTTTTCACGGCACTACATTTAAGCTTACCGTTTTAACAGAGCCATTTTCGGTAGCCCTGTTTTGGAATAGTTAGGTACAACGACGATCGAAGCGAAGAGTGTTAGGAAGAACTGTCACCCTACAACGCGCGAGCCGATCGAGCGTGCCGCGGGGCCGGCGAAGCGCCAGAAACAAAACACGAGCCACCATATTGTAGAACGTATCGCAATGACTGACACGCCGTAATACAAAACGGCTAGTCATAATGTAAAAGGTAATTGTACAATCCGCCTGCAATAATATCTATACCAAATACCCTTCGTTATGAATAGACTCCATCAAATCATCCTGATCTATTTGGAATTAGATTAAATTGCAAATTTTTGTAATACAGTTCGAGGTTAGTGCGGTAATCAAGCACCATATGTACTGTAAAATAATTTACCTACGTTCATCATTTCACCAAGGTTAGATATGTTTATCGATTTGTTTTCATTTTTGGGAGTTATTGTAATACAAAAACCATGGCCTACGTTTTCAGAAAACGTATAAGACAAAGAATAATCATTATTCGACTGAAACCTACGGGTTTAGTTACTTGGGTTACATCTGGGTAACCACATATCGCAGTTACCAAAAGCAGGTGAGTAGATTTAATTGTCAAACGATAACTGTAAAAAAGATAGATAGGTTAGAACTTGTTACAAATCAGCCCGTTTAATCACATTTTAATACTTTATATATACTTATATCGTAGCTGTAAGATAGTTAAAGCCATCATATAGTTATATATATATATACATATATCTCTAGAGATGTTGTATTATTACATTTCTCTTTTATTGTAGGTTTGTAATTAGTAATTCAACTCTGATTCTAGCTCTAGTTTAAATTAATTTCCCTCAAGTCAACAGGATTCTCCGGTCCCAATCAGAATACAAATTAATCGTTTTCATGTATACATATTTTCTAGGACGTATAAAAGGTAGTACTATAAGTAAGAAAATGTTGGCAGTTAAGTCTGTCTTCCTCACTATAAAGTGTAACGGGTGAAGCGATCTCGACGCGTTTCAATTTGTCGCGCCGGTCAACCGAGGCTTATCTGGAATCAATTGTCACTTAATTTTGCATTTATGTTTGATTCCAATGTGTTACGCGCACTGACTCGTCTAGAAATAGCGATCGGCCAGTATAGTAGCAAGCGCGCGAAAAAAATAATATGAAATCGAAATGTGAAATATAACTATCAGATTAACCTCTCGATCTGAAAGAGGCCTGCTCACAATGCTCTAGGGTTGAAGAGCCCGATAGTTTTATCTTTTCAATCGATGAAATCGACGCAAAAGGCGAGCTAAATATTGGATATAGAATTTTGAGGGTTATATTTAGAGTTCGCTAGGGCTGCTGAAAGAAAAATGTTGAGCATTCACCGTGCTAGTCGGGGTAGAACCAAAGTTTGGTCCTATTTGCTAAGTACTACACGACTTTGTCCCTTAGTTTCGCCACTATCTATTTATTTAAAACATTTCATATTTAATGTTGGTGAAAGTTTCAGGTTGTTAAAACATTCAGGTACACACGTGGTTCATACAGATATGAAGAAACTATGTTTTAACCTCACGAGAGAACTCAGTTATATGGTATTTGCACCTGAAAGGGGAATTAAAACATTTATAATAATAAATATTTGGAGAAGCTAAATTGAGAACGTGTTAAAAATGGCTGACGGCTTACTATTAAAAACCAATTTATGGGCTGAGATTAATGGTTTGTTTGCTATATACAACCTCGTATCAAGCCTATTGTGGCAGACAAAAATGACAAAGTCAAACAATAATAGTATGCATTAGTGTTACTATAATTTTTATATCTATCTCTCTGCCGATCTAATCTATTCAAAGGGTATAGCCGTGTTTGGATGGTGTAACTGCCTTTGACGAGACAATGGTTTTCCTTTTGCTCGGATAATTATTTTTATGTACGTTGTAATTTCACCAAATATCAGCCCAAAAATCGACGTTATTTTTGAGATAATTAAAAAAGGAAAATCGATTTTATTTTTTATCTACTAAAGTAGGGGCCCGATTTTTTTAATTTGTATATATTATGTAGATAATGAAGTAATTTTTATATAAATAATACTATTAAATTTTATATTTAAGTAAAAAAAAGGTTTTTTTATATTTGGAAAAAAAATTTTTACTTTCAAGGTGACGACCCCTATCAATATTAGATATCTTATGAACCCTTTAATACTCTATCACATATATTTTTTCCAAAAAATATCACTCGGATCAACAGGTTAAAAAAGCGAAATTGTAACCTCTCATATACATAGATTTCTCTTTACTAGGTCGGGTAGATACCCTGGTTTCCTGGTTTAAATTCAAAATTAACCAATTTAATTTATCAAATGGTCAGAATGAGTCCCATTTTGTTGAATACAAAGTCGCACTATTTTGATTATTTCGCTCCCTGTCGATTATTTGATCATATTGCGGTGGATATTGAGAATAATACATCATCATCATCATCATCATCTAAGTTCTGCTTGTAGCTTGTGGACACTTTCATACTGGTTCTTGAAACTTAATTTTTTTAACTAAATTTTTACATAACCCCATAACAAACGGGGTTAGATCTGGGGATGTCGGCAGCCATCTTATTTCTCCATCTGTCCCGATCCAGGAAAGAAAGTGTTTATTGAGATAGTCCCTTGTTCTGTGACTGTTATGAACCGGAGCCCCATCTTGCTTTTCAGCAAGGTAAGGTTTCGTCGTTCTGCAACCGGAATATTATTAATCTTATCTTATTTCTTGAAATCTCAAGTATTTCTTAATACCTTTCCGTATTCAATATTAAAATTCATGGTCTTCCTTTTATTTCTCACACTATGATATTTAGCAAAAAAATAATCCTTATGATGAAGCCTTTCAATCGGCATGATAAAGCTACAAGGTAATTTTTTTCTCGTGTAGCGGGTTAATTTCCCGGTTTAACCATGTAATTATTTAAAAATCTATAAATGCAGTTTAATTTGTTTTATAAATTAAAATGATGTCTTCTTTCATTACAATGTTCCATCTGCTATTTTCAAGGTATTATTCCCCCACGTGGTATAGCCGTGGGATGCGCTGTATACGTATATACTCGTATGTAATGTCAGAATCTAACAGCAGAGATTTACGTATAGGACTTTAATATTATATTTCCAATGATTTAGTACATTAAAGAGTGTCGTAGTTCCTTCTTGATATAAAATGACGGACTTCTGAATAGGCGAACTCTCTTAAAGTAGCCGAAACCGGGGTGTCTACCCTACCTAGTAAAGGGAAACCTATGTATATGAGAGGTTACAATTTCTCTTTTTTTAACCTGTTGATCCGAATGATATTTTTTCGAAAAAATATATGTAGTAGAGTATTAGATGGTTCATAAAATATCTAATATTATTAGGTGTCGTCACATTGAAAGTAAAAAAAAAAAAATATTTAAAATCCTTTTTTTTTACTTAAATATAAAATTCCATGGTAATTTTTTTACAAAAAAAATCTTCATTATCTACATAATATTTACAAATAAAAAAAATCGGACCCCTACTTTAGTAGATAATAAATAAAAACGATTTTCCTTTTTTTTATTATCTCAAAAATCACGACGATTTTGATGCTTATATTTGGTGAAATTACTATGTATAAAACCATTTTCTCATCAAAGGTAGTTTCGCCATCCAAACACGCCTATACCCTTTTGTTTTCAACCATGTAATTCGTTAGTGGTACTTATATTTTAATGACTAGTCTGTTTAGTATTAAATTATTATCGACAACCCTAGAAAGCACAATAACCGGTTAGAAAGGATTGAATGGACCGTTTCCGTTGTCTTTTTGCGGCGTATGTCGATGCAATCCCGGTTCAAATGAAAAATGCACTTTAAGCCCTTGTGTCGCCACCAAAATGCTTTTGACGGAAGAGCTCTAGTATTTCAATTGGATTTTTGTAATGATAATTGTTGATTGGTGCGTAAGACGAGTATGAACATCAATTGATAAGACAAACTCTATTATTCATATTATTTGATATGAGTCCGGGACTGCACGTGCATTTTACAAGGAACTTTTTATGCGTAGGATCTTATAACAGTAAGTTGTAACAAAAGATGTCAAAAGAAAAGACAGATAAAACATGATCAAAATTTTATCTGTTTGATCATCAGATCTTTATAAAAGTCGGGCTTAATACTTACTTATTAAAGAACATTGAAATTACCTGCAAACATACAAAGTCATAATCATAAACTAACCTCTTTACAATCTTACAAGTTTCTGCCTACTACGTTAATGATAATGACCTTTATCTAATAAAACGCCTTTATAATATTGAATAACAAATATTATCTTAGAGCAAAATTTACTTCGATTTCACACAGGTGCAGCGTCAATTATCACACTCAGAAACTTCACTCACTTTTTACACTTTTAAAGGATGATTTCAGGAATAAAGATAAACCTTTGTCCTTACCGGGGTATCAAACTATCTCCATACTACACAAATTTCTTTTTAATTGGTTCAGCGGTTTAAACGTGAAGAGTAATAGTATAGAAATATGGAGCTTTTACTCGTCACTTTGTTCTTCCGCGTAGAATTCGTTATCTTAACACATTTTAAAGAAGTGATTTCTATAAATGAATACTAGTTTCCAAACTTTATACAAAATTATCGCTCATTCATAAACTTACATTCCTGGATATTTGTTTATAAGAATAAGAATATCTTCATTTGCATTATACATTACAAGGTCTTAATAACATCGGTAAGTTACATGTTTAACCAAAATTGTAATATTACTATAACTAATATTTGGTAGGTACGTACAATTACAGAGATCTTCGCATAATATACAGGAATGAATAAATATGAAATTTTCGTCAGATAAAACTACGTTCATATTCATGCTTCTTCGAATAAAGCAAACCAATATTCAGAATTTTTAATCGTCTCGTGACGCTTCCTGATTCTCCGAAGAGCGGCATACGATAAATTCGTCAAAGCATATAATTGCTTGTATCGAATGTGCAGTCTGCTGTAAAACTGACGCGTGAAACATGACACGTGCATGGGAAAATGAACTTTAGTAGCATGAATTTCAATTATTGCCGATCTGTGCTGTTGATTACTGATTTACGATGTAAACTATTGATATAGCCATTCTGGTAGCTGTATTATACTTGAATTTCATTCGATAACGAGGTAGCTATTAATTTTAAAAATGTTAACTCTTTGTTACAATCATATGTGAGCTGTGGTCACCTATAAGTGGCTAAGCATCTTTGCTAGATTTTTGTTTTTAAGACATATGTTTTGTTTTAGATGTATTATCCGTTGGTGGTCCTTAAATAAATAAAATAAAAAAATTAAAATAACACAGAGATCTTACGATAAACAGATCCCGATCCCGGAGTATTACTATGCAGTTGATCTAACAATTCTGTTCGAATAGTATTATATTGGTAAGTCATTAGCGTTGCCAGGCTTCCTGATACTATTAGGAACCTTTATGTCGCCGGGTGCCAATCAAAAGTCACTATAAAATCTGTCATTACTCTTAGAAACCTCGTATCTCAGTGCTGATGCAATCGTGAGATACGAGCTTTAGTTAGCAGTAGCATAGTGAATGGAGTTCGTTCGGATCATAAAGCTCAGATGGTCAGGCTACCTTGCGAAGTAAAACATCCAGATCGCGTTATAGAAATAAGACCGCTGAGTCGAAGTAGACTATAATTACTTAAGTCTAATCTACTAGTTGCCATGCCGAACACCCAGGTACAATCAAATGATCCGAATGATCAATTCAAAATGCTTCTGAATACAGTGTGTAACGAATTTAATAAGACTTGTAGTAAAAAGCGTATTAAGATAAACAATAAAATGAGATTTAACGAGTGGGCAACTACCGGAATGCGGAAAAGTAGAGATAACTTATATCAACTTTATGAAAGGAGATCTTGCACCACTGACGAATGTTTCCATCAGTATGTTAGGGATTATTTCAAATTGTTTAAAACAGTGTGCACGAAAGCAAAAGCAATGCACTTGAATAATAAAATTAAGTCCTCAGATAATAAAGCCAAAACAGTCTGGAAAATAATAAACACAGAGACTGGGAAGAGAAATAATAAAGAGTCCACAATTTCTTTGAAAATAAAGGATAATTTAATAACTGAAGCAGTAAAAGTGCCTGATGAATTTAATATTTTTTTTTCTAAAATTCCTATAGTCACTATTCAAAGTTTAGCATCGTCTTCCACAAAAGCTGAATCCCTTCTGAATGACAACGTAAAATTAGAATCACTAACTAATTTCAAATTTCATCATGTTTCTCCTCTAGATGTACTGAAGTCCTTTGAAATGTTAAAAATAAAGAGCACTGAGGACTTATGAGGCGTGTCAGTCAAGGTACTGGAATCTATTCTGGAGGTCGTTGCACCAACTCTAGCTCTCATTTTTAATAACTGTATAGACTATGGCATTTTTCCAGTGAATGAAATGTAGTAAAGTAGTTCCAATTTTCAAATCAGGTCATAGAGATAATCCTTCTGATTATCGTCCAATTTCTATCCTACCTGCGTTTACCAAAAAATATTCGAAAAAATTATGCTTACGCAATTGGTTTCTCACTTTAATTCTCACAATATTTTGCACGCACAGCAGTTCGGCTTCACGAAGGGTAGGTCAACTACTGATGCAGGTGCAAGTTTATTAAAATTTATTTTGCAGTCTTGGGAAGAGTCGCACGACGCCATCGGAGTGTTCTGTGACCTTTCCAAGGCTTTTGATTGTGTAGATCATGGTACTTTAATTTGTAAACTTAAGTTTTATGGCATCAGAGGGCATGCGTTAGATCTCATGAAGTCATATTTAACACAGAGAAATCAAAAGGTAGCGATAAATAAAGCCATTTCGTCAGAAACAGTGGTAGAGATGGGAGTACCTCAGGGGTCTATTCTAGGTCCGTTCCTGTTCCTTGTTTATGTAAATGATCTACCATATATGGTAAGCCGACGATCAGGCATTGTAATGTTCGCAGACGACACCTCATTACTGTTCAAGGTAAATAGGAGAGATACTGAACTCATTGAACCAAATAATACCCTCTCCATGATATCTGACTGGTTTGCTGCCAACAACTTAGTATTGAACCCAAAAAAAACGAAATGTATGAAATTCTCTCTAGCGAACTCATCAAACAGAAACTTAGATACAAATATTAAACTTAATGGTCAAACATTAGAATTTGTTACTTCTACTGTATTCTTAGGTATTACATTGGACTCAAAATTGCAGTGGGGTTCCCGTATAACAGCGATAGGAAGTAGGTTGAGCTCTGCTGCATTTGCAGTCAGTAGAATAAGGCAGCTTACCAATGTGGCAACGGCACGGTTAGTTTACTTTGCTTATTTTAATAGTATAATTACTTATGGTCTTATCTTATGGGGATCAGCTGCAGATATTGAAACTGTTTTTATTTTGCAAAAAAGGGTTATCCGAGCAATTTATAACTTGGGGTCGCGTAATTCATTAAGAGAATTTTTCAAAGCAATAGATATTCTAACCCTGCCGTCCCTATACATATTTGAAATAATAATGTATGTTAGGAAGAATTTGGGCAATTTTCCAACGAACGCTGATAAACCAATAGCCACGAGAAATACTGGGAAACTCAAAATAACCTTCTATAGACTAGTAAAGGCGAAAAAGTCGTTCTTGAGAAAAAGTATCAAATTCTACAATAAAATTCCTAAACACATTACTGAACTTAGCAATTCTAAATTCAAATCGGTAGTAAAACAAACACTTATTTCAAGAGCATATTATAAGATAAACGATTACATCATGGATAGGGATGTTTGGCAGTGATAGCGTCCTGCACGGGTAATCTATCGCGAAAATATATTTTCTACTGTAGCATTGTTATTTATTTTGTAGTAATGTAATTTTATATTTAACTATATAATGTATATTGTTTTGAAAAAATTACACCTCGCCGAGTTTCTTACGCCGGTTCTTCTCGTGGCAGAGGTATATTTTTCCGAACCGGTGGTAGTTTATTGACGTTCATAGGTGCATGTAATATGCCTAATTTGAAGAATAAACTACTTTTACTTTTACTTTTTTACTTTATTTTAAGCAGTTATTTGTTACTTACTGACTTTTGGTTGTCAACCGACGATTTTATAGCCATATAACTATTACAGCAAACAAGCAATAATTATGGTGTTGTCGGTGGTCTAAATGTCAACAGCCTTAAAAAACTTTTTTACATCCATGGCCTTTAATGTGTCCCGCTGCTGGGCATAGGCCGACTCCTTTTCACCGCTCGTCTCAGTCCTGTGTTAGTTTCCTCCAATCCATACAAACAGCGTCAAAGTCGACCCGCCATCTGTGACTAGTGTGTTCCACAAACAAGATATCACCAGTTGAATATTCCTAAAGACAAACCATACCTAAATTGTTTTCGTGCATTTTGAATACGGTAGGTCCTTGAGCAATATTGCCCCTCCATTAATATGAATGTAACCTGTAATGAAATGTGACAAATCTATAGTTTTAATGTTTTTACAATTGCGTACACTTTTATAAAAGCGGAATACGTATACTATAATTGCTCAGGGTTCACACAGTAGGCGCCCACGGGCCTATCACATGATGGTTGCTATTTTACCATTTATCGTCTTGGATAAGACCCCCGTCATGTTATAGTCATAGTCATAGTGATTTATTTGTAAACATAGCTGTGGTACATGCTAGTTAAATACTGTCTTGTGTAATTAACACTATGTTTTGCCTTTAGGCGTACAAAATCAGTAGCATGATACATACAAAAAATTTTTTAACGCGCTAAAACATAACAATATTACAATAAACAAAAAAAGTGTTCTGACAACATGCGACTGCCAGAGTGACGGGCGTCTTATCCACGACGATGAGTGAAAAAATGGCAACCATCATACACCCGCTGAGCGCGTAACCACCAACGCCTGCGGCATATATCTCGTATACGCCCAAATTGTAAACGTCGGCGGTTAAGAAGTCAATCCTGACACCTGTCATTCCCATACAGTTTATAACCTAAAAGTCACTTTGAGGTTATAAACCTCAGAGCACCCAGAGTACACGTCGAATAATAATACCGCTAAGAGCGAGAAGATCATATGCTAAATTGAATAAGAGCGACAGAGAGAGACATATTATTTGTTGTCCTTGTCATAGTTTCGCTTTTCTTTATTTGCCTCAATGTCATCTAAACGTCAAGTCAAATAGTTTGAGGCAAATAAACGATTACCCGGCCTATTTAAAGAGGTTGTTTATTGTAAGCCGCCAGACGTTTAATATTAGTTCTCAATTTAGCTGAATAAGAGCTGGTCCCCCTTGGTGAAACTCGTATATGATCTCTATTGAAATCCTTACTCTGAGTTATAAACTGTATGTAAATGACAGGTGTCAGGATTGACTTCATAACAGCCGACCACTATACCGAAATTTCACTGTAACTGTGTGCAACGTAGGTATTTTTCATTTGATTTTTGTTAATTATGTTTTTACATGACGACCTGTTTAGCCTAGTTGGTAGTGACACTGCCTCCGAAGCTAGAGGTCCCGGGTTCGAATCCCGGCCAGGGCATTATTTGTGCATTTAGCACGGACTTTGTTCTAGGGTCATGGATGTTCTCTATGTATTTAAGTATGTATTTATCTATATAAGTATGTATATCGTCGTCTAGTATCCATAGACAAGCTTTGCTTAGTTTGGGACTAGGTCGATTTGTGTAAGATTGTCCCCCAATATTTATTATTTATTTACATAAGTAATTACATTTAAATGAACATTAATTTCAGGTCTGAAACTGTAACTCCTACATATGTCGTGTGTGATGGCGAGGTGAGTGATAGTATATCGAGGAAAAAACGCCGCTGATATGCTTTATCATTAATGTTCTAAATACGTCAACATTACGGCTGTAAAACCGCCACGGCTGTCCTCAGGGGATCAATATGAAGATAAACCAATGCCATATAATTTGTTCTACTTACTACCTAACGTTATCCTGGCTTTTGCGAGCATCCTGTTTCCTATACTCTCTCTTTCTGTGTTTCCTATTGAGGTACATCTATGTAGCCTTATTATGGAATTAGCGAGGACGAAACGAGCATTTTCAATGAGCATTACTGAATTTTTAATTATACAATTACACTATAGTGGATTCTATGACAAGGATCTAAAATAAGCCATATTACCACGGGATGGTTGAGTCCCAAATGAAGTGAGAGAAAATAGTTCGAGGGGGGTAATATGGCTTTTAGAATAAAAAATAAATAAACAAATGTTATCGTTCCAAAAATAACAATAAATTTTACAGTGAACATAATTATGTATAATTTAGCGGCAATGGTGGCATCTTTTTAGGGTTCCGTACCCAAATGGTAAAAACGGAACCCTATTACTGAGACTCCGCTGTCTGTCTGACCATCTATCACCAGGTTGTATCTCATGAACCGTGATAGTTAGACAGTTGAAATTTTCACAGATGATGTATTTCTGTTGCCGCTATAACAACAAATACTAAAAACAAAATAAAATAAATATTTAAGGGAGCTCCCATACAAAAAAACTCACAAAAAATAAGGTTGCCCGTTGTTTTCATCAGGTGCTGCGTCTCAAAATGTATGGGAAAACTAAAATCCGACTCTAACTTGAACAAAATTCTACTAAATATTATTTAACGTTCTTATTACTGTTAAAAAAAATAGTTATTTAATTTAAATTAAAAATTAATAAATTAGTAAAGTGTCTAATGTTGTATAGATAATAGTACGGAACTCTTCGTGCGCGAGTCCGACTCGCACTTGGGCGGTTTTTTTTAACTGCTTTGACACGAACCAAATATATGTCTATATTCCGGCACTGGTTTGATTAGATAAAGACACCGCGAATAAACGCCTCTGACTTACTTCCTGATTAGTCGATTATAGTTGTTGACTGGTTAGTTGATATCAAACACAAAGTTCTTTTAAATTAATGTATTGGCAGATTTAATATGGTGAAGTGTTTTGATTGATCCAAATAAAATGTTTTATCAATCATAAATATGTTTACTTACATATTTTCTCTAGGGATTAAATGTACTACTTTAGCTTACTTTTTGATAAGTCTAATATATGACCCACTTTGCGATCAAATAATTTAAGTGTATATCATAACGACTATACAGTGTGTAAGGTTAAAAAAATGCACCAAATTTTGTAGTAAATTGATGCCGTTAAAGGTAAAAGGACTCCGCAGTAAATTTCCAGTATGACGATCATGACCAGACACTGGCGCCTGAATTCAAACGATTACTTATACGAGTAGTTAAAATAGCTCCTAACACCGCTCACTAGCAATTATAAAATATCCCACATGCGATCTAACATAGTTACAAAGTGGACCCTTTACTGAGGTCTCGATCGACAAGTCGGTAATCGAGTCCGGTCTCTTTGAGGCTCGCTCGTTAGCTACTAATGTCGTTACTCAGGCTGGATGGCGTAGCATGTCGTGCGTCTTGAACTAAATGACGTATTTTGATATGAATAAAATGTGTGTTGAGACCTTTAGATTGGAAATGTATCCAGTAAGCTGTCAGAGGTATGCAGTGACCAACTTTTAATGTACTAAAGTAATGAACATACTAAATAAACTAATAAATCTAATTTAAAATCAACGGACGTTATATCGAATACGTAATAATAATAACAGCTTATACTCACAAGCTATGTCGACATTCATACGAAACAAATGATTTAATTCTTTTTCATTTATTCTTATAGCTACTATAAACAACCGAGATACATTAACCTGAGTCTTTTTGACAATCTGTATTTTTTATTACTATTGGGGGACCATCTTACACAAATCAACCTGGTCTAAAACTAGGCAAAGCTTGTAGTACTACTGGTAATTGTCGATAATATACATACTTATATAGGTCAATACATACTCAAATACATACACATAAACATCCATGACTCTTGAGCAATATTCGTGATAAATGCACAAATAATGCCTTGACCGGGATTCGAACCCAGAACCTCCGGCTTCGTATGCAGGGTCAATACCAATTAAATTTATTATTCTAAATTGTGACAAGTATAAAATAAACGTCGCATTAAAATTAAATTCATGAATGTCAGCACTGGATTCTCTGTTTATTTTATGACCCGTCTTTGTATACAAGACCTCCTCGAGAAATACCTCGCAGAAGTTGACTTTAGCAAATTAATTTCTTCCCGCATGGTAAACTAAAGTAGACATCTTATAATTTATTAAGGTGAAGTCGCGTAAAGTTTGTTTCAGACGGCCCTCGGAGATACATGTTTCATTCAGCTAACTTAGTGACAATGTGATCTATTACGAAGTTTGTATGAAAAGTTTTATTTAATCTATTTGAGTTTTTTATTCCCAATCGAAGTGTAGGTCCTAAGGTTGACTAACATAAACTGAATTTAAATATTTTATTGACAAAGAAACAAATCGGTGTAAATACTATCCATGCCACGAAATTCACTTACTGCAGATACACTCCTTTTTTGAGACAATCGCTACATTCTGTAGCAATTTGACGACCACTTTGGCTTATTTGGTAGTGACCTGCCGTCGAAGCGGGAGGTCCCGGGTTCGAATCCCGGTCAGGGCATTATTTTTGCATTTGTCACGAATATTGTTCCTGAATCTTGGATGTTTCCTTATGAATGTATTTATCGATATAAGTATGTTTATCGTCGTCTACTACCCATAGTATAAGCTTTGCATAGTTTAGGACTAGGTCGATTTGTGTAAGATTGTCCCCCAATGTTCATTCATTTTTGATGATTTTGTTTATTAAACTACATCGGATACTTCAAGTAGGTAATTATAATTGCTGAACATTCACTTTCTTGGAAATAAATTAGTGGCTCTGCGAGCTGAAGACCTCGCTACGATTTTTTTTTAATTTAAAATTTCCAAGATATTTAATTATCGAACCTACTCACAAAATTTCACGAGAATCGGTTGAGAAATGCGACCTGTAGAGGAGAACAACTGTAAATCCGAGCATCTGGTCATCCGGGCATACGAAATAATTTTGTCGAAACGGAGACTCCACATAAAACAATTGTTTTTAGGGTTCCGTAGTCAACTAGGAACCCTTATAGTTTCGCCATGTCTGTCCGTCCGTCTGTCCGTCCGTCCGTCCGCGGATAATCTCAGTGACCGTTAGCACTAGAAAGCTGAAATTTGGTACTAATATGTATATCAATTACGCTGACAAAGTGGTAAAATAAAAAGTGGAAAAAAATATTTTATTAGGGTACCTCCCCTATACGTAAAGTGGGGAGTGATTTTTTTTTTTTCATTATAACCCTAACGTGTGATATATTGTTAGATAGGTATTTAAAAATAAATAGGGGTTTACTAAAATCATTTTTTGATAATGTTAATATTTTCGGAAATAATCGCTCCAGAAGTAAAAAAAAATGTGTCCCCCCCCCCCCCCTCTAACTTTTGAACCATAAGTTTTAAAAATATGAAAAAAATCTCAAAAGTAGAGCTTTATAAAAACTTTGTAGGAAAATTATTTTGAACTTGATAGGTTAAATAGTTTTTGAAAAAATTACAAAAACTACGGAACCCTACACTGAGCGTGGCCCGACACGCTCTTGGCCGGTTTTTTTATCTGGATATTAGGTTTGCGCTTGACCACAAATCACCTGATGGTAAGCGATATTGTGGTCTAGGATGGAGCGCGCTTACACGCGCTTTTTACACACTCCGAGTTCTAATGCAAGGCCAATAACTACACTGATATAATTTATTTATCAATAGTCTTAAAATTACGATTTAAATAAACAAGGTTCCGTTACTTGTTTACGTAAATATAAGATGCGAATATGTTTATTACAATCAACAAAATTAAATCAAGTAGTTACAAGCTTCTTTCGTATTCATTTCATGCAACATAGATATGATAAGTAAACGTCTTCAAACGTCTTGACAATTTAGGTTGTACGTAAACGCTTCCTTACGTCTTTTGTTTTCAAAGTCCTCAATATCATGCTCCGAGCGTGTACATAGAATCTAATTTGGCCCCGTTTGTTCAAAGGCAAGATATGATACGAAACGATGTGATGTGATGCAGATGTGTGCGCGAGGCAGGCGGCCATATTGATCCGCTGCAATTATTCCTGTATGTTGTTATATAGTGCGGGTGCCGGGTGGCCACAAAGACAATGGCTACTGAAAATTTCAGTTTATAAATAAGTACTTAATGTTCAGACTAAAATAGGTACCTTTGCCTTGTAATGAATTCTTTGTAGTGCAAAGAAAGAATTTATATTACATTTTAAAAATAAAATATTTACCAAAAGTAAACCACAAATTTAATAATATAAAGCATTTTGCACCCACTGGTACCTAATTAAGTGCAAAATGCAGAAACAGCTAAAACTGTTGGAAATAAAATCTTTCCACTAGACCCACACTTCAGAATTTGTATAATAATTATTGAAATAAAAAAATTTTGGCCGCTTAATTCAATTAGGTATTAATACATAAAATATGTTTACGGATAAACTTTCGGACTAAAGTAATTTTATTCGAATATAAAACACAAATAACATTTAGGAGATTCTCATTTTTGCCATTAAATAACTCCTCGACTCGAGAATATTGTAGGGTAGAATGAAGTGTTCTAAGAGGTAATTTATTATTTTGATTTTAGTATTTGTAGTTGTAGCCACATTAAAAATACATAATCTGTGCAATTTTCAACTGTCTAGCTATTACGGTTCTTGAGATCTAGCTCGGCGAGTGGTAGCCATGAAAAAGGGCTAAAATATCACGTTTTTTGTATGGGAGCCCCCCTTAAATATTATTATTATTCTGTTTTTAGTATTTTTGTTAAAGCGGCAACAGAAATACACAATCTGTGAAAATTTCAACTATCTAGCTATTACGGTTCTTGAGATACAGCCTGGTGACAGACGGATGGACGGACGGACAGCGAAGTCTTAGTAATAGGGTCCCGTTTTTACCCTCTGGGTACGGAACCATAAAAAAAGAAATATATTTAAGAACTAGTGCTGGAAAACCGGCATTCAAATAAAAACCTCACCCGTTTAAGAGCCATGATGCCACAGACAGACACACACATACACAGATACACACGTTAAAATTATAACACACCTCTTATGCTTTCCGCGTTGGGGGTTAAATATTAATCGCGATTGGCCGCGTATGCCAAGTTGTCACAGGTTCAAATCCTGCTTGGAGCACTTTTTTCATTTTTTCCTTTCATTTGAAATTGTGGAAGTCTATTGCATCAGATATAATCCGGAACGAGGATCGTATATAATAGCCCCTCAGTCGTTGACTTAAATACTAAATTAACCCCTTTGCTTCTGAACCCCAAGGGGTCACGCCCCTTTCCACCACGACTGATACGTAGTCATACATTAGATTCAAGGCTTACCTGGCATATTCAGGACTCACAGGTTTGAAACCTGCTCGGAGCACGTTTTGACAGATTTTTTTCCTTTTATTTGAAACTAGCATTTGCCCGCGGCTTCGCCCGCGTACTAAGCGTAATTTTTTACCGTCTACAAAAAAGAGGTTCACTTTTTGACCCGTATATATGTATGTAAGTATGTATGTATTTTTGTCCACGATTATCTCGCGTTTGGCTGAACCGATTTAGATGGGGTTTCCAGAAAAGTAGTTGTTACATTCTGGGGGTTTCGGTATACGAAGTTTGGTGATTGTGATTCATTAAAAGGAGCATCCAAAAAGAAAATTTGTCTTCAATTTCATTCGCACTCCTTACTCAGTCCGTCTGTTACAACCGAGTTGCTTTTACTGGACCGATTGAATTGAAATTTGGCACAAACTATCAAGAATTCAGAGCGCTCGTGGCCCAGCGGCACCCGCCTACCGCGTGCGGTATGCGAGGTTCAGCAATGTGGGTGCAGGTCAGGTCTTGGACGGGTGACCGCTTTGAGTAGTTACTAACTGAGCGCTCTCGTGCTTTGGAAGGCACGTTAAGCCGTTGATCCCGGCTGCTGTTTACGACAGCAGTCGTTAAGCCAAGTTAGAGGCCTTCGGGCGGCTTGAGAACTACTAACAGTCAAGTGGGCACTCACTTGACAAAGGGGGGTCGAAGTTGCACTACGTCCGTAAGGAGTACCCACCTTTACCCTACACGTGACCCCTGGGTTTTGCTCAAAGTGCAACAAAAACTGGCAACCGTACTTGTCTTCCCGAAGATCTCACGGTTCGTAAATAAATGCCATACGATTAAAAAAAAATCTAATACCTAATCTAAAGGTTGATTTAAATGGAAAAAATATAGAAACCTCTATGTCGTTTTTAAAAGCCAATCCATAGATACCCCACACGCTTATATAGCAACATTAAACTTTTTTTAACAATCCCTGGCATGCATGGAGTGCCAAATTTTACCTCAGATTCGTATTAAGAGACCTCTCGGATGCTCAGATCTCGATTTTGAACGAAATCGGGACGAAAAAAAAAAAACAATATGGCTGCCACTTTCACAAGTTTTAGCTCGAATTCATATTAAGAGACCTCTCGGACAATCAGATATCGATTTTGAACGAAATCGGGACGGAAATGAAGAAAATCAATATGGCCGCCACTTGTTCCAAATTTTACCTCAAATTCGTATTACGAGACCTGTCGGACGCTCAGATATCGATTTTGAACGAAATCGGGTTAGAAATGAAGAAAATCAAATTTTACCTCGGATTCGTATTAGGGGACCTCTCGGATGCTCGGATATTGATTTTCAACGAAATCGGGTTGGATATAAAGAAAACCAATATGGCTGCCACTTTTTCCAAATTTTACCTCGGATTCGTATTAAGAACTCTCTCGGATGCTCAGATATCGATTTTGAATGAAATCGTGACGGAAATGATAAAAAAGAATATAACTGTCACTTTTTCTAAATTTTACCTCGGATTCGTATTACGAGACCTCTCGGACGCTCAGATATCGATTATGAACGAAATTAGGAAGGAAATGAAGAAAATCAATATGGCTGCTACTTTTTCAAAATTTTACCTCGGAGTCGTATTAAGAAACATCTCGGATGCTCAGATATCGATTTTTAACGAAATCGTTAAAGAAAAGAAGAAAATCAATATGGCCGCCATTTTTCCAAATTTTACCTCGGTGTCGTATTAGGGGACCTTTTGGACGGTCAGATATCGATTTTGAACGAAATCGGGACGGAAATGAAGAAAAGCAATATGGCCGTCACTTTTTCCAAATTTTACCTCGGAGTCGTATTAGGGGACCTCTCAGACGCTCAGATATCGATTTTGAACGAAATTGATTTGGAAATGAAGAAAATTATATGGCTGCCACTTATCCCAATTTTACCTCGGAGTCGTATTAGGGGACCTCTCGGACGCTCAGATATCAATTTTGAACGAAATCGCAACGGAAGTGAAGAAAATTAATATGGCCGTTACTTTATTCAAAGTTTACCTCGGATTCCTATTAAGAGTCCTCTCGGACGCTCTAATATCGATTTTTATCGAAATCGTATCGGACGGCACTGATTAATAAAACCACTTACTTACAATACATTGAATCAAAAAAGGTCGTCTCTTCATAGGGAATTCACGGCATTTCATGCACCTTAAGATCTTACAAGGAACCTACATGCCAAATTTGGTATCTCTCGAACCAGTAGTGTGGGCTGTGCGTTGATATGTCACTTACTCAGTCAGTCAGTTTCTTCTTGCAATTTGGCAAAAACTTTTAAAAGTTTTCATGTCCGCAATATAAAATGTTAAATCAATGCCATTTCCAAAATTAACGACCCAAAAAACCATAAAACGACACCCATATTAATATTTAGACATTCCAACCCCCTTGGAACCCAACAGAGGGGATGGTATTTCACGTCCTTCACGTAGTATTTTAAAATCATTGTTGTTTTCGTAATCAGCGACCCGATAAACCATAGAAACAATACCCATATCGATTTTCAGAATTTGTCACCACATTTCCCCCTTTTAGGGGTTGTTTTCTCATAAAACCTGAAACACATGTTTACTTATTTATCGTTAGAAATACTCCTGTGAAGTTTCGAATAAAATAGTCCAACTAATTTTGATTCCCCACACACACTTCGAACCCCCATTTTACCCCCTTAGGGGTTGAATTTTGAAAAATCCTTTCTTAATGCACCTCTGGACCTTATATGGAACCTATATACTAAATTTAGAATCTCTAGAACCAGCAGTTTGGGCTGTGCGATGATATGTCACTCACTCAGTCAGTCAGTTATTTCTTGCAATTTGGCACAAACTTACAAAAGTTTTCATGTCCACAACATTAAATTTCAAAATCGATGCCATTTTCGTAATGAACGTCCCAAAAAACCGTAAAAACGACACCCATATTAATATTTAGATATTTCATCCCCCTCGCACCCCAACAGGGGGGATGGTATTTCAAGTCCTCCACGTGGGATTTTAAAATCATTGTTGTTTTCGTTATCAGCGATCCGATAAACCATAAAAACAATACCCATGTCGATTTTCAGAATTTGTCACCACATTTCCCCCTTTTAGGGGTTGATTTTTCAGAAAACCTGAAACACGTGTTTACTCATTTATCGTTAGAAATACTTCTGTGAAGTTTCGAATAAAATAGTCCAGCCAATCTTGTTTCCCCATACAAACTTCGGACACCCATTTCACCCCCTTAGGGGTTGAATTTTGAAAAATCCTTTCTTAGTGCACCCCTAGACCTTATAAGGAACCTACATGCCAAATTTGGAATCTCTAGGACCAGCGGTTTGGGCTGTGCGTTGATATGTCAGTCAGTCAGTCAGTCAGTCAGTCAGTCAGTCAGTCAGTCAGTCAGTTTCTTCTTTTATATATTTAGATATAGGGTTTTTCGTTGCCAGACGTTAACTCTTAAGTAACACAAATTAAGAACAGATTTCCTTGCCTATTTTACCCTGGTAACGCTGCCAGTTTCATGAGATTATTTGAGATACGGTCTGGGAGCGTCTTTTCAACACGGCATTTACGTAAATTTATAGTTTGATGTACATTGATGAAGCCTGTACCGAACATCATCATTAGGTAATTAATATTTGACGCAGCGTGTCACTGATTTGCATTTGTGCCCATCTGACGAAACTTTCAGATTATGACAAAGTGGTTCAGAATACGCTCCTTTTTGTATGCATTTTTAACCTCCGGCGCCCAACGCAAAACCGGGGTGTAATTTATTTATTTACACAGTATTACAGTCTTATATCTAATACATTGTGAAACTACATATTTAAACTTAATATTAGCAAGTTAAAACACTAGACTGCCTTTTGTCCCTCGCCTCGCAAAATCTCAAGCATTCCTGACACACAGTCGCCCATCGCCACGCTAGTAGGTAGGTCACACTCCAGTGCTGATGCCAGGAGCGCATTCAGAAGAGCCAGGGCCCGAAGGATCGGCGAGTTTCTATGTGCCACCGTGCGCGCTGTTGGCACTGCTAACAGAGGCCGCAACCGCGGCCTGAGGGTTATTTTTTTCAAATCGGGCACAAACAGCCTAACAAGCCTCTCTACCAGTTCTGGGCAGTCCGAGTTACCTCGCGTAATAAGTTTAACATGTGTATCTGTGTATATGTTTGTGCGTCTGTGGCATCGTAGCTCTTAAACGGTTGTACCTATTTGCGGTTTTTTATTTAAAAGTAGGTTCTTCAGGGGTGGTTCTTAGAAATCGTTCTAAGAATCTGATTTCGCCGTTTTTGATATGTTAACCTTGCAATGAAAATGTCGGGGATTTTTCAACTTTTACAAGTTATCAGTTTTAAACTATACAGCTTTACTTTAAACATTCACTCTACTTCCTCGTTACTTTCCATCATTTTAACTCATAAACTTACAATCAATCACGTTAATCACAACTCGTAACTCGGTCTCCTTTATCTTAAGTTATCTCAACTCAATCTAAACTTCGCGCTGCAGCATGGATTTAACTCCTCTTCTGTGTCTCTTAATTATTTTTCTTCGAGAGTTAATCTAGCCCCAGAACTCTAAATGCCCAATGTTTAAGAAACCAATTTAAATATGTCCCCATTCGGCATCCCTTGGCTTTGAGCCCTAGTCCCTAACTCTTCAGAAGTTTAGCACTTGAAAACAATACTCAGTTAATGCTGAGGGAAAGCCTATTGTTTCGAATAATGAAGGGGCGATGGACTTAGTTGTTGATCCTAGCTTTCCAATAAATGCTCGGATTGGGAGTATTCTAAACCAAATGATAAATAAATGGCAAAAAGCAAAATTGAGCAGAATATACGTAATAATAAGCGAAATAAATTAGAAATATATAACTACTCGTACATCTATTTTATAAATACCTTTAATTATCTGATTCTATTAAACAAAATTCGTGTAATTTAAAGATCATACTCGTCAATGCTATATTTGCAGATTGTTTGTTTATTTTTCTTTTTCACGTAAAATTATCACGTGAGGTAACAAATGACGGTAAATAGGTCAAAAGTTAATTAAATAAAACAATCCATTGCTCGACACTGACCCTATACATAGTATACATGGCATTTTCAATATTATGTCATAATCAGAGCTGCAGATCAATAGGCTGTGTGTATGAACTAAAACTGCGACGACCAAGACCACCGTGGTATGGGCAGCAGCATCCCTGGAGTGCGGTGCAGATACTGCGATCGCCGACCCGCATGCCAAGCTTGTCGATTAAAGCATTTACCGCCCAGTAAATAAGGGGAGGCCTATTTACAGCAGTGGACGTCCTTGGGCTGATATGGGGGTGGTGGTGGATCAATAGGTATCATCTATTGGTCAGAGTCAAGCATTGCGAAATTTACCTTACAAAATTAACTTTTTCACGTACTATTTTATTGAGTGATTTTAAAACTATACCTATAAAATATTGGGACAATGTAATAATCTTGATTCAGTCTAACAGTTCAGTTATTAAGCTTAATGTAACTTGATCCTCCTCATCATTATTTCTCCCGAAAGACGTCCACTGATGGACATATTACAGGCCTCTCCCAAAGTGCAACAATGACCGGTCCTGCTTCACCCGTGTCCAGCGGACTCTTGCGACCAGTCATCAATCCAGTTCATCATTCAACCTTGTCTACTCACGTACCGAAAGGCGCAGCGTAGGGCAGTTATCAAGATTGCACCTTCCAGTAAGTATTCTAGAAGTTTTCTGGCCCAACGGCTGTCAGTTGTACGTACAATGTACTTCGCCGACGATAATATACAATTTCCAATTTATAATGAAAAAATATAGGCTCAACTTTAGAATATGAAACACCGAGTTTAGCGTTCATATATTTTTTTAAACTGTACTCATGATTAGAAAACTTTTCACAAAATTTCAAGTTGCGGAAACGTAAAAAAAAATTGGGCATTTTCTATACTAAAATCGGTAATTAATACGACACCGTGACAGTCAGATCATTTACGTCACTCACGTCACTGCGGCGTAGGTATGTCAAAAACCGAATCAGAGCACCCCACTATCCACGTGGTCTTGTCTGCCCTACCCCTAGAGTGTATATAAAAAATCGGAGGCGCGAAGGGAGAGCGGCCCTCGCCCGCCGTGAGAAAGTGCGGGAACTATGCGAGGTGGAGCGGCTGAGCCTGGTCGCCGAAGGCGACCAGCAAGGCGAAGCTGCGGAGCCGAGCATGGATGACTGTGCTTTGTTACGCGAGGGCGGAAGGGCTGCTCGTCCCGCAGCGCCGGAGCTAAGGCAGAGTCCGACTGTCATGGCGTGGTATTAATTACCGTTTTAGTATAGAAACTTTCAACTTTCCAATTTTTTTTCTCGTAAACCGTACGTCGCCGCAACTTGAAATTTTGTGTAAAGCTTTCTAATAGTGAGTACTATTTATAAAAAAAATATGAACACTAAACTCGGTGTTGCATATTCTAAAGTCCTTCCCAATTTATAATGAAAAAAAAAACCGTACAATAAACACCTGTTTATACGGTTAAATTACAAACTTAGTTCAGAAATTATTTTTGTATTTTTTTTCAAAAACTATTCAACCTATCAAGTTCAAAATAATTTTCCTACAAAGTTTTTATAAAGTTCTACTTTTGAGATTTTTTTCATATTTTTAAAACTTATGGTTCAAAAGTTAGAGGGGGGGGGGACACATTTTTTTTTACTTCTGGAGCGATTATTTCCGAAAATATTAACATTATCAAAAAATGATTTTAGTAAACCCCTATTTATTTTTAAATACCTATCTAACAATATATCACACGTTAGGGTTAAAATGAAAAAAAAAATCACTCCCCACTTTACGTATAGGGGAGGTACCCTAATAAAATATTTTTTTCCACTTTTTATTTTACCACTTTGTCGGCGTAATTGATATACATATTAGTACCAAATTTCAGCTTTCTAGTGCTAACGGTCACTGAGATTATCCGCGGACGGACGGACAGACGGACGGACAGACGGACGGACAGACATGGCGAAACTATAAGGGTTCCTAGTTGACTACGGAACCCTAAAAATAAAAATACGTGATCATAAAACCTTTTAAAACTCACCTTAGGCTTTTTTCATTGTACGGCATAATAATATGGTTCAAAAATTCCGTGTCATAAGTAGTCATAACTCCGAACACATCCGATTTATTTCACTTATAGATTAATCATGAATCATGATTCATGATTGAGAGTTTGGTAATTATTTGGTATTTAATCCATTTATGAATTTAATGTTCACACCTCAGAGTAAAGATACCTCCAGAGGTTCACACATTACAATACATACTAAGTTTTGATAGCCATTTGACAAAATCAAAAAAATAACCATAGACTGCCTTGCTCTGACACGAATTTAATACTAAGGGCTCGTGCCCACGGGTTACTTTTATCAGTGTGACAATCTTAAGGTGTTATTCGTGAGTTTTTGTCATTGATGAGTCACGTTTCCTGAGTGGAGTGCGCTCATGAAATAATATGCCGCCGTCCCGGTTACTCAGGCATATTATTTCTGGTTGTAGTCATCTTGCTAACGGCGAGTACTTGCACAGACATAACTTGGTGGCCAGGATTATTCACCAGCAGCTTGCTCTTTTGTACGGTCTTGTAGACTTCGAAGTGCCGTATTATAAGTACACACCTGCGCCAGTTCTCGAAAATGGTCGTGCAACGCTCTATTGGGATCGATCTGTCATCACGGACAGGACTATTGTAGCCAACAAGCCTGATATCGTGCTGACAGATCGATTGAAGCGCCAGGCAGTGCTCGTTGACATCACCATCCCCCATGACGAGAACCTCGTGAAAGCTGAGAAGGACAAAGTCAGCAAGTACCTAGACTTGGCACATGAGGTAACCGCCATGTGGGATGTTGATTCAACGATTATTGTCCCGATAGTCGTCTCTGTGAACGGTCTAATAGCGAAGAGTCTCGACCAACATCTCAAGAGACTCTCGTTAGATGGCTGGGTCAAGGGTCAAATACAGAAGGCGGTACTCCTGGACACGGCGCGGATAGTCCGGAGGTTCCTCTCTCTGTCGCCCTAACCACCGGTAGCTTAGGCTAGCCTCGCTGCCGGCGGCACCCTAGGTTAGGTTTTTTATAATGCTTTTATATTTTGTATTTATATTTTTATATTGTACTTGTATAAATTTATTGTAAAAAATCTAATTTAAGACGAAAAAATAAATAAGGTGAATAATAATAATAATCTTTATTTCACTAAGGATTACAAAAATATAGTACTTTACATTTCAGTGGCTTGCAGAAGGTAACTAATGAAATGAATCCCTGAATCCTAAGCTAGGAATAAACCTGTATTTTAGGGCGCAGTGAGTCCGGAAGCTTGGCAAATACATCTATTTAACAAACCAAATAAGGACAATTTATTAAAAGGCAATTACAATTTCAAATAACAGAATATTCTATGAGAATAACATTTTTAAGATAAACAGTTAAGTGCGTGTGTGTGTGTGTGTGAGTGTGTGTGTGTGTGTTTGTAAGGGAGTGTCTGTGCATATGTGTATAAAGGGGATATATTAGTGATAAAAGTAATGTATAAAGGAGATGTAGTAGTAAATATTCCGGTATACAATCTATAAAATTTATAAAAGAATGGAGTAAATTTAAGAAAGGTCTTATATCAGATTAGCGTAATTATTAGGTACTAAGTCAGCAATTCCTATTTTTTAGTAGGAGTTCAGTTTCGTTATAGCCTAAATTGCTGAGGTATTCAAAAAGTTTTTGTTTCACAGTGTATTTATTATAGGAGAAAAGATTACCAAAAAAGTTAGTTTAGTTAGTTAGTTAGTTGTTATAAATAATGCAACTGAGAAAACTATAATGTCTACCAGCAAAAGTAGTTTTATGCGGTTTAAACGGACAAACATTTCTCGACGATCGTTTATTAAGGTCACGTGTAGCTGGGACTTCAGGGTGCTTACGGAATATAGCACGCAGGATGAATAATTGTCTGACTGTTAAAACATTTGCTAATTTGTAGACCTCGGCAGTGGGAAAACGAAGACGCTTAAAATGTATGACTTTCAATACCACACGTTGGGCACGTTCAAGGGTAATCATAAAGGTTTTAGCGGCGCCCCCCCATGACGGGATACAATAGCCAAGGACAGACTGGCAAAGAGCAAGATAGACCACACGGAGTGTATGGACATCAGCTGATTGGCGAAGTAACTTGAAAATGTAGATCAGTCGTCGACATCTGGAAGAAAGAGAGGCTAGTTGAGCCTTCCAGTTCAACCTTTCATCCAAGATAATACCTAGATATTTTACTGTGTCAACTCGATTTAGATTAGAGCATGGACAATCGGTATCTGAGTTGGCGCATGTGTGTATTTTTATATCAAACGCAGACGGTGGTCGATTACATGATCTGATGAAAAAGGGAATATACATCGTTTTATCAACATTTAGGGACAGACGATTATAAGATAGCCAGTTTTGCACTGCTTTAATAGCTCTTTCTGCGTGGGTCTTTACGGTACTCCAATTTATGCCAGAGACAAGTAAGACGGTATCGTCGGCATATGTAATAATTTTACAATTTGGAATAGATAATTGGCAAAGCTCGTTTATGTAAAGGAGAAAAAGTGTAGGGCCAAGAATAGAGCCTTAAGGGACACCGTATGTGATGGGCACTGATTGACTAAGATGACCGTCTATCTTAACATGTTGGGTCCGATTTGTGAGGTAATTAGAAAAGATGCTATGCGCAGGTCCACGGATGCCACATCTCTCAAGTTTAAAGAGAAGGGTGGGGATATGGACAGTGTCGAAGGCCTTAGACAAGTCTAAAAAGATTCCAAGACACCTAATCCTACTGTCAAGATCCTTAACAACAGTTTCGACAAGATACGTAACTGCATCTTCAGTACTGACTCCAGAACGGAAACCAAATTGGTTTTCTGAAATGATTTTATTGGTATTCAGGAATTTTACGAGTCTTATATTTAGAATTTTTTCAAGGATCTTAGACAAAACAGGAAGGACTGATATCGGCCTGTAGTTATTGACACTGCGCACGTCACCCGCCTTATAAACAGGATGAACAACAGCTATCTTGAGACAATCAGGAAAGATGCCACTATTGATGGATATATTACAGATGTGTGTAATGAGAGGTACAAGAACGGCCTTGGATTTTTTTATAATTCCAGCTGATATATTGTCAATACCAGGAGCGCAGTCGACACGTAACGATAGAATGATGGATTCAATCTCAGTGCAGTCAGTTTCATATAGAATCATAGAGTTTGTGATTGAATTCGGTTTTAAATAGGGCTTGAAATCATGATCACTATTATTAATGGTTTTTGATGCAATTTTGCTTCCGATTTTAGCAAAGAAATTGTTTACATGGTCGAGTGAAGAAGCAAAACTATCTGACATATTTAATAAAGCACGAGGAGGAGTAGGATCTTTGAAATGAAAGGCGACAGCACGGTGAGAGTGACAATTTCTTTTTGGAATCGAAGCGTTATTTGTCGATACGGTACTTGTCTGCGAACTCATCAGACTCGGTAGGGAAAAAAATAGAAAACACTCTTTGGTGTGACAGGCCACTAAGTGGAAAGTACTACACTATGTTTCATAAACTCCGAGAACACCTAAATATTATTTTTAGGTATTTCAGAATGAGTGTTAGGAGTTATGATGAATTACTTCACGCTTTAAGTCCTACATTAACATACGGAAGTAATTGGAAACCACCACCCTTTGGAAAATATTGTTCGACTGATTTCTTGTCATGCTGTAGTGGTATGGTTGGTATATTAACCAAAGAATATTTAGATATAATTATCTGAATATTCTTTAAATTTTATCATAAAGTCTCGGTCTCTTTTCCACTTCAATCTATAAGTAGATCTTTTTCAAAATCGTCTTCACGCTCGGTTACCTTTTGCGTGTTTTCCACTTCATCTATAAGTAGATCTTTATAAAAATTGTTTTCAAGCACTATTACTTTTTGCGACATGTTGACGCTATTTTGCATGCGCCGCAGTCCACAGTCGGAACCTAGTTAGTACGTCGTAACACATTTCTATACATACATATCCATGGACTCGATAAGAGTCACGAAACAGTCACGGTGAGAAAAGTCACCCTCGTGCGCTCGCCCTTACGTCATCTCTAAGAAAGATTCTTTTCGTAAATTGGTGGTTTCATTATTGGCTATGTGCACGTCTGAAACGTCAAATGTCAAAGGTCCCGAGACAATATCAAAACTCAGAGATGTCAAATAATGACACATGAATATTTTATTTACTTTTTAAACGAGAAAGACCCCGTATTGGAATTTTTACTGAAATAAATAAGAGAATAAATAAATACATACAAACGAAACGAATCGTAGGAAACCAATAGAAAACGTGAAAGTAAATTTGACAGTGGTCCCCGGTAAGTACACATTTCTGCCATGGTGTGCGCTACGATCGCCTAGCTTACCCCCACCACCTACTTCGCACATCCAATTAGTAATAATTACATCAACTAGGTAATTCAAGTTTATTTTGATCAGAGACGATGACACACGAAAAGTAAAACCTGCAGGACACTTCCAGAAATTTAAGTGTATTACAGGCCTAACTAGATAAAAACACTCTTTGATTTATAATCATATGATCCGATAAATAAGAAAAATACGTTGTTTGATAAATAGCTCTAAGTATCACGTCAGTATATATATTGTACTCTTTGGTCACTTGTCAGTCGTTTTTGTTGTTAATTTATCTGCGTATTTGGATGGGATTGATTTATCTTTTTAATACGTTGTAAACGACTAAACAGACAATTGCACACTTTAAATGAATGTGAAATTAAAAGTGGATCTCCAAAAAGAACTAAAAAGACGCAGCTCGTAGGGAAGCAAGGAGCGATCGTGACTAGTCAAATATGAGGTGTGTACCTAAGTTACCGATTGTTATGGCTTATAACCCATTTATATTTTGCCCCTGCTAAACGTTCCCCGCTGCCACTGCCAGGAGGCTGTCTGAAAAAAATGCCGTAGCAGAAGTTAGAGCAGTGCCCTACTGCCCTACTATACTGCTACCCGTCAAACTTAAAGGTCGTTCTCCCATCTTAAAGGCCGGCAACGCACTACCTATCAATCCCTCTGGTATTGCGGGTGTCCATGGGCGGCAATAATTACTTACCATCAGGCGATTCATCTGCTCATTTGGCTCATATTTCATAAAAAACGCTCATTTAGGGAGCGCCGTCAGTGCGAGTGGCAATCGCAGGCTGCCATTGGCAGCAGCGTACAGGAAAATCGTGTAGTGTGATGCCGTAAGATAATTGATATTAAATAGTCTTGCGTGTAGCTATGTTTTGTTATCTCCCTTCCATCCCCGTAACCACCCCCTTAATGTATGATATCCGAAATAAAAAGTACTCTATGCTCCTTCCTGCTCTTGATGATCCCTATATTGATGCCTCATCGCTAACTGACGTTAAAATACTAACAATAAAAAACCGGCCAAGTGCGAGTCGGACTCGCGCACGAAGGGTTCCGTACCGCATGATCTATAAAAAGAGTCCGACTCGCACTTGGCAAGTTTTTTTAATATTTGTTGTTATAGCGGCAACAGAAATACATAATCTGTGCAAATTTCAACTGTGTAGCTATTACGGTTTTTGAGATCTAGCTCGGCGAGTGGTAGCCATGAAAAAGCGCTAAAATATCACGTGTTTTGTATGGGAGCCCCCCTTAGTTATTATTATTATTATGTTTTTAGTATTTGTTGTTATAGCGGAAACAGAAATAGACAATCTGTGAAAATTTCAACTGTCTACCTGTTACGGTCCTGGTGACAGACGGACGGCCGGACGACGGACAGCGAAGTCTTAGTAATAGGGTCCCGTTTTTACCCTTTGGATGCGGAACCCTAAAAAATGCCCGCTGGCTTTTGTGTTAATACCCTGAAACTGTTACGACCGTTCCCGTAGTTCCGTTTACAACCCTCCAGTTACTTTAGCCCTGTTTGAGAGTATATTTAACATTGTCGTATTAAATTTAAATCCATTTTACCTAGAGTAGGTATTTCTCCGAAAAGTTGATTTCATTCGAAGCATTTCATTATAATCACATTATATTATATTGAAAATGCGAGCTTTTTCAGACTAACTGAAATTGCTAGATCACCTGGAAGCAAGCTTGTGATATACAGAGTGGTAAAAAATATGGGATTTGGAAACTAACTACCTTAAAGGAAACTGCTTTATTTTTATAAAGAAAAATAGTTGTATTCTAAGATTGTTAAAAAAAATGATTTTTCATTTTTTTAGTACAGGTGTTTTCATAATAATACAGTCATCTCGGTCATATTTATAGTAGCCCAACTAGATAATGTACCTCCTTACAGAAGGCCGCTTGCTCTTTATGTTTTATTTTTATGAAATATGTGGCAAACAAGCAGACAATTCGCCTGATGGTAAATGATTATCGCCGCCCGTGGACACCCGCAACACCATAGGGGCTATAAGGGCGTTGCCGGCCCTTAAGATGGAAGTATGCTGTCTTCTTGAAGGTTTGTATGTGATATTGTGCTCCTGGAGGTGATTAAGGTTGCCAGAGTTCTCAAGGATGCGCTCTATTGAGAGTCAGGGGCCATAGTATTGGCGATGCGCTTGTGAATCTTTTGGATTCGCAGGCATCTATTGCCCACGGTATCTTCTTACCATCGGCCAGGCCGTAAGTCTGTCTACCACGTTGATTTATAAAAACTCAAACCAACCCAACTTCAATTTAAGACCTGTAGTCAAATATACTCCCTGCTCTAACCGTCCCCAGCAAGCAGCACTAACTGGCTTTAGCCATTTAGGCAAACACTTGTTCGCATCCGCCTAATTAACTACCTCCACAAGCGCTAAGAGACCATAAGTGCTGTTTTATTCTGCGTTCACGCCCTCTTCGTAATGGCCGGGTTGCACATTTGCATACTTAATTAATTTAACGCGCGTTTAATTGCAGGTAATATACTCGTACATAAAAGATAATAATAGTATGTGTTATCTTACCAATGCGTTCCCCATCTATGGAAAAGTTTACAAAATTTTAACTATATGAATACTTAGACGGTGTTGTAGTAGTACCTACCGTCAACAGTTTTCCTGGCGCCTGGTTTTTACTAGCTAATATGAGTGTATTGTACACTCATAATAGCTAGTAAAAGCACTCAAAACATAGAGCAGAGACACTCAAAGAGCAGAGAAAATTGTATCAACGTCCACATCGTTGCGCCTGACAGTAGTGAGTGCATTGATTGGTATTATGAGCAATAATGTACGTATAGGTACATGAATATGCTTGGTTATAAGTGAGAGGGGTAAAGTGCACTGTTGTGGGAAATTTATGGAGTGGAGAGTGCGGATTATTTTACCATATTGACGAAATTTTCTGCGCCCTCTGATGGGTGTTATGCCACTATACATATAATAGAACTAGCTAAGTCATTGGTTTATTGATGATAGTATGTATCCTGTATCCAGCAGTAGCATACTATGTATTCAGTAGTAGGACTAGTTATCAGCCAATAGTAAGTTGAGCCATTTTAAAATATAACTTGTTTTTTATCGTATCTTTTTTTAATTTAATATTAAACATGTCTTACGTAAGATTCAATTATTTCAATACTGGTTGAGAAAGGTAAACACTATTTTCATTGCATCAGATAGCAAAGACAATTTTTCTAGAAATTCGCAATATTTAAATAGATTTGTGATATCATAGAATTTTATTTATAGGATTAAGATACTTATTTCGCTCAAGAAAAGATGAAAAAGTAATTTTTAATTCTTACTTTCTTTCCATTTCATATAAAATATGAATACTTATATAAATTTATAGATAGTTAAATACGTTGTTTTTAGGATTATTAAGAGACTAGTGCTTCCCAAAAGTCTTGAAAAAAAAATCATTCCTGATTATTAAATGACTACTTTCCCAATTTAATCACACTGCATGAGTAACAGAGCAGTGTGGCGGCCATAGAGCTCAATTTCCGGCTCGACTATTATTACAAAATGCACTTTAGCCTGCAGGCCTAAAAAAAAATATGCGACCTTTGGCTTAATAACACGGGTTTCGTGCCACGTTCTTTTTGTGTCAAAACAACGCAAGAAACAATTAATTCCAAATACCTACGAACACTGAAAGCATTCAAGGGTTGACAATTTAAGAACAATTAAACTAAACCCGTCAGAAGACACAAAGGCTATTGGGGTCGCTATATTAGCGCATCGTAAAACGGTCGTCCACGAAGACCGCAGCGTCCTCTGCCGGAATGCCTGTCATTGTTCAACCCTTTACCCAAGACTTATACGAGTATTTATATATCTACCTGAATGCTAATATATGTTTGAATGTTAGGCATGTAGATTATGGAATAATTCAAACATTTGGGTTTTCTTGCGTCAATCCTCGTTTTTAATTTAATCGAAAAAAATCACGAACCATATACTTTTGGAATTTAATACTAAGGGGCATAATGTATTAACATAGCTTAAAGAAAGCTTTGGGAATCTAAAACTGAGATTTAAAATTGGTTGGTGGAAAGGATAAATAATAAAACATAACCACATTTTTAATATCTCGAAAATATCCGCGTTTCATATTAAAAAAACAATTTAAAAAGTATTTCATTCTAAAAGAGAGTAAGTAACAAGTAAGGCGTCACAGTACAGAAGCACTATGTCCTGCTGTTCTCTTTGTGCGTTGTGACTGTCAAAACCTCACAATTCAGCCTTGTGACGTCATATCATTTTTGTGAATATCTTGAGAATTAATAGCTATAAAAATATACAAAATATATTTTTGGGTTTCCTGTTGACAAGTTAATAAAATGAGTTAATATTTCATACTACAAAAATTTTGAAATGTTGTCAATTACAATTTCCCATGTAATATTCACTTTTCAAAGCAGAATATAATGCCTACATTTTGAAACAAAACAGGCAATTAGAGCGGTTATAGAGCGATCCGCTAAAAAGAGCGCGTATTGAAGGCACATTAATATTCCACCAGCAATTTGCGCATAATTGAGTATTGTCGCGCGTCCGGTCGTTTGTCAGCGTTGACAGCCAGCTAGATGAAACTTCTTGCCAGACAGTTACGAGCGCGTTTGCTTATTTAGTGTTAGAATCCTAGCAATCAATTTACGCATAATTGAGTACTTTCGCGCATCCGGTCATTTTGTCCTCGCTAATGGTCAGCTGGAGGAGCCGCTTTCGCTAGACAAGCAGTGCGGTTGGCAACTGTGTGTTAGTTTCCTAGGTTTTTTTATACCACGTCGATGGCAAAAAAAAAACGTACGTCCCGCCTGATGGTAAACGTTCACCGCAGCCTATGAACGCCTGCAACTCCAGGGGTGTCACCTTTGGCGACACTTTAAAAAAATATATGTCACCGGAAATGTATGAAATCTAGGAATTTTATACAACTCCTAGGAAATGTATACAATTCCGAAGCTATTTAGAAATGTATAAAATAATGTTTTAAAAATTATTTAATACATACATATCTTGGGAAATGTATACATTTCTTAGTAATTGTATATAATTCCAATATAATATTAGGAAATGTATAAAAAGAATGCTTCTTCTGTAATAAAACAAGTTTGTGGCGGGCCGCTGACCCGCGAAGCGGGGCTCCGTCGACTCGCTGGTGGGTCAGAATTGCTCAACATTGCAGTTGCTGTCTAAAGGAAATCGAACATTGTTATAACAACACACAACAAAATTGATATCTTAAAGTTTTGACATTACATTTTACATTTCCGATTGTTATTTAGGAAATGTATACTCGTAGATTTCCTAGGAAATGTGTCTAATATACTTATTAATTTACTAGCTTTTGCCCGCGACTTCGTCTGCGTAGAACTCATTCTCGCTTTAGAATTATTTGTTTTCCCATACATCTTTCACCCTTCTTTACACCCCTTTGAGAAATGATTACATTCAATATGAAATGCTCTTTACCGCGCACGGTAAATTTTAATAGAAATCCTTTTTTCAAAACGAATCATCATCATCATCATATCAGTCGAAAGATGTCCACTTCTGGACATAAGCCTCCTCCAAAGAGTGACACAATGACCGTTTCTTTGCCATCCGCATCCAACGGACACCTGCGACCTTTACCAGGTCATCATTCCACCTTTTGGGGGGCCTACCCACGCTGCGCCTTCTGGTACGTAGTCGCCACTCGAAAACCTTTATATGGGATTCTTCAAGAAAAGAGTATATATTATTTTTAAAGGGTCGGCGACGCGCATGTGACACCCCTGGAGTTGCAGGCGTGCATAGGCTGCGGCGACCGCTTACCATCAGGCGGGCCGTACGCTTGTTTGCCACCGATGTGGTATAAAACACACTGGTCAAAGAGCCTCGTCTAGAGACACTGCGGAATATTGGACGAAAAGATGTGCCGTAGCTTCACGAACGCTGGCCAGCCGAGTCGGATTCGACGATTAACCCCTTTGTCGAAGTTGGACCTACCTAACTGGACAGTCTGTCCTAGGTAGGTATATATAATCGTCTACACCACCACCACCACCACCATCATATCAGCCCTAGGACGTCCACTGCTGGACATAGGCCTCCCCCAATTTCATGGGGGGTAAATGCCATAATCGCCACGCTTGGCATGCGGGTTGGCGATCGCAGTATCTCCACCGCACTCTAAGAATGCTGCTGCCCATTCCCCGGTGGTCTTGGTCGTAGTTTAAGGGCATACCCGGGTCCAATAATAATGTATGTATGTATGTGTAACACTTTATTGCACAAAAAAAGAAACAAATAATCGTCTACAACTTCAAGTAAAAGTGTCCGATTGTAACGGGAGTTGGTGCTACGCGCTCGTGCTTTCAGAACTAATGATTAAGCTTATTTCAGAATATCAAATGTACCGATTCTAGACGAATGTAGCCCGTAAAATATTGCATGTACAATGATAAAAGTCTCGCTACGCAGTTCTTCCGTAAAACGTCCCAACAGAGCGGGTTCTTCATGTAAGTATGATGGCCGAAGGCCGTAAGCAGAGTGGCAAACATGCAAGGCGGAAGGCCGAGTATTCACACAGAGTGGGCTTCTTATGTAAGGTTGAGGGCCGAAGGCCTGAATCAGGGAGGCGAGACACGCGAAGCCGAAGCCGAGCTTCCCAACAGAGTAGAGCAGAGCAGAGGATTCTTCACGTAAAGTTGATGACTAACGGCCTGAAACTGAGTGGCAAGGCATGCGAGGCCGAAGGCCGAGCATTCAAATAGAGCGGGATCCTTATATAAGGCTGATCCCAATAGAGCGGGCTTCTTATGTAGGGCCGAAGGCCTGAAGCAGAGTGGCAATTCACGCGAGGCCGAAGGCCGAGAGTCCCAACAGAGCGGGCTCCTTATGTAGGGCCGAAGGTCTGATGCAGAGGGGCAAGGCATGCGAGTCCAAAGGCAGATCATTCACACAGAGCGGGCTCCTCATGCCGATCATTCACACAGAGTGAAGTGTAAGGCTGAGAGCCGAAGGCCCGAAGCAGAGCGGCAATGCACGTCAGACTGAAGGCCGAGAGTCACAATGCCTAGACATTTAAACCGATAGACAAACAGACATGAATTCTTAAAACTGTTGAAATAGTTTTAGAACTGTCTACTGAAGAAGTTTATCTCTTGAGTGCGACTAGTTGTTGATTGTTTCCTAGCGCTCAATCAATGGTCCATGCTTGGTGACTATGCGCTAAAAGTGGAAGGTAATCTTAAAAA
This sequence comes from Notocelia uddmanniana, assembly GCA_905163555.1. Lineage (NCBI taxonomy): Eukaryota > Metazoa > Arthropoda > Insecta > Lepidoptera > Tortricidae > Notocelia > Notocelia uddmanniana. The sequence continues at coordinate 8,855,595 of LR991057.1, forward strand.
ATAGTGTTATAAAACGGAGAAAAACTATGTTTTCTAGGTTAACAGAGGGGTTATTTCGCAAAATAAGTGGAATCGCGGGTGGGTTTTTGTGTTTGTTTCTAAGCTAGATCCATTCCCACTTAATGTAGCCACCTATTGTTGAATGTTCCGTAGAAAAGGTGTATAAAAGATGCTTTATCATAGGACTAAAATAAAATCCTAGTATTTTTTCTAAATCTTCTTCTGGTATGCACCGTTACTGGTAATATTCATCTCATTATTACATAACTGGAAACTGATCGTGTTGAATGTTTCTGAAAGGGCGGTGATCTCCGCACCATGACAGCAGCGTGAGAACGGATGCTTTAATTAAATTTATCCATCGATCGATCCTAGCACCCCACGCGTGGGCACACGTAGATATATACATTACCAAAACTTTCTTTACGTAGATGGTTCCTTTCAAGAACAAGCGCCCAGCTCCTAGAAAAGCTTTTACAATAGGTGCCGCCTATACAAGTTCGTACATTCATATTTTGAAACTCTTGCGCTTTGTTACACATTCTTAAAAAACTGGCCAAGTGCGTGTCGGGCCACACGCAATGTACCTATATGGTTCCTTATTTGTCCACCCTTTACATTATGCGGACTTAAAAGTTCTTAAACTCATATTTACTATGGTTTAGTGTAATCTTCTTTGCTTTAGTATTGGACAGAACTAACAACATTGTCAAAATCATTCATCAAAACTAAGCATTTTTGGCTTTTACGAGTATAACTTTAAAGCTTAATAGTTTAATGTCACGCAAACGGATTCCTGAATCAAAAATGGTTTAAGAAAATCTACATTAATTTATACGAGCTAGCCAATTATATTAGATCCCACACGATAGCCTTTACAAGAAAACAAATTGTAACCCCAGGTGTATTTAGGCGTTATGCCTAACCTTTATTTTTCAAAGTTGTTTTTTACCATTTTGTCTGCGTTATTGATATATTATTATTTTTTTTTAAATTTGCTCTATCTATCAGGTAGCTACCCTGAAAATTTCATTTTATTATTAATAAGGCTTCAATCAAAAAATTTAAATCTAAATGTGGTAAGTAAGTGCACAATTTTAATTTACATAATGATTAATGCAAGCAAAGCAAAACCTTTCTAAATAAATTTTGTTCTAAATCACGCACTGGCCATCAATAGAAAAAGAACAAAAAACAAAAGACGGTTGACGCATGAGAAAATTTTCACGTTGTTTGGTCATCGTTGTTATTTTTCAATAATTTAAAAATTGTGGTTTAATACTGCTAATTGTTCATTTCCCTAATCATTTTGGCTGTTCATATGGACTTTGACTTGCATTACGATTAAGATTAGTGTTATTACCTGGAATCGACGAGTTGGCATCATTTAACTGGACTTGAGTTTGCGTATAAGTGATCATGTTTACTTCACGTGATTACGCAGAAATGCATTACTATTACGGTTATGCTAAGGGGAATGCGGCGGAAGCTTCAAGGCTGTACCGGGAACATGTGGAACGAAGAGGCGGGCCTCAACCTGAAACGTTTCCTGACTATCGCATGATCTTAAGAGTACATAATGCGTCTTTGGAAGGTCACATACCGGGTACGAAATCAGGCCGTATGGCCACTATGCCGGATCCTGATGTAGTAGATGCAGTTGTTGAAGAAGTAGAAAGAGACCCGTCGACTAGTGTGAGAGTTATGGAACGTCGTACCGGACTTTCTAAATCTCAGGTACACCGTACACTACAGAGCGTAGGATATCATCCGTTTCACATTAGAAAAGTGCAACAGTTGAAAAGATTACAATCGGCGAATTGAATTCTGTCAGGAAATGCTGAGGAGACAAGCTGAAAACGATTTTTTTTTTAATTTTGTGGACGGGTGAATCCCACTTTAGACGCAATGGGATTTTTAATATGCACAATTCTCACTCAGGGCAATTGAAAATCCGAATTTAAAAAGGGAATCGACATTCCAAGAACACTTTAGTGTTAACCTTTGGTCTGGCATACTTAACGGTAAGTTAATCGGGCCCTTTCAGCTGCCAGACCGCTTGGGCGGCAATCACTTTTTAAATTTTCTACGCGTCGATCTGCCCCTGCTGTTAGAAGATGTGGATTTGGAGACACGCAGAAACATAGTACTGCAGTGTGATGGTGCACCATGCCATTTTGCCTTGGACGTGAGAAACTATTTAAATCAAAGATACCCTGAAAGATGGATTGGTCGTTGCGGCCGGGGTGACGCCTGCCTTATAGCCTGGCCTCCACGTTCCCCCGACCTAAACCCCATAGATTTTTTTCTATGGGGATATTACAAAGACCTCGTCTACTCGAGAGAATGCCGCAATTTGGACGAGTTAACCCGGAAATTGAGAGTAGCAGAAGAAACCATTAAAAATAATAGAAGTGCATTCAGACGTTTAAAAGACAACTTTTTCCGGCGATATCGCACTTGTATTGAGCAACAGGGGGGCCATTTTGAAAATTTATTGTAATTAAACACCTTGTAATTGGTTTTACTTTGCTCGCATTAATCATTATGTAAATAAAAATTTTGCACTTACCACAGTTAGATTTCAATTTTTTGATTGAAGCCTTATTAATAATAAAATGAAATTTTGAGGGTAGCTACCTGATAGATAGAGCAAGTTTTTAAAAGCCAATCGGTAATTATTTTTTATGTGATTTTATTTTTTTAAGGGCCCTTGAAGTTATGAACATACTGGGTAATTTTATCTTTCTTGGCATTTAATTTTTTTTTATGCCATTCAAAGATCTAACGATAGTAAATGTTACCATACTGAATTGGCCTATCTATCAGCTTAGCACACAAAAAAAATCAAGCATCTACCGCAATAATGGGGAATGTCTGAAAATTTTAAAAGTCCTTGATTATTTTTCTAATGGTAGGAATAACCCTCGCCATGAACAGAAAAAAGTTTCAGATTTTTCGGTTGCGCCATATATTTTTTAAAAATATAAACATTTTATATCACCTCGCGTCTGCCCCGTATCAGACTACTAAGACATTTCTAAGTCCGTCGAATATTTAAAAAAAAAAGCCTGCTTGGATCTGTGGTACGCAATGACATTGACAGTTCAAGTCATACGACCAACCTATGATGAACTGTCAATGTCATTGCGTACCACAGATCCAAGCAGGTGTTTTTTTTTAAATATTCGACGGACTTAGAAATGTCTTAGTAGTCCGATACGGGGCAGACGCAAGGTGATATAAAATGTTTGTATTTTTATAAAATATATGGCGCAACCGAAAAATCTGAAACTTTTTTCTGTTAATGGCGACGGTTATTTCTCTCATTAGAAAAATAATGAAGGACTTTTAAAAATTTCAGACATTCCCCATTCACGTCACCATAAATAAAAATCTCATCGTACGCGGCGATAGGTGAAAAATTAAAAAAAAAAATAACTCCGAAAATACTAAAAATCGCGGAACATACATGGGGGTGATTCAGATAGCCCTCTAGGTCCTCTACCTCCCAGCTTCAGTATATCACTACTTCTTGGGACACCCTGTACATCTCAATACAACTCTATTGTCAGCCAATTAATATAAATATGTTCAAATATTCTTGCCGGCCACGCTGGTGTCGGCCTGTTTAGCCTAGTTGGTAATGACACTGCCTCCGAAGCTAGAGATCCCGGGATCGAATCCTGGTAAGTGCATTTGTTTCTGTGGTGAGCAGAAACATTGTGTTCCTGAGACTTGGATGTTTTTGATGACTCAAGTAAATATATCATCTTTTAAATATATCATCGTCTAGTACTCATAATGCAAGCCTCATTGAGCTTACTATGTGGCTAGTTCGATTTGTGTAAATTCTCCCCTAATATTTATTTATTTATTTATTCGTGAGTAAATTTACTCTTACACTCTCTTACTGTTGTAGGTAATGTTTTGAAATTCAAAGGGAGCAATTTGAAAACTGACTGACTGCCTGATCTGATAAGTATGTAAGAAATTGGGATTTTCAAGTTACTTTAATTTCAATTGTTTCAAGTGGATTTTCGCCTTCGAACAGAATGACTAAAATGCAACACAAATCTAAATCCGCTGTAGTGTTTCTAATACTTAGTCACAGTCAGATTGTAGTGATAGCAGGGGGAGGACTTTTATACGTAACGTAGCAAAACGGTTAATAAAACAAATGTACAATATTTCAGTTCAATCACATTGTAAAATGTAATAATTAGCCGCTGACTCAGAACGCAAAAGAGGGGTGTTATTATTAGTTTTACATGTGTATATGTGTACTTATTTATTTAATTTCTATTGTACAAAAGATAAACTTATAGTACAAAAGGCGGGAGTACGAGTAATGCCATTAAGCAGAGAATGTTTTAGAGTCAAACTTAAGGGTGATATTATGTATGTATCTGTTTGCCTGCGGCATCGTAATGCGGTTTTGTATTTACAAGCAATTTTTCCAGCAATAGTTCTAGACGTGGTTTTAAAATCGGTTAAACCGTGTTGGAGATATTGAGCTTTAAAATTAAAATGTCAGCGGTTTTTCAACATTTCCAAGTTGTCAGATATTTTATATTCTACAGCAGCTGTTCGATGAATGAAAACATCGCGAGGATACCGTTCTAATTCTACTAAGGCCTAGTCTCCATCTGAGTTGGAAACCCTACCTACAAAAGCACACAAGACAAGCGCGGCGCAGTGCGGGGCTGAGGCGGTTTTGCATTCTTGATCTTTCCGAAACTTACTATCGATTACTGCTTCATATATCACATCACACACGCGCGCCTCCGTTCTACCGCGCTATCTAATACCGCGCGGTTATTTGGTGCGACGTGCCCCGGACTACGTTCTCTTTACCGCCCCCGCCCCGCAACGACGCTGCGACGCGCTCTGTGCGTTTTAAGCTTTAAATGTCATCACAAAGAATGAAGATAGTCCTCTAAATACAAAATAACAATGTTCTCCAATTTTAAAATTAAAAGAAAGGAATTTATTGAGCACCTTATGAAAACCCTATGGATTTTAGAATATTGAACCTTTTACAATGTTGAATACTACACTTTGTCGTACGTTTCCGGGTAACTTATCTCAAGGTCGTCACTCGTCAGGTCGTCAGTTGCTAGCTGTAAATGACCCCACTGCAGACCATCCTCTGCTCTATTTACTAGCCGGTAAAATTCAATTACTGTAGGTAACGAACTAACCCAACCCCCTCACCGTACACCCAGCTCATTCCGCTAGATTCTGCTGCAGACGATCTGTTTCTCCGGGGCTGGATTCTAATGTCATTCATAATGCTTTTTAGCTTCAGCGAAACCAAACTCCCGAAAAAACTCCCGAATCTAAAAAGATGGTACTTACAAGTGTTAGGGCCATTAATGTCCTAAGTGAGGTTTTTCGAGATCGTAACTAGCAAGTGGGAATCACTTCAGAAAATAGTGACGATTATAAGTAATAATATTAGGTACCAATGTGTGTAATTGTGCATGGTACTTTATCATTAGGACATATTTACAATTTTACATGCGATATATCGCAATTCATAGGGAGGTTATGACGAATGTAGAAATTCTGTTTCAGCGACAAGATCGGGCTTTTATAATATCTACTCGTATTTACTAGTAAAAATCATAAAATTGAATTATTATAAATACTGCGTCCCGAAACTTGCTCGTGTATTTTTAAATGTACCAATGCATATCCGAGGTTAGGCCTTTTAGATTACAGAAAAACTTAAAAAAACATAACAAAAACCTCTTGAGATAAATAAATTAAAAATTATCCACTAGTGGATATTCCATAAAAACGCCATCTATCTGAAGGTGGCGCGACTAAACAAACTCTTACTGAGATAGCTTCGCTTTCCCATGGACAATTCAACCCTTTTCTGCTATCGCATATTGCCGATAGGTGGCGCTAACTCATGGCTTGTTCCGCTACAAATGTGAATCAGCTATTCGCCAACAGAGGGCGTTAGTAATATCAATCATATCAAAGTCGTTCGCCTAGTGACTTAAGAAGGTAATATGTGACAGGATTATAAAAAGTGATGCAGTTGGAATTGGCATTTGTTGTTTTTTTTGGAAAGTCGTGTTTCGCATTTCGAGGTTTATGGTTATTAAACAATTGGCTTTAATATGGTAACAGAGAAGTGGCTTGAAAATATTACACTTTCCGAATATGCATAAGCAATAAGCACTATGGTTCGGGTTTGATACTATACAAATACAATACATACCTAGGTATATATATCATGTGTTCCAGAAAATATAAGCACGAGTTCTATATAAAATTAATAATAATAATAATAATAGAGCCATTTATTCCAATAAATATTACATGGTTTTATATAATTATATTAGGTATTTAAACATTTACTAGATGAAAGCCCGGCTTCGCTCGGGTGAAATAAATGAGAAAGAAATAAACAAAACATTTATTGAAATAAATAAGAAAGAAATAAACAAAACATTTATTCGTGACAGTTATGCAAACGACGAAAGAAATAAGTAGTGTACAAAAATGTATAAAATAAAAACATTACAACAACGGATTATGATGAAACTTCGAATCGTATAGAAATATAGTCTGTAGTCTGGATTGGGAATAAAAGTATGGAATGGAATTATATGGAATTGGGAGTAAAAGATTACGCAAACGACGTCACGGGCAAAGGCTAGTGCTGCTTTGCAAGTTAATCCTAAGCATTTTTATAAGGGTAGTATTTAAAGGCACATAAAAAATTTGACACCGTAATCAGTACTGATTTGTATAGCTAAAATACTAATCGTTCATTAAAATTCAATTCAGATGTGCATTGTTAAATATTGATGTGCCAGTCAGTATTTTTGGTGCGAAGTCAGAGCTGTTAACGCGAAAAACAAATGAAGTTCGTGTATCTCCCTCTCTGTCGCACTTGCAAATTCGAGCGACACAGAGGGAAATACACGATGTTCGTTCGTTTTCGTTTGGCGATAGCAGCTCTCTATTCTCCGCCAAATTCTATTCAGTGGGGCCCTTTACACTCAATATTATCGCGATTTTTAAAATTGTATGGGGTCTGTTAAACGCTTAATACTATCACAATATGGTTTTCAAAATCGTATGGATTTTTCTTAAATATTCATTGCACGTGATACGGATCGTGATATGAGTATATCGCGTGATAATAATAACCATGTAACAGGCCCCTATGGATGTTGCTTCAATATTCAGTGTTTCACGTGATAATAATAACAGTTGGTAAAAGGGCTCAAAAGGGCCTCTACGTGTGCTATGTGGTACTCGGTTGGTACTTCGGTACCTCGGTACTTCGGCTCCGCGCACGCCTTCCAAAGGTCCGGGACACCATTGTCCCGTGAGCGGAAAAGACATACAGTTGGTAATATTTTCTCCAATTAATGGAAGCTATTTAACAACTCGTTCCGTTTTGCCAAAGGTATTTCACATTCCGATACTCGCACCATCTAGGAATAGGAGCCTCAGACCAGAGGGCCTACCACGATCTGAAAACGAAGTATTTCTCTCTCCGCGCTCGAATATGCAAGTGCGACAGAGAGGCATATATATTTAGTTTTCGGTTGGTAGCACCTTAGTCCGAGCGTGGCGGACGGTCGAAGAAAGTCAAAGAACATTCCGTGTGTTGTCTGTCACACATATAATTTTTTAGCTTCCCATCGACCTATGAACTTGAAATTAAGTGATAATGTTTATTATGAAGTATATTTTACCAAAAATATCAATATATTGATAAATCACATTTGCTTTTTAGTTGTACGGAACCCTCAGTGTGCGACTCCGACGCACTTGGCTGGTTTTTATTACATTTTGAATTTTATTTCTCTTATAGTAAAATACCCTATTCGTTTTAAAGTTGACGCCTGTACTATCTTCCTGTCATAGACTATATGAGTGAAAGGGACGGCACCATACGAAGTTCGGATTTCGAATTTCGGAGTAGTCCCCCAGTACCACTAAGTTATAAGATAGAGCGAGATAGGGATAGAATTTTGCTAGACGTTTAAAAGCCATAAGTCACCTAGTAGTTTGTCACAAACAAAATAGAGACGCAGCTTTAAGATGGCCGACAGACTCAGCAAACATTCAAGTGGTGTCCTTTACACGATTAATATTATCACAATACTAGGGTGTCAATATTATCGCAGTTTTCAAATTTGTATGGATTCTGCTTTAATATTCACGTGATACTTATCGTGATATGAATCCATGTAACAGGCCCCATACATTCGCTTTGAAGGCGGTTGTTGTGACAAGCAGTCTAGCTAGCACGATAGATTATACTTTATACCGTTACGTTTTATGTGACGTTTTAATACATTTCGCCCATATAACGTGACGGTATAAGTTATCGTGCTAGCTAGGCTGATAGGTGTATAGAACGCTTGAAAACTACAAAAACAAAACGCTGCAGACGCGGCTAGCCGAATCCACACAATGGGCGATGATGGCCCATCACCCAGAACGCAGCCCAGCAACCTGGCCAACATACCGGACGCAAAAATAGTTCACGATTTTCGAACGTAGCCGACACTGTCAACCAACAAATATAATATAGCAATATAGTCTGTGGGCAATATGGCCGACGTTTTGTCATCAAATTAACACTTTTAAATGCAAAATACGCGACAATCCGAATTTTGCGGATACATATGTTCAACTCAAAAATCCTTATTTTTATACGTTCTTCAATTTGAGACAGGTCTCGTTCGGGTCTACCGTACCCCTGCACGAAATTATTAATATAGATAAAGATAAGTTTCATTTTAAATATGTTTCATGCATAGAATTTATTTCATTTTATTGTTATCTAACACATTTATTTATTGGGATGTCCATTTGTGGACATAGGCCTCCTCCATCGTATGCCATGTATTTCTATCCTCGGCGAGTCTCGTCCAGGTGACACCAGCCACGGCCACTATGTCGTGCCCTTTGCCCGTCGCGAGGATACCAATGTAGCATTTGTTTGCTCCAACGGCCGGCCGTCTTTTGTGCGAGCAGTGTGCCCGGCCCATCTCCATTTCAGACGGCAAATCAGTTCGGCTGCATCAATAATTTTGGTCTTTTTACGGATGTCGACGTTCTTTATTTTATCTAATAATTTGATGCCAAGCATGCTGCGTTCTGCGGTTCTTTGGAATACCTGTACTTTACTTTTTAGCTCTTTAGTTATAGCCCAGGTCTGGCATCCGTAAATAAGAGTTGGAGTGATGACAGAATCCATCGCTTTCTTTTTAAGTTTGATATCTAATTTTGACTTGAATATGGGTTTTAATGACCAGTAAGCGCTCCATGCTTTCTTTATGCGTTTCTAGACTTCGTCCAATTTATGTTTGCCGAAGGATATGTTCTGGCCGAGGTATAAATAGTATTCGGCGTAGGCGATAATTTTCGACTGTATATGTATAGCAACTGGTTTTGGCTCACTATTTGTCACAACGCGGGTTTTATCGGGGTTCATTTGTAGTCCGCATTTTCTACTTTCTCGATCTAAGGTTTGAAGCATAAATTGAAGCTCTAGATGGCTCTTCGTAATCAGAACAATGTCATCAGCAAAACGTAAATGGCTTAATAGTTTGCCGTTTATTCTAACGCCGCATTGGTCCCAGTTTAGCCTTTTATATATATATTCCAGCAGGGTAGTGAATAGGTTTGGTGAAATAGGTTTGACCTCGAAGTTATCTCCTTTCGTTTCTAGCTTTGCTTGTTCTATATATCTCGTGTAATATATTTATGTATTTGCCATGAATACCCTGATCTTTCAGCGCTTTCCATAGAGCTTGATGCGAGATCGAGTCGAAAGCTTTAGAGTAATCTACGAATGCTAAGTAGACTTTCTTTCCATATTTTCTGTATTTTTCGATTACTTGCTGTAATGTGAAGATATGGTCCACAGTGGAGTAGTTACGCCTAAACTCCGCTTGTTCGACTGGCTGTTCAAAGTCTAGGGTTTGTTGTATTCTGTTCAGTATAATATTTGTGAATAGCTTATACATTGACTGCAAGAAGGATATCGGGCGGTAGTTGTTGATGTTCAATGGGTCTCCTTTTTTATACAGAAGTGTAATCAATGAGGTTTCCCAATCTTGTGGAATAGTTTCTTTATTGATAATTTTTTTTTAATTAGTTCAGTCAGTATCGGTGTTATAGTTTCCAGTATAGCTTTGACGAGATCGTTGGTTATGCCGTCTTGGCCTGGGCTCTTCATTGTTTTTAGAGAGTCAATAGCGTAGCGTATTTGTAGTAGAGATGGTACTTCGCCTGACACTGTATGTGTTCTAATCTCAGTATTCGATTGACACCGGTAGAGCTTCTGATAAAATATTGTTGCTATTTTTAAAATATCCCTTCTTTTTGTATGTGTTTGACTAGTGTCGTTCTTTAGAGATGGTATCCATAATTTGCATTGTCTAAGCTTTTTGTTTGCTCGTTTTGCACAGCTTCTTTTCTCTAGTTCCTCCTTAATAATATTCATTTTATGGTGTAATTTATTTCTTTTAATTTTATTTCAGATTTTTGCGTAGAGCGATTTAAGTCTTTTTCTTTCTTTCTTAGTTCTAGGTGTCCACTTGTCTTTTATATAAAATTAATCAACGTAATAATATCAGTTATGTCTATTTTTTATGATGATACATTTAACTTATTATCTAATCAATTACTGTACAATTTCTTCCAACGTCATTAACTGATGACCGGACCTTGGACCTGACACGAGACATATTATAAGCTTCAGCATAAATTTTTCCCGACGACTTTATGGAGACTTTCAACCAGTTTCTTTTAAAAGCCTCAATAGAATCCGCGGCCTTAGTGTTTTTTTGAAGATATGCCTTGGTAAGTGCCCAAAAAGTCGTAATAGGCCTCCTGGCTTCTGGGCACTTTGGAGGATTCATGTGCTTAGGCACGTATTCGACTTCGTTTTCTTTATACCAAGCTAACGTGGTCTTGGAGTAGTACACGGATGCCAAATCCGGCCAAAATAGAACAAGTCCATCATGCTCGCGGATCATAGGCAGTAGAGATGTACGTATCGGACTTCATCGTTTGCGTAGTGACAAATGGCTTGGATTATTTGCCGCACTCACAAATATTTAGCTTGCCAAACCATTGCTTTTTTACTGAATTTTTCAGTGAAAATGGATTTATTGGCATCACTGATATATTGGCTCTCGCGTACGGTATAAAATTGGTCACCCAGGATCATTTTATAATCAAATTTTATGTATGTCTCGTCGTCCATAATAATGCATGCTGATTTTCGGCACAAGACAGTATCATAAAACGTGCGAGCTCTTGGCTTGCGGCCTGCTTGTCACTTCGTTTTGGATTTTTCTGTTTTTTATATGTTTAAAGACCAATCCTTGCTTTGGCTCGATGTACATTGCTTGCCGATGTTCGTAGTTTTTTTGGCCACATCCCTAACAGATAGATCGGGTTTTCTACTGAACGCTTGAGCGATTTTCCGGTCAGATTTCGGTCTACAGGTCCCGGTTTTCAGCCGCTTTTCGGGGTGTCCCATTCTTCGCCGTACTTTTGTATTGCTGTACGTACGGCTCCGATGCTTACTCTTACCGTTTTTTCCAACTCTTTTAACGTTATGTTAGGGATTGTACACCATTTGTGCACGATTATTTTACGCTTTTCGGGAGAAATGCCTCGCATTTTATGTATTTTACAGAAATGCACTTCAAATAATAACCGTGTTTGTTGGCAACCATGGAAACAGAAAACCTACATTCGATTTTTTTATTATTATTAGTAAAGACATGGGAGCACTCCAAATACGTGCTTACTTATACTTTCTGGAACACACGATATTACGAACTGGATAAAAGTCGAACTCACGTAAACATCGGCTCCGTATTTTTCCTTACTTAAAAATAGCAAAATTCTATTTGCGTCAAACATAGTGCATTAGTTAAATATTGTAAATACAGTGTAAATATTTATACGACAGTGCTATTTAAATTCTAAAGATTGCAATAAACAAGTATCAGGTTAATATTAGAGACCTTTATAAATAAATGAAAAAACAAACACATTTTACACGATTTAACCAAAGATGCTTTAAATTAGTGTATAATCCAGTACTTAAATTACTGAAACATTTCATGACAGTAAAATATTTCAATAAACAACATTCACTAACCTTTTAAAGAAAAAAAAACAAAGCGGCGAGGCCGGTGAGTCATCCGCGACCCGTTCATGCTGCATTCTTCTACCCATAATGGCAATTATAACTTGCTGATTGTACTATCATAACAATAATATGTCTGTTTATTATAATGTTACCGTACGATAACGCAAGGAGAGATTCATTTTCTCAGATGATATTTTGTAATGCTCACGTAGTAAATCAAACTGTAGTCAAAATAGCCTCCCGGGCGTATCTTTGGCTGATAGATCAATACTAAAAGACATTAAAAAACAAGTAAGCGACCTACAGACCGAACTATAGTAGCGAACGAGGAAATTGCAAAACTTTCCTAGGAGATCTCAGAGTAGAGACTAAAAATGATGATTAAAAAATGAAGATCATCATCATCATCATCATCATCATCATCATCATGTCAGCCGAAAGACGTCCACTGCTGGACATAGGCCTTCCCCAAATAACAAATAATAAAATAGAAAGTACGCCGCCCATACTCCCATACTGATCCAGTGCGCTCTCTGCGCTGTATCATAGTCAGATATATAAGTTTTTGTGGCACGTATAAAATTGTCCTACGGACTTCCTAACGATATTGTTTTATCGATAAATTTTACAACCTATAATTTTATTTTAATTTTATACTTTTCCATATATTTTCCGGAAACTGAGTAGATATTATATTTAAGTGTATTATTATGCTACACAATGTCATAAAATTTAGATAAATTGGCCTTTCTTGCAAGGCCCGCTTGGTTTGAGTTTACTTTGTATCGATTCAATAGCTTTAAAATAAGTTTTTTGTGTAAGATAGCTTTAAAAGAGTTTTGTGATCCGTAAAAAGCATGCCCACGAATTATTTAAATGACATATTATCATTTTCTAACATCGATGGGTAGTGATCAGCATCTTAGTTGATTTCTATTTTATCCGGTGAACTTAATCTACTATGAAATATTCTTTCTATTTTGAAATATGTATTTGAAACAGTTATCGACAAAATTAATATCGCGAGGAAGTCCCTAGTTAATTCGAGTTTTTGCCAGAAAAACTTCTATGGCTGATCATAGTTAATGCATTTTAATTTCTAATGATCCATTACAGACAGCTATACATACAACTAGCTTTTGCCCGTGACTCCGTCCGCGTTCAAATCGTTATATCGTCGGCTAATAGTGTAAACCTGCTAACGTCATATTACGGGAGTTTACAGGATAGACAAAAAATATGGTTGAAATTGAAATATTAAAGGAACTTCTTGAAAGAAACTAAATGAAATCTTCTGTGATAAATGTATATGTATAAACATATACATTGGGTGTTGTGCGAAAATATTCATTATCATCAAATCAGCCGAAGGACATCCACTGCTGGACGTACGAGTATGCCTCCCCCACAGAGTGCCACAATGCCCGGCCCTGCGCCACCCGCATTCAGCGGACTACAGCGACTTTCATCAGGTCATCAGTCCATCTTGTGCGGGGCCTACCGACGCTGCGCCTTCCGGTAAGTGGTCGCCACTTTCCGCCCTAACGGCCATCGGTTCTACGTGCAATGTGCCCCGCCCACTGCCACTTAAGTTTAGCGATTCGGAGGGCTATATCAGATAATTGGGTATGTCCAAAAACTACGACCAAGACCACCGGGGGATGGGCAGCAGCGTCCTTGAAGTGCGGTGGAGATACTGCGATCGCCAATCCGCATGCCAAGCGGTGCGATTATGGCATTTTCCCCCCATGAAATTGGGGGAGGCCTATGTCCAGCAGTGGACGTCCTTGGGCTGATATGGTGGTGGTGGTGGTGGGCGGATCTCTGATGCGATCACGCTGAGATACTCCCAGCATAGCGCTCTCCATTGTTCTTTTGGTGACTTTAAGCCCTCTTATGGGGCCCATAGTAAGCGACTACGTATTAGTGCCCATTATATCATCACTTGCAATACAAACAAACTACACACTTGCACAGTCACACTGGCAAAGACTCTCGTCTTGAGAGAATTGTTATCATATGGCCATAAAAATATATAATAAGTTGCCAAATGAACTGAAAGACTTGACGTACACTAAATTTGTAGCTAATGTACATAAATGGCTGATCATGAAGGCGTTTTATTCTGTCCAAGAATTTTTGACTGCTATGTAATTTAGTAATCAGTAACTTTATTGCAAATAAGGACATAATCCATGCAGTAAAAAATATATACAGACAGGAGACAGACTTTAAGAATAAGAGTTACAGTATCCACATAATCTTAAATATAATAGTATCTACAATCAAAACATTATTAAGTGCTTATTAACTAAAATTATTGAATATAATAAAATAAAAAAAGAGTTAAAAAATGTGTAAAAGTGATCACAGCAACAAAATTCCATTAGGAAAATAATAATGATTAAAATATCAAATAATCAAAAAAAATCGTATAACAAAGCAATAAAAAGCATAAAAAGTAACACAATGAGTCAATAGACAAAATAGGAATTAAGATAATAATAAACTTACCAAAGTATTATTATAATGAATACTTTAAAAAAAAATCTTATTACTATTATTAATTTTGTTTGTTTTTATATTTATTATAATTTAATAATGTTTTATAACTTGATTATTAATGTAAAACTTGGCACATTAGTATCGGGGAATTATATTTTTATTATATTTATTTTGGAAACGTTAAGAAAAAATGTTATTCAATTCAAAAAAAAATAATCAGTTCCTGGTTAAAAAAATTGCGTGCCGAGTTTATTGGCGAAATATGCTGATCTGATAACTAATTTAGATACTGTAACAAAATTCATCAGATTTTTCTGCCAAATACGTTTATCGCGATACTAAGAATGGAAACTATATACGCGTGTTAAACTTTCCGTTCCTTGATGTATCATCCGGGGTTTACTGGTGTTGGGTGCTCAATGATAAGTCCTTGTAAATAATCTTTCACTTTTTAATATCAACTGAACTTAATATTAACCTTAACACGATGTTCACACCTCGAAGGGTCGTAACAGAATGACTCGAAAAGCAACAACTCGTTTAGTTAACAACTAATGGTGGCGCCACTTGATCAAACTAACCAATAGTAACAAACAACCAATAGTAACAGACTACCAATGGCGCCATTCTGGTAATCAACCAATAGGAAGCGTTTAGATTTAACAGTGTAATGAATCAAATTAGCGAATGATAATATTGAAAATAATTAATATATTCAGAAAATAATATAAAATGCTAACAAATTCGTCCATCCTGACTAAATTTCACGGCCTCGTGAATTATAATATTAGCATAAAAGAAGAATTATAATAAAAGCCGAATTTGTTCTCATTCATAACATCAACAATCGACCATAAATTCAATTAATACTTAAACAATTACAATAATTGTAAACAAATAGTACATTACGATACAAGTGCAGAGAACAGAAAATTCGCAACGAGTGGCGACAAATTGAAACACGACCGAAGGGAGTGTTTTAAATCGACACTAGCCGCGAATTACCTGTTCGCAGATGCATCGTACAACGTTTTACAGTACATATGGCTCTTTCAAGTTTCGACATATGCAATTAATCTGCTGATTACCGCACTCGTGCGGTAATGTAGCACCATGTGTACTGTAAAATATTTAAATTGTATATCAAAATAATTCTTAAGTAACAACTTACATATTAATGGTATAGTAAGCAGAAACATAATATTAAACAATAAACAATGCAACATTTTTTTTCCATATCACCACTACAAGCTTATTATCCAAGCTATATCTACATTCTTAATCTGTTATAGTGCATGTAACTGTTCCACAATAGTAACAGTAAAATAGAAACATTTTTTTCATCACGCCGACATGAAATACCTTTCATTTTGCCACTATTACTACTAGGAACAATTACATACATGTCCGTAATTTTACAAGATTATTTTCGTACATCTTTCCGATTAACTTATTCTACAAAATCTTTCCAATATCCTTCCAATATCCTTCCTATATCCTTCCAATATCCTTCCAATATCCTTCCAATATCCTTCCAATATCCTTCCTATATCCTTCCTATATCCTTCCTATATCCTTCCTATATCCTTCCTATATCCTTCCTATATCCTTCCTATATCCTTCCTATATCCCTCCTATATCCTTCCTATGTCCTGCATATATCAACAGCAGTCATTTAATTATTATTATTTATTGGAATAAAATCATTTGTATTAAACAAAGTTTTAGTTAACTTCATCCTTCAATTTCCATACCACTTGAATCCCCTGAAATCTCACTATTACCTGCCTCTATTTCCTCCTCATCTTCACTTGAATCACTACCTTCCACTCCCTTGAAACTTAACCAAGGGTGTATTCTATCTACTGGATGCACCCCTTTATAACTTGCTTTACCCTTCTATTTGGTAAGATCTCAACTACTCTATATGGCCCGTAACATTTAGATTTTAACTTTTTACTTTTCCCTGGGCATAAAGTATTCCTTTCAACCCTAACCAAGTCCCCAACCTTAAAGGTACGGGGACTACTCCTATTTTTATCAAACCTTTCCTTCTGCTTTGCTTGCGACTCTAGAATATGTTTGCTTACATCAGCTCTAACGCCATCCAAGTCAATCTCTCTGTCTGCAATCAAATCTTCATCATGCAGGACAGTGACTATTTTACCTTCAGTCATCCCTTTTAATTTCAGGCCAAATAAAACTTCCGCCGGAGTTTTACCTGTCCCTTTATTAATAGTGTTGTTGAGGCCCCACTGCACATCTATGACTTTCTCATCCCATAATTCCTCATCCCGCCCATGATTCATCGCCGTTAGTGCATCAAGGACGGTGCGATTGTACCGCTCCACCTGCCCATTTGCACGTGGAGTAGCAACCGCATTCATTATGTGCTGCACACCTAACTCGTTCAGAAAACATTTTACCTTTTTCCCGGTGAATGAAGAATATCTATCCGTTATAAGCCTGGTTGGTAAACCAAACGTACCAAAATACTCTCTGAAGATTTTAATTGTAACAGATGCCTTAGTGCTCTTCACCGGTTTTAACACAATAAACTTTGTAAAAGCTTCAACAATTACCAATAGATACCGGTTTTTAGATCGGCTAGGATTAAAAGGGCCCAAATGGTCGGCGTGTAGAGTGTGAAATGGCGTAGATACTTTCGGAATGGGGTGTAGAAATCCAGATTTTCTCCCTGAGGGGGCCTTACTAAGAGCGCATTCCAAACAGGCTCCAACATATTTCTTTATAAACTTTCGCATCTTAGGAAACCAATAGTTTTCACTAACCTTTTCAAAAGTTTTATCAACTGAAAAATGCCCGATATCGTCATGACACGTTCGCAAAATCTGCCACCTCACACCTCTGGGTACCAACCATTTAGGTCCGCTAGGAGTTATCTTAAAAACATTATTATTTTTCAGACGAAAATTATTTTTTACTTCAACGACATTACTGCTGTTGGGGTCCAATAGTATGTTTTTAATCCTATTTACCTCACTATCGTCAGATTGGACAGTTTTTAGCCAAGCATCATTTATTTGAAACACCGTAGGAAGATCTAAGCTAACGATATCTTCATACACCGGATTTCTACTCAACGCGTCGACATGCATCATTCCTTTCCCAGATTTGTACTTCACGTCGCAATCAAATTCTTGTATAAGACTCCACCAGCGGGCAACTCTTGGCAACATGTCTCTTTTTGTAAACGTTGCCCGTAACGAATTGCAATCGGTTACGATTGTAAATGGCATTCCCAACAGATACGTTCTAAATTTTGTTAAAGACGAGACCACCGCTAAGGTCTCCAGTTCATATGCCGAGAAATGTTGCTCCTCTGGTGAAGTCTGGCGACTGTAATATGCTACCGGTTTCAAATCTCCCTCTTTTTGTCTCTGTAATAATATTCCCCCCACCCCCAACTTGCTTGCATCCGTATGTAATTCAGTATAGAGAGAGGGATTGTACAGAGCTAAAATTGGTCGGGACACTAGCTGCATTTTTAGTTGTTCAAAAGCCTGGTTCTGTTCTTCTCCCCAAACCCAAGGAGCATTATTTTTTAGCAAACTAGTCAATGGCTTGGCGATCGTTGCGAAACCCTTTATAAATTTTCTGAAAAAACTCGCCAGGCCAACGAATTGCCTAACGTTATGTGCATTCTTGGGTATGGGGAAGTTCTGAACAGCCTCAGTCTTCTTGGCGCCCGGCCTAATGCCACTGTCGCTTATCTCAAAGCCTAGAAATTCGATAGACGTTTGAAAAAACTTACATTTTGTCAATTTTAAAGTTAGATTTGCTGCCCTCATATTCTTGAAAATTGCTTCTAGCTTTTGTAATCCTTCGTCTACTGTTCCTGATGGTACTAGGATATCATCCATATACGCTACTGCCGAATTATATCGAAGAGATCCTAACGCTTTGTTTACGGTGCGCTGAAATACTGCTGGGGCATTCGCCAAACCAAACGGCATCCTATTAAATTCCCATTGGCCGTCTGGTGTAACGAAAGCGGTTTTCGGTTTGGCTTCCTCAGACAACTCTATTTGGTAATAGCCACTTGCCAGGTCTAGTGCTGAATAATACCTATTATCTGATAAACGATTCATCTGATCCTCCATACAAGGTAACGGGTAGTGCTGTTTAACAGTCTTCTTATTGAGTTGTCTATAATCAATGCACAACCTCTTATCCCCAGTCTTCTTCCTGACTAAAATTATAGGACTCGCGTATGGCGAATTAGATTCGCGAACAATTCCGGTATCAACTAATTCATCTACCATCCCCTGTACTTCTTTCCTTTCACTTACAGACATGCGATATGGCCTATACACTACTGGTTCATTATCTCTCACGTCTATATTCATTTTCTCTATATCAGTACAACCTAATTCTTGCAAACATGTAGCGAAGCAATCTCGATAAGAATTAATTAACTCAAGAAGTCTAACTTTATCCTTCTCGGGCACATCTCCAATGTTCACTTCATCCAGCGTAAACGGTTGAAGCCGATTGGTTGCCTTTTCCAATTTGTTAATTTTATGTATACCAAAGGATTCTAGAACAACTTCTGCTCGTACAATTAGTTCGTTCAATTTAAAGCTAATCGGCTTTGATATAGGATTAACAAGTATGGCGCCCTTTCCTTGCACTAACCTATAAACGCCCTCTTCTATAAGGTATTCTCTACCTATTTGCCCCCGATAGCCTCCACTTACGTATAGTAATCCACTATAACCCGTATCGCAACACACATTAACGAGACCGATTTCATCTAAAGTGGTAATTTCACCAACTTTTAATTGTAATTTTCCATTCTCCGTACATTCAACTGAATTTTCAAAAAGCAGCTCATTACACGTTTTTATTATTCTCACGTGGGGCTGTTCAGTGAACGTCTGACCAATAAGAACCGGATGTTTCAAAAATAGATCAGGTACCACCACACATGTAACTCTACATTTTACACCTTGTATCCTAACCTCAGCGTCACGTGATCCAATTGACTGCACCAACGCCCCACCGAACCCTAACATAGGATAGGCGTTTGAAGTGTCCCACTGTTTGAAAATGTCCCTCGCTGCACTCTCGCGTATCAAGGTCAATTCACTGCCCATGTCAATAAAAGCATCTACTGGTACATCATTAACAAATACACTTTGGACATATTTATCGGACTCACTTTTATCAGTAGGTGATTTTATGACCATCACAGTATTATTTCCACTATTATTCGATTTATTTACCTGCCGGAAGCATTCAGAATCTACGTGGCCGACTGTTGAACATTTGTTGCACCTTTTGATGGGTTTGGGACATTTTGAAACGGGGTGGCCCTCCTCTTTGCAATTGTAACACCTAATTAACGGTCTACCTATATTTTCAGGTCTAAATACATGCTTATTGTTGCGTTGGGTCGGATTGATTTTATTATTCGCATGATCTGACTTTTGAACATTTACTTTGCGTAAATACGCTAATAACTTATCACAGTCATCGAATTGTGCAGCCTCCGCACCCATTCGAACTGATCTATCGTCTATGCCATGAAGGATACACTCAACTGCTCTCCTACCAGTTACTACCTCTAATCGATTAATCAAATTAACTTTATCATAAAAATAAGTTTCTAACGATTCTCCAAATTTTGCCCTTCTATTAAGCATGTCTAACATCATCTGTCCATAATTCTCGTTAGCTGGAAAGGCACTCCTTAGTTTACGTTGCCAGTCAGTCCAACTCAATAGAAGGGACGGTAAACCTTCGTACCATTTTTTAGCAACACCTACGAGCTTAGGTAAAGCGTAGTGTATAGTCTGCCTCTCCGTCCACTCATACAAAGCCGCGCTTTCATTCACCTTTATGAGCCATTTTTCAATAGTTTGATTCTTTAATGAGGGGTCAAATTCAGGAATCACGTTGATGTTTGAAAAGGTTTCCTTTTTAACCCTATTACTGCTATTAAGACTCTCAATTATGTCTGCAAATTTTGAGATTAACTCCCCGTTTTCCCTGTTACGATCAGAACTCGAATGATATCTAACTTTACTGCGTGATCGATAGTCCCTTCGACGTTCCCTATAGCGATCATGTGCTGTCCGACTGGCCGACCGTTCGCGACTGCGTGAAACTCTACTATAACGTGCAATCGTGTAGCGTTGCACCGGTTCATAACGCGATCGTGGCGTCCTACTACGAGATACCCCATGACGAATTCTACTACGACTTCTATTTTGTACAACAGGTAATTCGTCACGACCTCTAGATAGGAAGGATGTAGGGCTACCTTGGCTGCGTCTCCCAGATTTTCGGCGTTTACTGCTGCTGCGTCGTGCAGCATCTGGTGTCCGCAACTGCCGTCGCCTACTTCTCCTGCCTCTTTCAGGAACTCCAACACGCCTGCCGCCACTGGGAAGTATTGGACTGCTACTTCTTGTGTGTCGGGATCGTGAGCGACGTACTTCTTCCATTGTACTTGTGGGCGTTTAAATATCCCTGCTTCTGAAATTGTTAAACTTTCCGTTCCTTGATGTATCATCCGGGGTTTACTGGTGTTGGGTGCTCAATGATAAGTCCTTGTAAATAATCTTTCACTTTTTAATATCAACTGAACTTAATATTAACCTTAACACGATGTTCACACCTCGAAGGGTCGTAACAGAATGACTCGAAAAGCAACAACTCGTTTAGTTAACAACTAATGGTGGCGCCACTTGATCAAACTAACCAATAGTAACAAACAACCAATAGTAACAGACTACCAATGGCGCCATTCTGGTAATCAACCAATAGGAAGCGTTTAGATTTAACAGTGTAATGAATCAAATTAGCGAATGATAATATTGAAAATAATTAATATATTCAGAAAATAATATAAAATGCTAACACGCGATAGTAAGAAATTAATTTTGACAAGAGGTTAACCTAACCCCAAAACAGTGATTGTATTGGATTTACAGCTCAAAGCCACGGAATATTAATAAAAACAATAATAGTACATACCTTTGCCATATTATACTTCTTCATTTACACATGGTTTACACCAATAACACGAAACACGGTTATCCGATAACTTTTCACTCGCGGAGTTTTACTCTTGTGATTAAAGCAATTTGTTAATATAACTGGCAGTAGCTGGTTTTCTCAAGCGATTTTGTTTTGCAACATAATGTTGGGTATTGTAGTGATTTATTCCTACAAAAGCGACCTGCCGCACGGCTGCTTTCACTACTACTGATTTTCTTAAAAACAGACATATTACCGACACTGCAATTATAGGAGATTGTTACAGACCTTATGCCATATCCATCCAATGTCATACAGATAGCCGCGATTGCCTGGGAGCATAAAGCAAATCCATAATATCCCATGGTACATTGGCGATTCCTGGCGACATTGCCACTCACAATTTTCACACTCCGCCTGAACCGAACTAGGCTTAATGCGCATCAATCTAGTCCTTGGGACACCCGGAATCCAATCATAACACTAGTTTATCACAAACAATGAATTTAGATAGGAATATTCGTATTAGATGAAAACATAACCTGGACATTCAGTTGACATAACAAACGGAGGAGCGTTCCGAACCCATACTAGCGAAATTAGTAATGTATTTGTGCAAACTTGGAAAATAAACAAAAAGTATAGAATAACGACTTCCGAATATTTTAGAATTCGCCTTTCCTTACGAAAGTAATTATTGTAGCGTTAGTTGTTTTAATACAAGTAGAATTGATTTGTAAAATTATATTTTCGTAGCGCGTCAGTTCATTCGCGGGTGTTTTCGGAACGTATGACAGTGTGGACACGGGACTAACAGAGGTCGAAAGAAGGACAGAGGACGGCCGCGCGCCGGTATGTTGGCTTTTTAACAAAATCTTAGAGTTTTTGAAGATGAGTGAACGTCCAGCATGTTCTAGAAGCGAGCCCCCGTCTCGCGTTTTTGCTGATAAGTGGTGAAATCGGTCAGTGTGGTGTTTAGCACGGCGCCTCGCGTGCTGTGACCACGCCATGAGCGTGTGATAGAACGTTCGTTCACCCAAGCCGCAGGCCGCGAGTTTCGACCGACGGCTCGTGTCCCAGCCTACGTCTCGGGACGAGAGCGCTGGGCGATTTCGCGCCCTCGTCGTGACAGCGTAGCTGGGAATGCCCAGGCTTCATCACGTCGGTCCTCTTTGTCTGCGGACTTCACCACCGTAGGTCGCGGGGTACATACCCGTCCCGCCCCGCGGGCCATCGGAGCGCCGGCGTCCCGCCGCGCCGTCGTCACCGCGACGGGGCACCGCCGCCCCGGTCGCCATACCAAGGTGGCTAACCAAGGGACCACAGAGCCATCGCGACGACCCTTCGAGTCCTTGATCTCCTCGCGGTTGCTTAACCGTTGAGTGACGACTGGGATCTCGACCAGCTCTGGAGCTCATCGTTGCTTAGCCCGTACTGGCGGATTCAGGATGAGCGTAATGTTACATCTCGTCTTGATTGAACTGTTGCCGTAAGTGTTTGACTTTTCACTATTTATTTGGCCAAATAAAATTAGCGTCTCGCGTTCGCGTCCGTATCGTGTTGCGTCAGGAGGCCTCCACCCAACCGTTGTTTAGATATAGTATAACGAATGGTACTGGTGGAATTCACCCATGTAATTAGTTAAGTGTCGACTGATCGCTTTTCCCATATGTAATAAATGCATGTACTTGACTCTGGCCTTATATATTATTAATTTCCCATGATTGAACCAGCCCAAGTTCCGATAGCACCAGACGGTCCTTGAACCAAAGGTTTGATGAGCACTCTTCGCTGACTATCTGTGCAACTTAAGCAACCTGTCACGGGGTAGGTGAGTATACCATCACTACCATCTGTAGCATTATAATTACTCACCCGCATACAATTAAAACCCCACTTTTAAATAAAAAAACACCCCGTTACAGTATAAATGCATTTACACTCTTAGCAAATGATATTAAAGAAATAATTGCTATTCAATTTCTACATTCATACAAACTTTTACCCCCCCGTTCACCCCCTAAGGAACAATTTCCGGAATAACTATCCTATGTCCTTTCCCGGGACTCAAACTATCTCTATACCAAATTTCATCCAAATTGGTTTAGCGGTTTATGCGTGAAGAGGTAACAGACAGACAGACAGACGGGTGATTTATTTATTATAATATTAAAGTATAAAGTACGTAAAGTATGGAAAGTTTGGATATACAACAAACATAGCATCACCAAGACACAAATAAGGCATCACCCGTTCTGGGATCTACCATATAACTCAGGCATAACCCATCTTGCGATGCAGCCTCCAAGACGGGGAAAGGAATGTAAGTAGGAAAATAAATGAGTGTAAACAACTTATATTAATCATCAATAAGCTTACAAAAATTCTAAATAAATTTCAAAAGTATATAATTATGTATTATGTATCCATACAAATCAATTTCAATGATGTCTTTTGTATAACATTTTTGTCAAAATTCATATTGCGTCACGTCTATTACATTATACAATTTTTCTACAATCTAACCCTAACATGAACGTGACTTAGCCAATAATAGACTTATTAAAAGTCATTCGTAATAATAGTCATCCCTTTTTTAACATCGTTATCATGTTACCAAACAGCATACAATATCAACCCTCTCGTGTATCCGGCGGACGTAATGAGGGCTTCGAGGGTCCTTCAGGCCCTCGGGCTCTCTCGACCATTCCGGAAAAATTCGAACGACGGCTAGAGTGTGTACTAGTTTGTTTACCGTGTAAGTAACATTACCAGAGGGTCATGCAATAACGCTAAAAATAACAAGTTTCGAATCTAAACATCGCAATGCTGATGTTTTTTAACCAATGAAGGCTGGCCTTATTGCCCAGTGCCGCCGGTTTAGACTTAAAGAATTTACTTTGCAAAATGGGTCCAGGGCCAAGATATACGTTGAAAAACAATTTACTTGTGGTGGTGGCCTTTTAAACCAGTTTTGTTTAGTAAATTTACGTAAATATAATAAATAATTAAATGATAGCCGTTGGGGCCAGGCCTTTAAAACGTTATGAAAATAAGCGATATTATAACGAAAATATCGTATTGAGGATATTGGTTATAATCATAATCAATATTCCTCATAACGATATTTCATATCATAACAAAATGAAAATCATAACCTTTTATGATAATGTTATAATAAAGTTATACTATCGTTCTAATAGTATTCGTTTAAGATTGTGGCGGTGGCAACAATGACGTGCTCGAGTTTGACGTACCAAGTCACAGCCCACGAAAGGACGAGACTGTGTGCGAGACAGAGATAGCGTATAACGTTATTATAACGCTTCACAAAATATCACTATATATATATTGCTTTTTATTTATAACGTTATAATAAATGCGCCCCAAATATCGTTTTTAGTAGATCGTTTTATTGACAAAGTAGCGTTATGAATCATAACGATATGCGAAAATAGCGCTATTTCAAGGCCTGGTTGGGGCGGAAAGGTTCTCCAATGGCGCCCACGTACTGGAAGGCGTAGCGCGGGCAGGCCCCTCACAACTTTAATAAGGTAGACTGATGACCTGGTAAAGGTCGCTGGAGTCCGCTAGATGCGGGTAGTGCAGGATCGGTCATTGTGGAACTCTTTGGGGAGGCCTATGTCGAAGCTGTGGACGTCCTTCGGCTGACATGTTTATAAGTATAATTATGATGTTTATGAAATATAACATGATTAATTTACATGGTCGACTGAGCATTGCTCCAAACTAGTTCGATTTTTTCGCCCTGTAATTAAACCCCTGAATTGTAAATTACATCGATATCGTTAGAGCCGTTACGGAGACGAGACCGTTGTCAATTTCAAGATATCAGGCAAATAAAGACACCTTAGATTACTTGGATACCTTGAGACGCTTTTAGTAACATTCGCTTTAGATTCCTATCTAGAATGAAACGTAAACTTTTTAACTTCGTTTAGCCAAGAACTTTCTTCGCTGATTTCACTTTAAGTTTCATACTAAGAGTAGGAGCAAATAAAAACAAGCAACAGCAAATTTAACAATGAGCTGAAAAATCAGCCGTAAAGAGGGTCACAAATAAACAAGTCTCTAAATTTGGGTCACGCGACAATACAGTTTTCACTGACTTGTTTTGGGTTCTTTTTTTTTTCATCTATTTCAATATAGGTATCGACGTATATATTGTATACACCAAAACATTTTCGTAGGTACTAACCACATGTGGCTTGGTTATACATTAATTTATTGAAACCTTACACATCTAAGATAAGCCAAACGAATTAAAAACGGACGTGGTTTATTTAAACTAAAAAAACTCATATTCACACACGATTTTTATATCTCCGGTAAATTAGAGTAATTGATTTTGTAATTATCAGAATAAGGTTTGTTAATTGCTTTAACTACATATAATTTTAATACTAAAAACAGTATAGATAATCTGCAGGACACAATGAGCAACGTGATAGACTGATAGTCTTCAAAAGCCATATATCTATAAAAATACATTAAAGAAGTTAATTCAGCAAGTGAACCTTATTATTCAGTTGTAACGGTTTTTAGTGTTCCGTAGCAAATATGGACTTAAAACGGAACCCTTACAGATTCGTCATGTCTATGCGTCTGTCCGTCTAGTCCATCCATCCGTATGTCACAGCCGATTTACACGGTGACTGTAAGCACTACAATTATGAAATTTGGTAGAAAGATGTATCCTACAAACCGCTATAGAAAAATGATTAGAAATTACGAAAAAAATGTACACCCAATATACAGGGTATTTTTATTGAATTCCGTTAATTGCGAGGGCACATTTCTGAGATGAAATAAAGTAATCTTCTCTAAGAAACTAATATCCCAATTCGTACCATTTCGAAGATATTCAAAAATTTATTTTCAATAATTAAGACCCCTAGTATAGTATAAAAGATCCTTAACAATTAAACAATGTTGACGTGCGTGTCATTCGAATGCCAAATTGTCATACTTGGCATAAACTTTAGCTTAACTTCACGTTAACTCTTAAGGCCGTTTTTCATTTACCTTGTGATATAATTAATTACTCAGTCGAGGAGGTCCTAAATGAAACCTTGTCACATTATAAAAGTAGGTAACTGCATAACAAATTGCAAATTGAAATCGAGTAAGTTAATTATGTACTCGTAACTTAGACATTATAAATTATTTCAACTTTAACCCCATATGACACATAAAATATTCTGTGTCAAATTGTTTGCTTATATTACTTTTTTTTTGAAATCGTTTTTATTAGAAAGGAATTTATATAAGAAAACAACACAAAAATAAATGATTAGGTACTAGAAATAAGTTAAACTACTTTTAACTACCGACTTATAGATAAAAAATGGGCTCAAGCTCGGAGCCCGGCGGTAGGGTGCCCAGAAGGCTGGCGGCATTGCCTCGCTGAACTGCAATGCTAATGCGCTGAGCGAGGTACAAACCTGCCCTCTGGTCACCTATCGCGTCAATAAGACGCTTAGACAGCTCCGTGTATATGGAGTGTGCTCCGGTTCCACCCCAAACGGCTCAAACATGTAACCAGAATCAATGGCTTCATATTTGCGCCGTTTGAGGTGCTCAGCCACATCAGCAGCAGCTCCAGCCCTGCTTGAAGTCCCTGGAAGATGGGTCGGCGCTAAGGTATCTACACAAGTGGCGTCCCATACTAGCGGCCGTCCCAACTTCCAGGGGACAAGGGTCATACCGTCAGGCCTTTTCCCGTCATCACGGGCGAGCCCTGTCGGCTCCAGGATCGCAGGTGTACCGGCACTGGCAAGGGCTCTGCGCAGGATGTCGTTAATGCTGGCCACGGCTTTCTTCAGAAAAGGGACCTCCAAATTAGTAGAGTTTTGTTTTAGAATTTTCGCTATCACATTTTGAGCACTTATTTATTTATATATATACTAAAATATAGAATTAAGTTAGTTATAACATCATTTGTGTGCCCTAACAGGGTGTCATGGAAGCCTTTGTGTAAAAATGTATCAGCTCATGTACATGACATAATAAATAAATAAATAATATTCTATGAAAATGAAAAATATTTTTTGTATCTTGTATTTTGAAAAACTAAATATGCTACGTCGTTGTTTCTATGGCTGTACACGGCTATATGCTTGAAGGTACGGAAATTAATAAAATCACCCTGTATATTTGTGACCGGGGGATGAAAAAAAATTATATGTATACAAGCGTGTATGACCCCCTCTAATTTACTATATTTTCCTCATTTCACATCATTATTTTGTAGCGGTTCAATACACCTTTCAACTAAATTTCTAAAATAAATCGGCTGTTACAATACGGCAGGACGGAAGGACGGACATACATGACGAATCTATATGGGTTTTGTTTTCGCCATTTTAGCTACGGAACCCTAAAAACGCATTCCAAAATTAGTCCTAAACTTTGATCAAGAGCAATATTTTTTTAAATTTAAATTCCTTACAAACTGACCCGTGAGGGCTGAGAAATAAATCGCGTAATAATGTTTAAAGATATTTAACCTTAAGGAAATTATAACTAAGGCACAGGAGATTAGAAATCCTAAGGGTAACGTATGTTGTATTCTTATTTTAAAGAGGAATTTGATGCCTAGCTTGGTCGCTCGGTGCGTGTGGAAGTGAACGTGATTGGGAGGGGAAGTTAATGAACAAAGATAGACATTTTGTGTCTTACTTTCACTTGACCGCTTTTTAAAGGTAATTTTAAAAGAAGCCGTCAATGTCTGGTTGTCAACGCCTGGCGAAGAAGTCCCATCGGAAATATCGGAACTGAGAAATGACAAAGTTCTCGAAAGAACGCACAGAGGGTCTTGCCAGATAGGGTCTGGTGACGCCAGCTTGACTATACCCTCGTCACTTTCATCCTTTCACTTTAGAACACAACAAACGAGAGATATCGGCAGCTCACAATTAAACTCTGTCGTAAATTGAATACGGTCAAAATTGGCATGACATTATTTGTCCGCTTAGTGCTTTTTAATTTTAAACTACTGAAGTGTACACTCTCGGACACGAATAGCGGTACAATGGAATTTAATGGACTCCTTAAGCTTGATGCGTAAAATTTAAGTGCTGCTCGTGATGCGAAATTGCTTGTCCTTTATTTGTTTGGGACTTTTTATTGTGTTCTTTACTTACAGCTAGGGTTTGTGTGTACTGCCAAGGACTCTTAAGGAGGTAAAAAACGTAAAATAAATACTTTTTTTCTGCCCGTCAATCACTTTTAATATGAATGGCATTCCTCAAAATGTACTTTTGCGATGCCTAAGTTGTTTTAGGGTTTAAGAGCAAGGAATAGGTTTTTAGTATTTGTTGTTTTATATAAATAACCAAAAAGTAATTCCAAAAAATTATATAAAAAATTAATTGCAAAAATTTGGGGGAGGCCTATGTCCAGCAGTGGGCGTCCTTTGGCTGATATGGTGGTGGTGGCTCAATAATTCAATAGTTCTGTTAATAAATTAAAGAGATAGAGAGATATTAAGTAACAATAATAAAAAAACAGCAAGGTAGGGACACAATGCCACTTCTTTATTTATATTATTTCTAATTGTGTCCCATAACTCTGAAAAATTCAATGCCAATGATGTGTTGTATTGTGGAATAGTTGTATGCAAAGCAAAATATACTTAAAAATAGCAACGAATGTTCGCTTAATTACACCTCTCTCTTTTTCAGCTTAGCGTTCATCTTGGGTGTATTCTCAGTATGATCAGGGCTACAGAGCCCGGGGTTGGCTAAAACGCAATCCTTTTATTTCCACCCTGATTTTTTTTATTGAGATTCCACCTCGAGTGGCCGGCAGTGCATTTCGCTATCAGTCGAGTCAGGTGAGTCTCAGCGTGCCCCGGAAATAATGCCAACTCCTCTGATTAAAAACCAAGGTTATTGAACAAGGGTCCTT
This sequence comes from Notocelia uddmanniana, assembly GCA_905163555.1. Classification (NCBI taxonomy): domain Eukaryota; kingdom Metazoa; phylum Arthropoda; class Insecta; order Lepidoptera; family Tortricidae; genus Notocelia; species Notocelia uddmanniana. The sequence continues at coordinate 8,885,200 of LR991057.1, forward strand.
TGCCGAACATTTTCTAATCAAAGTCTCATTTGTTACACAAAATATCAGTCTCATTTTGCATTTATAAACACAGGTTTTTTTATTCTTGGTGTTTGAAACTTTATACAAATATAGAAAAGTAGATAAGTACGAGTAGGTAAGTATGTCCGGGCTACATTCCGGTTATTTATTTTTTGGGTTCCGTAGCCAAAATGGCGAAAACGGGACCCTTACAGATTCGTCATGTCTGTCCGTCCGTCCATATGTCACAGCCAATTTACTTGGAGACTATGTGTGTGCACTACAATTATGAAATTTAGTAGGAGGGTGTATGCAATAAACCGCTATAGAAATATGATGTAAAATTATGAAAAAAATATTAAACTGGGGGAACTTCCTGTTACTGTATGGGGTGCCCACCCCATAAATGTAACAGGAAGACGAAAAATGTTTTTTAAATGCACATAGGCGTGTGGGGTATCAATGGAAATGTCTTCAAAAATTAAATAGAGGTTTCTAAAAAAATCCATTTAAGTTATCCGTTGGCGAGATATGAGCTGTAAAATGTGTGTCCCTTCCCCCCTCTAATTTCCAAGCCATTCAGTTTAATAATCTGAAAAAAATCAAAATGATGTACGTTAATAACTACTTTCAATGATTTTTGATAAGTAAGATAGGTCTAATGGTTTTTGAGTACTTGCTGAAAAACTGTCTTGCCCAAATAAAACGGCGTAAGTGGCGTAAGTTTCCTTTAAAGATACGACCTTTTTTAATTCAATGTATTTTATAGTGGTTTTAAATGTAGATTAGGAGGTGTCGGTACGAAACCCTTTTTTGTGCGTGGTCCGACACGCACTTGGCCGGTTTTATTACGATAATCCACAGTCAGCCAAATCTATACCTACCTGTACAAAACTTAATCAATAATATCTGTACAATACTGTATGACACAGTATAGGTATAGAGACACATACATACAAGTAATTGACAAGTACGAATAGTTCAGCGGTTATTGTGAAACTTCTAATGTTTCATCAAAGTCTCCAACATTTCGTGGTTTGACAATATCGACATACTCGTAACTATAATGCAGTCTTTACAATCCTTAGAGTAATATTTACAAAACATCATAGAGTTTTTCTTTACAATTATGTAGGTGATAAATTTTCGTATTGGGATTATTAATATGAGTAGGTAACCTAATTGTAAGGAAGGCGTAGCGTGGGCAGGCCCCCACACGGTGGACAAAGACCTGGTAAAGGTCGCGGGTGTCCGTTGGACGCGGGTGGCGCAGGACCGGTCATCGTGGAAGTCTTTGGGGAAGGCTGTCCAGCAGTGGACGTCCTTCGGCTGACATGATGATGATGAACCTGATTGTTCATGCACTGAGGTCGCGTAAATCAATTTTATTTAATGTCAATATGTATTTAAGATTACTGCTATATTATATCGATTATATTGCACCTATATTAATCACTATCTCTAAATCTCTAAAGTGACTGCAAATAATAAAAAAGACATTAAAAACTTTTATTCAGAAATGAATTTGTTCGTTATTCTCCGTTCACCTTACAAATTACAGCATAGCCTTCGGTTTATAGCTATGTATAAGTATAATAACCCAAGTAGGTGTCCCATTCAATGACGAGTATTGCCTTTGATCTGTCAAATACAGACGCTGTACAAAGGGCTCCCTTCTAATTGCCGCCGTCTGGCAATCACGCCTTGAGGAAAAACTTTGTGGTTTGGATAGTGGATATGGGTTGGTGTATAAGTATACTCGATAATCTTAATAATCTAGTGTGTCTTCCATAGGTACCAACTTACATTTAAAGAGCTGTATGAAAGGAACTATCCATCTCTTGACGACGGATGTTGGATTCAAAACGTCGAGTAAACCTCGAGAAAGGTAAATATTTTTTTAGTTTTACGCAAATAAAACCCGTTTACAAAGCCTTGAAATAGCGCTATTTTCGTATATCGTTATGATTCATAACGCTACTTGTCAATAAACGCTTTCCTAAAAACGATATTTGGCGCACTTTTATAGCGGTATCCATTATAAAGTTATAAATAAAAAGCAATAAATATATAGCGTTATTTTGTGAAGCGCTATAATAAATAACGTTATAGGCTATCTCTGTCTCGCACAGTCTTTCCCTTTCGTGCGCTGTGAGTTGTACGTCATACTCGATCACGTCATTGTCGCCACCGCCACCATATACCAATACGAATACCTATTAAAACGATATTATAAACATTATCATATAAGGTTATGATTTTCATTGACTATGATTATAACGAAATTTTAAACACAACGAAATATATCGTTATAATACTTATAATATCGCTTATTTTCGTAATGTTTTAAAGGCCTGCCGTTTACCAATAGTATTGTGTAAAAATCGTCCATGTCATGAAATGAAATGAAATATTTTGAAATGAAATAATTTATTCTCCAAGTGGGCCCCTTGGGCGCTTTTGAATGTCATACAATGGTACAAAGTATAATTCTAAATAGTAAAAATCTGCTTCCATTTTACGAAAGATGTAAAGGGTCTCCAGGTATAACAAATAAAATAAATATATGTAAAAAATAACAAAGTGCAAAAGTAACATTAAACTAGTTATTAATACCAATATAATTGAGATGTAAAAGGTCTCCTAATGTCAAAAATAATAATAATATAATATTTCAATAACGTCAATCTTAATATAATATTCCTAGCAATAAGGTGTGCAGTAGAGCAAATTACCTATTATGTCCATACATTTTTGTCATTAATGTAATCTTCTATTTTATAGTATGCTTGTTTTACTAAACAACTTTTAACAATAATTTTAAAATTATTAATGGGTAATTCAATCATTGTTTGTGGTAACATATTAAACAATTTTATACTTAAGCCTACAAATTAACGACTGGTTTTACGTAGTCTGAGGTATGGAACGGCAAGTTTATGCTTGTTTCTGGTGTTAAAACCATGACAGTCTGAATTTTTAGGAAAAGTAGTGTAGTATTTGCGTACATACAAAATGCAGTCATAAATATACTGAGAAGCAACCGTCAATACGTTAATTTCCTTAAATAAATCTCTCAGTGAATCACGTGGTCTGATGCTGTATAAGGCACAAATCGCTCTTTTTAGGGTTCCGTAGTCAACTAGGAACCCTTATAGTTTCGCCATGTCTGTCCGTCCGTCTGTCCGTCCGTCCGTCCGCGGATAATCTCAGTGACCGTTAGCACTAGAAAGCTGAAATTTGGTACTAATATGTATATCAATTACGCCGACAAAGTGGTAAAATAAAAAGTGGAAAAAAATATTTTATTAGGGTACCTCCCCTATACGTAAAGTGGGGAGTGATTTTTTTTTTTCATTTTAACCCTAACGTGTGATATATTGTTAGATAGGTATTTAAAAATAAATAGGGGTTTACTAAAATCATTTTTTGGTAATGTTAATATTTTCGGAAATAATCGCTCCAGAAGTAAAAAAAAATGTGTCCCCCCCCCCCCCTCTAACTTTTGAACCATAAGTTTTAAAAATATGAAAAAAATCTCAAAAGTAGAACTTTATAAAAACTTTGTAGGAAAATTATTTTGAACTTGATAGGGTGAATAGTTTTTGAAAAAATTACAAAAACTACGGAACCCTACACTGAGCGTGGCCCGACACGCTCTTGGCCGGTTTTTTGAAGTATAAATATAGTTTTAATATCAGCAGCGGAGCCCCACAACAGTTATCCATATGACATAACACTGTGAAAATAGCCAAAATAAACCAACCTCGCCGTTTCAACGTCAGTAATATGCCTGTTTTTTTTAACTGCATACGCAGCTGAACTAAGTCTTCTTGCCAGGGCAGCAATATGAGGTCCCCATTACAATTTCGAATCTATAGTGACTCCAAGAAAGGTAGTAGAGTTCACTAATTCTATTGGCAGATTGTCAACTTTAATACAAATGTCGACCAGTCTTACGTTGGACAAAGTAAATTTAACAAATTTAGTTTTCTTTGAATTAAGTAATAGGTTGTTTGCTGTGAACCAATTTAATACTTTAGAAAGAGCATTATTTACCTCTTCGGACACCTCTTTACGCCTGTCTACATTGAAAACTAAAGAGGTGTCGTCAGCAAACAAGACTATCTCACATAGTCCAGTAGTGAAGTAAGGCAGGTCGTTTATGTATATCAAAAACAGCAATGGGCCCAATATTGAGCCCTGGGGCACTCCCATTTGCAGAGGTGCGCCAGAGGAGTTAGTTCCATTAATGCTAACCTTTTGTGTCCGATCAACTAAATATGATCCTTTAAGGCTTAAAACATTATTTGAAGCACCATAATGTTTCAATTTTATGAGTAAAGTCTGGTGGTCGACACAATCAAATGCTTTAGATAAGTCACAGAAAATACCCACTGCATCCTGTTTCTTTTCCCAAGCTTCAAATATATGTTTAATGAGAGCCACACCCGCTTCGGTAGTAGACCTGCCCTTTGTGAACCTAATTGTTTTTCATGTAACAGCCCCTTAGTATTAAAATGGGACAATAGCTGTTGAAACATTATTTTTTCGAAGATCTTACTTAGGGTAGGTAAAATTGAAATTGGTCGAAAGTTGGATAGATCACTCTTTTCACCTGACTTGAAAAGTGGTATTAATTTGCTACACTTCATCAAGTCGGGAAACAGACCTTTATCAATGCATTTATTAAAAATAAAAGCTAAAAGGGGTGAAATTATAAATATACAATTAAGTAGGACGCAAACCTATACCGTTTATACATTTGCGATGTGCAATTTTTCCTAAACACTTTGTTAATGCATCCGCTAACAAATCACTTGACCTAACATATTGAAGTACAATCTCTTTTTCGGATACCTTCTCTCTAATAAAGTGGTATTTGATATCAATATGCTTGGTCCGGCCATGCTGTATAGGATTATGGGCTATGTTTTGTGCACTTTGACTATCATTGCATAAAGTTATGCTAGGGTAACGAACATCACATACCTCTGAAATGAAGCAACGCAAATAAATAGCTTCTTTTGCAGCATCAGTAAGTGCCATGTACTCGACAGTGCTATAGTATGTTGCTTCTTCGAAGCCCAGGATACAGGTCCATCTGCCAGCTTGAAGCAAAAGCCTGTATACGAATGACGATTTTTAGTACAGTTCGCAAAATCGGCATCTGTGTACCCGACTAGGGGCTTTCCCGTCTTCTTATAAACAATGGAATAATCTATAGTCCCCTTAAGGTACTGCAGTACTCGCTTAGCTGCCGACCAATGAGTACTATTGTAACACTTATTAAACTGACTCAAATAACTAGTAGCAAACGCGATGTCTGGACGAGTATTCACGGAAATTTAATTCAGACTTCCCATTAAGTGTTGATAAGGATAATTAGATTCCTTACCTTCAGAGTCTTGCGTTTCCAGCTTACTATGGGCCAAAGGAGTTTCATATTCTTTGGCATTTTTCATCTTTGTAGCAATTTTTCAATGTAAGAGCGCTGATTTATCTTAATTTCTACATTTTTTCGCGATATAATATGCTAAATAATATGTTAGGTCGCCTAAATCCTTTAAAGAAAAATATTTATTTAAGTCACTTTTGACAAATTCAAATGACATGTCATTTTGGTAAAAGACAATTATGTCATCCACAAATACTGCCAAAAGTACTAACTCTGAACCAAAAAGTTTCTTATATACACACGGTTCAGTAGGCAATCTGTTAAAACCCATCTTATTTAAAGTTTCATTCAGCTTTTTATACCAAGCCCGCGGGGCCTGTTTTAAACCGTACAGGGACCTTTGCAATAAACAAACCTTATCTTCATGGCCTTTTCGAACAAATCCTTGAGGCTGGTTCATGTAGACTTCCTCCTCGAGTTCTCCATTTAGGAATGCGATGTCAACATCTAAATGACGCATTTTCAAGTCCATCTCTGCAGCAAGAGCAAATAAAGTCCTCAGAGACGAGTGTCTTACTACTGGAGAAAATGTCTCATGATAGTCCACACCAGCTACCTGATTAAAACCTTTTATCACAAGTCTTGCCTTGTATTTTGTAATATTGCCATGAGCATCTGTTTTGAGGTTGTAAACCCACTTGCAAGGTATCACTTTCTTGTCAGGTTTATCACCAATTTCCACGTGTCAAGCTTCATCAACGAATTATACTCGTCTTGCATGGCTGAATGCCACTTAACGGCGTCTTCAGCTCTTCTCGCTTCTATGTATGTTTTTGGAATATTCTCTTCTACCAGAGTATGATACGTCAAAAAATCCGGGGGTTTCCTATCTCTAGAAGGATATCTACGAGTAGGCTTTATTTCTGAGGAAACACTCTCCGATTCCTCATTTTCCAGTTCAGGAACAGCCTCATTTTCCAGTTCAGCGACATCCTCAATTTCCTGTTCAGGAGCATTTCTGTCTTCATCATCCTCTAAGGCATCCTGGAAATCATTTGACAAAGCATCAATCTCCTGATCTAGGTTCTGAGGAGAGGTCTCCGGTTCCCCATGACCTTGCTCACCATCCTCATTATCATTGTCAGACAAAAGTATGTCAGGAGCAGGACTAGGCGCACTCTGTGACGTACTCGGTTCTTCATTCGACTTATTATTCTTCAAACCTGTGAAGCAATCCTCAAAGAATGTCACGTCACGAGATTTTATTAGTCGTTTGGGATACTGTGGATCTCTAAATAAATAATTATGTGAAGTATCGGTATATCCAACAAATACAGTTTCTACAGCTTTCATATCTAATTTCTTTCTTTGGCAATCATGTACATGAATCAGAGCTCTACAACCGAACACTCTAAGATGACTCAGGTTCGGTTTACTATTATACCACTTCTCAAAGGGAGTAGTGTGACACCCTAGAGCGCGATGAGGCGATCTATTTTGTAAACATACTGACGTCTGTACCGCATCTTCCCAATATGCTCTGGAGAGTGTACATTCAGCCAACATCGAACGTGCTTTTTCAATGATAGATCTCGCCGTGCGTTCCGCCAACCCACTCTGTTGGGGGCTATAAGGTACTGTTGTTTGATGCACAATACCTTTAGAACGCAGGTGATCAGCTAAATCCTTGTTGACATATTCACCTCCATTGTCTGTTCTAATAGCTTTGATTTGAGCTCCAGTCTGTCTTTCAACTAAAGTTTGAAAGTCACAAAACTTTTCTTTTACCTCTGCCTTACAAGAAATAAAATATACAAATATAAAACGTGTAACATCATCTACAAACAATAGGACATACTTACTTCCTTGTAGCGAGCATTGCGACATAGGACCAACGACATCACTATGTACGAGTTGTAGAACTGACGTTGCTGCAGTATACGCTGTCTTCTTGAAAGGTTTTCTAGCTTGCTTAGCTTTGACACAGGCAACACATGGTTGTTTATCTACTTCCTTATAATGTATACCTACGTGATAATCCCTCAGTTGGTTCATACCAATTCGACACAGATGTCCCACCCTTTTATGCCATAACTTATACATGGACGCGTTTGAGTCAGAGTGCACATCACAAGCCACATCGCGAGGAATATTTACAGTACAATCGAGTTTGTACAGTCCTCTATAGGGCGAACCATGGAGAATAGAATCACCTACAAAAGAAAAGGTATCAGAGTTATAAAAATCACAACCAAATTTATCAAAAACTACAGTAAAACCTTTTTCTACAGCTTTGTATACAGAAATTAAATTGTTCTCTAAAGAAGGTACACACAAAACATCTTGTATTATATTGACAGTAGACGTAGTGTTAATGGAAATGTCTCCAACACCATCACAGTTGATCTTTTCACCATTTGCCACAGTGATCAACTTAGTCGAATCCAGCGGTTTAATATTCTGAAACCATTCTGCCCTTGATGACATATGTTTAGTAGCCCCAGAATCAATAATAAAGCAATCCTGGTTGTCATCTTTTATGCCAAGAGCCACTGCTGATGAAGAATCTTTGGCCTTCTGCTTGCTTTTCTTCAGCGGACAATCTGGTCGCTTGTGACCAGGTTCGTTGCAGTCAAAGCAAATAAAAAGCTTCTTTTTCTTTTGACTTGCAGGCTGAACCACTCTAGACCTCATTGCAGACTGAGGTTTAGTCGAAACTACACCTTTCGACATTTCATTCAACAACTTTGACTTCACAAGCTCTGTAGTTACATCAACATTGCTATTCTTAAGAGCCATAATTAAAGGATCATATTTTGAGGTCAAACCTCCTAATAATATAGCAGCAATCGAGGCATCTTCTACCGTCTTGCCTATATCGGAAAGGTCTTGGGCGGTAGACATTACAGCATTAATATACGTCTCAATGCTATTAAAGTCACTAAGACTCAATCTATACAACTTCCTCTCTAAATGCAGTCGGCGACCCATATGTGCCTTCCACGCTTCTGAAGCCGTTTTAGCACTTCTCACATGAGTTATCGCAGAACCGTCTAATGTGAGGCATATTTTGGTCAACGCCCGTGTATCGTTACGTGTTTGTTGAGCAGCAGAAACACCATGTCCTTCTGGATAGCCATTCACAGCTTCCCATAAATCTTTGTGCATGAGATAGTTACGCATTTTGAATTTCCATATACTGTAGCCGTCTCTATTGCTGAGGCTAAAAGTAGGTAATGAGGAACTCCCTTTTATCGTCATTGAATCTCCACTCGCACTTGTCATGGTAAATAGTAAAATTTATTTCTGTACTCACAAAAAAAAATAAGATCCGTAACATAAATATACAGAACTACACTGCACTCTCTAAATTGATTCCAAAAATATCAGAGCTTCGTGCTGATAACGTGTTATAAATTAGAAAAATCGTAAAGTAAAAAGAAATCTTATTTACTTATTGAATGTTTATTTTGAAGTGTCAGAAAATCATTGAGAACATCATAAAATTATTTAAATTCAAAAAATTATAGTTATCTGAACACGGCCAGTACCTAACCTACACAAATTACAACAGAGACAAGGGGAGACTCGGCTACACTGGTATTTGAATTCAATTGCTTAGTCGTTATGACAGCTTATATTTGAGAAGAAGTACTGAAAAGCACATCCTACATATCTATCAGATTTAAAAGTATTATTCTTAACTTTTATGCAAAAGGAGCTATCTTGAGGCTTTTGTTCTCGAGTTTCTTTATTAATGATATTCCAGGTAGTTTTAGCTTTGTTCCTGGAGTTTGAGATTTTATCACGTATAAAATTAGATTTGGCAATGTTGCATACCTTCTTAAATATTTTAGAATAATTCTTAAGATATTTAATAATTTTCGGATCATTGGTACTTGCCTTTATACCATACAATATTAAAAAATCGGCTAAAATCATGTCGGGCCATGCTCAGTGTAGGGTTCCGTAGTTGCCAAATAAACGAAATGAAATTAAAAATAATCATTAACAAGCAAAACAAGCGTTTCATACGTCTTTTACTTATAAGGGAAGACTTTTTACGACAACTCAAAAACAGCTTAACTGATCATATCCGCTATAGTTTTCATTGAAAGTCTACTAAACTCTACTTTTATGATTTTTCTATATTTTTTGGACTCATGGTTTAAATATTATAGGGGGCAGAGACACATTTATAAAAAAAAATATTTGAAGAAGACCTCTATTTAACGACCTATCTAACAACACCCCACTTCATCGGGTTGTAGCAAAAAAGATCCCCACTTTACGTGTAGGGGACGTTACCATAAAAAAATATATATTTTATTTAACCATTTTGTAAGATTTATTTCTTTATATATTCATTCCAAATTGCAGCTTACTAGCACTAACGATCACAGAGCAAAGCTTTGGACAGACAGACGGACAGACAGACAGACGGATATGGCGAAACTATAAGGGTTCCTAGATACCTACGGAACCCTAAAAACCAGTTGATACACGTGCGTGCACTTTAAACTAAAATGTTTTATTTAAAACCAGGTATTTACCATGTATACATGTTAGCTTGAAACCTCTGACTTAGACTTTCTCTGACTTAGGCTGGGTTGCACCAAACTGTCTGTAATCGTAAGCTGTGTTCGTTAAAATTTGAATGTATGGAAGGTTTGACAAGTTTCTATGGGATGACAACTGCCGGCGCCATATTTAACGTTGATCAGTCTGTGATCGTAAGTCGGTGCAACCCAGCCTAAGAAAACAATGTTTTTATAAACGGTAGTGTTATGTTAAATACGAAGTATAGTATATTTACACTTATCTGATGACCTCATCATCAAAGTATTTGTTTGTCAACAATATTTTTATAATTTATTTATTAAAAATGGTAAAAAAAAGATCTTTTGAATGTTATATGGCATGAGGATAATGGTTTTGTCCTGGTTTTGTCATTGAAGACAACATAAATGAACGCGGCGTCCAAAACCGAATGTTCTATAGTTTTAGCGTTTTCTGGATAATGCTACAAACATCAGGGAGTAAATGATGGCACTGGTTATCTGCATAAACTATGAAAGTGTAAAGTTCACTAGAAAAAATATCACGGAAACGCTCGTTTCTGCTGACTATTTGCCGGCCAGGGCATTATTTGTGCATTTAGCACGGATATTTGTTCTTGGGTCTTGGATGTTTTCTATGTATTTAAGTATGTATTTATCTATATAATTATGTATATCATCGTCTAGTACCCATAGTACAAGCTTTGGTTAGTTTTGGGACTAGGTCGATTTGTGTAATATTGTCCCCCAAGATTTATTTATTTATTCTGTTAATTAACAAAGAGAAAAGAGAAGAGGAAGAGAGGGAGAGAGAAGTGTGTCGATTATCAGCCACACTCTGTTTCACAGACTCTACATTTTTTTTAAACAGTTACCGTTTCCTATTGTGCTTTCTAATGAGCAGGAATGGACTTTATGCACGGCAGAGGGGCCACCTTGCGTTGATGAATTCAAGATCATACATTAAATAAATTTGCAATGAAAGAAAAGCGTTAAATAGTATTTAAAATACCGTTAGAGAGACATACTATGTGTAGACAAATGACCTTTATAATAAAAACGGGTTTATGAAACTACACACAACGACACACATTACAATATGCGTAACCGACTTTAAGGCCATTAATGAATAATAATGATAACAATCGTATGTCATTTATTTTCGAATCGTGAGGTCTTAATAAATGTTAGCACGACATGCAAGAAATAAAGGAAAACTGAGAAGAACGGCAGACATCTTTTGATAGCTACAAGACGACATCCTCCATCCATCCATTATATTTAAAATGCGTAAAAACACTTTCTCATTGATAACTCAATGATATCAAAGACTTTCTTTTGAAGTTCCAAAAATAGCTTAACTAGAGGCGTAGCGTATTAAAATCGATTTTCAAAATTCCCGAATTGTCATAATTACCTAGATACCTACAGCGATTGTTTGTTGTTTTCCTCAACAGTGGATCCTAATAGTGCCTAATGTTTTTAATGCGAATTTCTGCACTAATATGGTATATATGTCGGCGGCCGATCGTAAAATCAGCCAGATCACGAAATTTCTAGGCATATCATGAAACGCCGCCATTACATGATTAGGTCAAGTAACACCCGCCAGTTACATTTAACATCTTTTAGATTTACATCTTGAAAAAAATGTTCCGTTCTGGCGATTACGATTCGCCGGCCGCTGCCGCGGCACACTCCCTTCTCAGTTCTACCTAACACTCCTCCTAGCTTCGCTCGTCGTCTTACCTATCGGACTAGACTTCCTTAACCCTTTGACAGCCAGTCTTGTATACAAAAACGCTACTCACACGCCAAGTTCACGAACGGAAATGAGACAATATAAACCGTACTCCAAAGTATGAAGGCTACTTTGACTGTGTATGTCATAACGACTTTAGGCGTTCTTGGTGCTGCGGGCACGACACCTCGTAACGACTTTAGTGGTCGTTCGCGTTCAAAAGGTTAATTTCATAATATGCCTAAGAATTTCATGATATGCCTAGTAGTTAGTTAGTTAGTTTTTCTGGGCGTTTTCCGCAAGTCGACATCTAGCGTGCCTATTTTGCGTGAAAGGGGTAGCGCTACTCTAACCACCCTAGCTCCTGTATGAAGTTTACCAAAGCTTTGGTATTGTTTACTGCTTCGTGCAGTGTGTTCGGGGTTCCTATGTACTTTTTCCTGTATATTTCTACCTGCTTGCAGTCCAGTAGAACATGCTTAGACGTCTCTTCTGCCTCCATGCATGCTCTACACATGGGGCTGTCTGTGATGCCTAGGTTGTATAGGTGTTTGTTGAGTGTGTTGTGTCCTGTTATTAACCCTACTACTTTGCGTAGTTGGTCTCTGTGCGTCCTTAGTAATGTAGTTGTGAGTTTGTGGTTTTGTTCAGACAGTATCTCTTTCGTCTGTCGACATGTGTCTATCTCCTCCCAGTACTTTTGATGCAGATGTTTAGCGTACCGGTTTAGTTGGTTATATATGTATCTTTGTGGTAGGGGTATAATTGGCTCCGGTCCGTATGCCGGTGTTTCTGAGCCTTTTCTGGCTAGTTCATCCGCTGCATCGTTTCCTCTCGAGCCACTGTGTCCCTTTATCCATTGTAAAGTTACCTTGTTTGTGTATCCACACATTTTTGAAAGCTTTTGGTGGCATTCGTATATTAGGCCTGATGTATATATGTCACTTCTCAGTGCCTGCAGTACTGATTTACTGTCTGAGAGTATTAGTATGTTTGTGTCTTTGACTTGTCGTCTCTCCACGGCATTACAAGCTTCGATGATCCCCAGACATTCAGCTTGAAAGACCGTATTGTATTCACCTAGGGGTTTGGATATGTGTATGTTCAAGTCTTCTGAGAATACACCACATCCTGTTCCCTCATTCGTTTTAGACCCATCGGTATAGATTCTTAGGTTGGTTTGGTTTAGCCCTTCTTTCGAGTCTTCTGCTAGGATTATATCATATTCCTTCCGGAAGACCGCAGTTTTCGGTACTCTGTCTACCTCTGCCTCAATCATAGGGATGTTTGAGGTAAGATTGTTGTAGATTTTTGTGTGTGGTGTATTGTGTTTTGTCCATAGGTTTAGGCTTTTTAATCGTATAGCTGTTGCAGCTGCTTCTTTTTGTATACATATGTGCAGTGGTAGGAGTCCTAGCATCGTCTCCAGTGCTGCTGTTGGAGTTGTTCTCATGCAGCCTGTTGCCGCTACACATGCTAGTCTTTGTGTTTTCTGCATTTTGGTAACAGCACTAGTGATTTGAGTACGGGGCCACCATACTATGGCTCCGTAGCTTATCATTGGCACTATTACCATTTTGTATAGCCACAGTATGATGTGGGGAGATAGGCCCCACTTTTTCCCCACCATTCTCCGGCATTGCCAGAAGGCGACTGTTGCTTTGTTTAGTCTGTTTTCAAGGTGTTTGTTCCAAATCAGTTTGTCATCCAGGGTAATTCCCAGGTAATTCACCTCTTTTGACAGCGTTAGTTGTGTTCCAAATAGAGTTGGCATTGTGTATGTACCCAGTTTTCGTTTGTGAGTGAAGAGAATTGTGTCGGTTTTTTTTGGGTTAACCGATAGCTCATTCTCCTTGCACCATTTTTCTGTTATTCTCAGTGCTGTTTGTGTAAGTTCGCATAATGTGTTTATTATAAGGCCACTGACTACATGACTATATCATCAGCATACCCTATTGTCAAAAAGCGGTTTTTGTTTAGTTTTGTTATTAAATCGTTTACCACCAGGTTCCAAAGCAGGGGTGAGAGCACGCCTCCTTGGGGGCATCCTCTTATGACTAGAGCCTGGTGGTTCTGGTTTTCAGATAATCTTATGATTCTCTTCTTTAGCATGTTCATAATCCACTCTATCAATAGCGGTTCGGTTTTATGTCTTTCTAGTGCTTGTTTGATGCTGCTGAAGTTTGTCTTGTCAAAAGCTCCCTCGATATCAATGAAGGTGCCCATGCAAGAGTTCTTTTTAGCCAGCGCATCTTCTATATTGCTTACTACAGCATGTAAAGCTGAGTCTGTTGATTTTCCTTGGCTGTAGGCATGTTGGTTCGGGTGTATTTTTGTGTATTTGAGGGCCGTGTCCTTCAGTTCTCTGTCGCAGAGTCTTTCCAGAGTCTTAAACATGAAGGAGGTTAGGCTTATAGGTCTGAACGATTTCGGGTCAGAGTAGTCACTTTTCCTCGGTTTCGGTAAAAATATGACTTTAACCTCTCTCCAAATTCTAGGTATGTATCTGTAGGCGATACAACTACAGAGCACTTTGGATATATATTTGATTAGGTTTTCTCCCCCCCATTTTAGTAGGGCTGGATAAATTCCGTCCAGGCCTGGCGATTTATAGTTTTCGAAGCTGTTTATCGCCCAGGCTGTTTTGTTTTGTTCTGTTATTTGTTCTGCTATCTTCCACTCATCTTCTGTTGGAAGATAGTTTTCTTCTTGTTGTTCCCAAGTCTGTATATCTACTACTTTGCATCCCGGGAAGTGGGTCTCCACCAGCAAACTCTCCGTTTCCGCTGGGTTACTGGTGGTACTATTGTGTGGTCTTCTCAGGGTGCCTAGTAGTTGTTTCGGCTGGTTGGCAAGGATCTTCCTTGTCCTATTAGCTTGTGTGCAACTGGATATGTTGTCACAGAAGTTCCGCCATGTGGCAGATCTTCTGTACCGTATTCTCTTTTTGTATTCTGCTTTGGATGCCTTATATCTATCCCAGTCATCTTCAGCTTTGGTGTTCATTGCTCTGTTTAACTGCCTTCTCATTTTGGTTCTCATTCGTTCCATTTCTGAGCCCCACCAGTTATCTTTTTTGGAGTTTACACTGGCTGATGGCGTCGATAAGGGACATGTGTTTTCATAACTGTCTACTATGTATTTAGTGAGTGTGTTTACCTGTTCCTCTAACTCTGTTGTGTTGCGAGGCTTTTGTGTGTGTATCTTATCGTCTAGTTTACCTACCAGAGTCTCCTTGTACGCCTTTATGTCCGTGCGTCTCGGATTTCTTCTGGGTGTCGGTTCGCTTGTATCGGCTGTGAGGTCATACCGGATCCATCTGTGCTCGGAGCATGATAGCTCGTCCGACACGTGCCAGTTGGATACGTGTTGAGCTGCCAGCCCTGTGCTTAGAGTAATGTCAATTATAGTTTTGCATCTACGAGTGACAAAAGTTGGTTTCGACCCTGTGTTCAGAATATCCAGGTTAGTAGTCATTAAGTATTCAACAATGTCATTACCTCTATTGTTGTTAGTTTCCATTCCCCATAGGTTGTGGTGGCCGTTACTGTCTGCCGACAGGATCAGCTCCAGTCCTTCGTGCTCGCAGTAGCGTATGAGTTTGTTCATCTCCACTGGAGGAGGTTCTTCTTCAGCCGCCATGTAGACGGAGGCGAGAACTATCTCCGGTATGTTTGAGTTTTGTGTTCTGAGGAGTTTTATGGCACACACGTCTCTGGAACAGAATTCAGTTAGTGGTTGTGCCATTATGTTACGAGAAATATGTATACAAGTTCTAGGTTTATCTTGTGAATTGTAAATTACTTTACCTCCGGTGTTGCAGAGGCCGTTTATTCGTGTGTTCCTGATCCACGGCTCTTGGATCAGGGCTATCGATGTTTTGTTAACCTCCAGCCATCCTCGAAGTTGAGCCGTTGCTGTTTCGCTGTGCTGGAGGTTAACTTGGAGGACCTTACAGAGGGAAGGAGCCATCGGACGATGTCTCCTCCACCTTCCTCCCCTTTAGGTTCAAGAGGCTGATCCCCTTTGTACATCCGTCTTCGTCATCTGAGTCTAGCAAGATGCCTTCCTCGACGTCGGAGCATGGTTCCGTTCTTTCTGCGCTCTCTGTCTCCATCTCAGTGGTGGCGCTCCCTGTTGTTTCACCCTCTGCGGCCTTGTTTGCTTTGGGTTGAGTGCAGTCCTCCTCCAGGCTCACGCTTTTCTCTAGCGGAGTGTCCCTGAAGCGCCCCCCGCTGTGCTGGAAACGGATATAGACCGTCCCACATAGGTAGTTAAGCTTCCTATCCCTTTCCAGCGCAGCAGGGACTATGTCCTCTGGCACACCCACTAGAAGAAGCGTGCACCCTCTCTTCTTGAGGGGGATGGCTTGATGTATAGTCCATCGTCTCACCTCGGCCCAGGAGTTCTGGTAGTTAAGAACTCTACCGACCTTAGTGAGGTTGTCCTCTAGCGATGGAATCAGTATACCACACCTTGTTTTTCTTATCATCTCGTCCTCCCTCTTTCCGACGAGATGATCTCCGTTTTCTAGGCTGGCCGCTCCAATCCAGGACATCAGCCACGCTTTGGTATTTGCGTTCTGGCACCACAGCTTCAGGTACCCATCTACATAACTGGGTTTGCCCGAAAACGCTGGGGCCTCCGCTACGGTGTCCAGATCGGTTTCAATTGCTGCCAGGAAGATAGCGTCCCCGATCTTCTTCTCCACCTCCGCGGCATCCTGTTGCGACAGTCTGCCCGTGCGTTCGTTAGTGATCGCAACCGTCAGATCTGTCGCCGCAGCAGCCGCGTAGGTGGGGTGTGTTTTCTTTGTCCCCGGGGCGTCCGTCTTTATCTTTTTGTGGTCGCCTCTCGGGGATATGGTCTCTTCCAGGTGTGCCCTCTTCGTCTTCTTGGTCTGTTCCACCTGGGTCTGTGTTTTAGAGGTCGTCCCTTCCACTTCTTGTTCTTTGGGGGCTTCGACCTCGTGTGTATCACAAGAGGGCCGGCTCTCCACGTCTCTTCGTTTTATGAGCCGCTGCCTCTTCCTCTGCGAGAGCTTCTTTTTCAGAGGGTCGTTGGTTTCCTTTTGCGGTTGGGCAGGTTTTTTGTCTGCTCTCGGTTTGCACCTTATCTCCCAACCGGGATCTATGACCTGCTTCGAGGGTTCAACTTTCGTCGTCCCACTCTCAGCGGTCGATGGTTGTTTTTTGGAGGTTCCCGCTGTCGAGAGTTCCATCGTCTCTGGTTTGGTCACCTTGGCCGGGGTTCCTTTCGGTACCCCCGCGTCCGGCGTCCTCCCCAGCTTCAATGTTTCTCCTTCAGCCGGTTCCATCGTTTGGTTTGGCACCTCCCTTGGCGGTTCAGCTTGCGCCGTCCCAGCCCCGGTAGGCGTGGTTTGTTTGGTTTTATTTGATTTTTTTTTAATTTGCTTCTCCATAATTAGTCCCACGAGTAGCAAGGGAATAGTGGTCCATCTACGCAGAGGCCCGCTTGCGCAGATAAGGCTAAGTATACAACGGGATTCGCCCGATACCCGAGGTCCACCGTTCGCAACTGAGCTCCCTCTCAGCCACGCATCCATCAGCACGGTCGGTCACACTTTGGATTAGGGTTTTTAGAGTCGAGGTTTTCTCCTCCAGGACCAAAGGGATGGGATGGGTAGGGAAAAAGGAAACGTGAGAGTGTTTGGATTGGGTCTAGGTTGGGACATCTGGATATTGTGGATGAGGTATACTAGGAAAGGGGTAGGTAAGGGAGATGATCTCGACTTGGGATTGGTTCGAGTTCAACCTTCCACTGTCCGGGTCCATAATTATGATTGACGGGGTATCCGCAACCTGCCCACCCGCTCGGTCGCTTTGGAAGAAGAGCGTGTCTTCCAGGTAGAAGTTCCCAGTTCGCGTCATAGGGCCGTTTCATAGAAACGGCCGAACGTCACTTGCCAGGACCTTCAGCCCAGACGACCCGAGGATATGCCTAGTAATTTTATGATCATTTTTTGTGCGTTTATCAGGCACATCGTGATATGCCTGGCCAAAATTTAGGCATATCATGAAATAGCGGCGTTTCGGGATATGGCTAGGAATTTCGTAATATGCCTAGGAATTTCGTGATCTGGCGGATTTTACGATCGATTTTACGATGTGCCCGGTATAGAGCTAGGAATATCGACGAATACGTTTCTCTAATCGATCTGCCATATGGCACATCGTGATATGCCTGGTCAACATATCATGAAATGGCGGCGTTTCACAATATGCCTAGGAATTTCATGATCTGGCGGATTTTACGATCGGCCGCCGATATCCGACATACATAAGTATAATATCCATGTAATTGTTAAATAGAAGAATGTAATGGGGATTGGGAGATTGTATCTATTTTTGTATTTCACAAGCCATTGATTCTTTTTATATTATTTCCACGAACAATACCAAATTACTAATTAGCTTATATGAGTTTGTTTAAAAATAACATTCTCTTCTTCCATTTTGCGCGCGACACCTCTCAATTTCTTACCTTTTCTCTGGGAGTGTAGGGTCCTCTCTATAACCAAGATATTTCTGTCACTGTGACGAAGGCACCTTCAAGTCCTTAATCGATCTAGAGAGCCTGCTAGTTGTAAGAAAATTACCCTCCACCACCCAATTTTTCTACCCGTAGGAATCCATCCGAGGCCTTAGGTCTCGTGGTTACAGATATCCCTGTGTACCTCAGGGTCGTAAGTTGAGGACAGGTTATTCTTAGGGTTGTAGTCCTTGCATAAACCCACCCCTCAATTTTACGCAGTCAGTGCAGCCGCACGCTGGATAACTTAAATCCCGATCCAAAGGAAAAATAATAACTACCTTCCATTGTCCCCCATCCTGGGGTAATTTACCTACCCAGCCAGGGTAAACTTTGTATATCACAGATACCCGTCCAGGGCTACATTATCTTGTTTGTGAATGTACAGTGAGGTTATGCTTAGCTTCGTAAGTTTGCATCTTAGGAACGAAGTAATTTTAAGTAGTAACTGTAAGTGGTAATTGTAAGAAGTAATTGTAAGTTGGTACCTTAGGAAGCAACCATCCAACTGAATATTATTTTTACCTGTGTATAAAATGGTATTACATCCTACAGGATAGAAATAAGCTATATTTTATTTTAAAGTTTATTTTACGTCTTTTTCGTCATACGCGGGCGGCTCTTATAATGAAGCTCGTGTATAAATTACCAAAATTACGTTACCGGTTTGCTGGGTAGCTCAGAGGGCCTACTCCAAACTTTGAAAATCGAACTTCGTATCGTACCGTCCCTTTCCATCATAAAGTGTATAACACGAGAGTGAAAAGGACGGCACTACAGGAAGTCCGATTTTCGAGGTTCGGAGTAGATCCTCATATTTATTGTGACCTCATGATTTATGATGTGGGCTAGTAGTGATAAATATAACTTTAATGCATTGTTCGTTTAGTGTAACGAGGCAACTTTTGTCCTTAGATAAGAGATCTATAAAATCTTGGAAGTACGGTTTGTTTGTTCCGATAAGTACAACATTTTTAAATAAAACTAGTATTAATCAAAAAAATTCATCCTCAAACAATTGACAACATATAATTTTGTAAGCAGGCTTTTTTCTGATGAAATCAAATAGAGGATAAAAAGCTCCTCATTATAAAAGAGAGTAAGGCGTCACAGCGTAACAAATCATACAGGAGCACTGTTACTAAGACATATTTAGTAAAGAAAGTGAACTGCTGTTCTTTTTGTGCGCTGTGACTGTCACAATTTCATAGTAGTGACGTCATTACTATGATGGTAGGCTTTATTTTGGGGTTAAAAAATATATTTTGGGGTTGCTTGTTAACAAATTAACGAAATGCGTTAAGATTTAATACTACTTAAAAATTTGAAATGTTGTCCATTAAAATGACTTGCAAAGATATTTGCAATATGCTACTGTTAGTATAAGAAAAAGAACTGCTCCTTATTAAGCAATAGTTCCGAAATAGTCATCTGGAACCCGTGACTAAAGATTCTGAGATCGATGTATCGGTCAATAATGGCGTAAATTCGAACAACACTTATGCTGGATCCACACAATGCAATGGAACGTGATAAAAATAAGTATATTCCCCTTTAACTCATTACTACGTCCCGTACGATGGGCCATCATGGCCCATTGTTTGGTTCTGGCATTACGCATACAAACAACCGGCCAAGTACGAGTCCTACTCGCGCACCGTGGGTTTCGTACAAACAAATGTGATTTATCAATTAATTGTTGTTTGTTGGAAAAAATACATAATAATAAACATTATCACGAAATCCTAAGTTCATAGGTCAATGGGAAGATAAAATGTTATATTTGTGACAGAAGACAGATGGACTCGCGAGTGATAGCAATAGGACTCTGTTTGGAACCTTTGGGTACAGAACCTTAGAAATATACTTTTTAATAATAAAATACTCACGTTCTTATTATTATATAAAGATAAATAAATGTATTACTTTTATTAGCTAGTTTTTTATTGCACTTTCAAATGGTTACATTACGTCAATTTATACTTAATTCATACTGTATATATACCGGTTGAAGTCTAAATGAACTTTTTCGGTAAAAAACGTCTATATTTGTTGGTCGAATAAAAGAAGGAAAGTAGAGGGGATTTCGCACATTCAGCTATAAACATGCTCCCATTTAAAATCATGGTAATGCCGTCCACAAATTTATTCCGAGGGTCAATCTCGCACAAACCTGTTTCAAATACTGTTTACTGTTTTGGTGTAACGAATACTTCTTTTTAATGTATTCTTCTAGACCATTTGTTACGTTCATTCATTTCAAAACATTATTCAAATATTATGACTTATGAGCAAAACAAGCGCAAAGTACGCTATATCAATGGCCCTTCAAATACGAGTATATTTTTGGCATGCCTTTTTTACGTGAGTACGTATTATTACATTTGACAGAAAAAAAAATTAAAGAACCACGATACGCTTGCACATCTGTACAACTATCATCAATCTCGATCCACATCAGCCCTAGGTCGTCCACTGCTGGACATAGGCCTCCCCCAATTTCATGGGGGGTAAATGCCATAATCGCCACGCTTGGCATGCGGGTTGGCGATCGCAGTATCTCCACCGCACTCTAGGAATGCTGCTGCCCATTCCCCGGTGGTCTTGGTCGTAGTTTAAGGACATACCCGGGTCCAATCTCGATCACTAATGAATATTTGGGTCAATTCTATAGGTATCCATCTAACTTTACAATAAGCCCAATAAGACTTAGTGTGATGCGTAGGTCTACTAGTTGACCGTATAATTATTATTGCTGGCAGAGAGTTTCGTAACACTTTTCTTTGGCATTCTCTGAGATATATAAATAAATAGAGAGGTTTCTTATTTGTATGTGGAAGTATGTATATTGACAGTTAAACACGAGTAGGTAATTTTTTTTTGCCCCGGGGGAAAATCCATTATGGATACCACCGCACCGCGGGGACAGTGCGGAGGTTATGTCGGACTTGCATCGTCTAAAATTCCCCCGATCGTCTTCCTCAACTCATTTCGGACGGCTCTGGGAGCTCCGTCGGAACGCACCAGTGCCGCCCTAGAGTCACACCTATATGTGGGTCCCACCATTTGTTTTCATAGACGATCGCAGCCCCAACTGCGACCGTCGTCTACCCCAAGGATCCCCTTTTAGATGCCTTTTACGACAGGCAGAGGATACCGTAGCCGTATTCTATGCCCCGGCTACAGCGCGCACGAGTAGGTACCTACTGATAAAAACATAACTAGTTTCTAGAATATTTAAATTAAGCAGGTACATATTTCGGTACCTGAAGTTTGAATGTTTAGATTTATTTACAAATATGACTTTACATGAATAACAATAATCTTTACAAGATAGTCTAGACAGCACCGGTTCCTAAGGTGTTCACACAGATGTAGCTACGAAAGTTGACATTTTATTCTATACTTTCTCACGGCAACTGATTAACCCACATGCTTTGACACTCTATACGCTGACTTGTAATTTCTAGAACAATCCGTACTACTATAAAACCAAAAGTGGTGCACATTCGATTGGTGGTGGAATACGTTCAATTTTGTTTGCTTTCTTATGAGTCTTAAGGCGATTAATATTTACATATTATGTGATTTAGAAAGAAGGCTCAAAACGTTTCAAATAAAATGAACCGTTTTAGGTATAGTTCTTCCAGACCATCGGGCTTATGATGGTTTCCATTTTATCAATTATGATAGATAGATAGATAGATAGATAAGTCATTTATTTGTTTGCCACATAAGTACACATAAGTTATAAAAAAAAAATAGTTTTAACACAACAAACTCAAAACTTAAAAATAATTCACAAAAATAAAGAAACAAATATTTTTTTCACAGTTAAGTCTTAAAAATGTATTAAGGAATTAATAATTGTGTGCATTGCAGCAAAACAAAAAGGTTCCAACTCAGTGTGAAATTTTGCTCGCAACCGAGCAAAACACTGGTATTCTGTCAGAACCCAAAACATATGTGTAGAATAAATACTGACGGACAAAACATACATATATAAAAAGAACAAACATATCCGAAATAGTGTGTGATAATGTAACGTGTGCCTACTTATAATGAAAAGAAAGAAAAAGGAAAAGAGAATGAAAAGTGGATAAAAGAAGGGTATATATTGTTTTGGTCGATTTGAAAGTACAGTCACACAAAGAAGTCTGCAACCAAATAGCCGTGCGGAATTCCTACCACTTGTTTCTCCATGAGAATTTTTTTAAAGTGTGATTTAAATGATAGTTTTGATGGTAAGCGTCTAAGTGGTGGAGGAATATTATTCCAGCATTTGGTTGCAAGATACCGGAAGCTACCTGTAAAAGCAGCTGTCCTGTGGGGGTGTACTTCCAAAAGACATCGACGTGTAGACCTAGTGCCATGATGTTTGTGAAAAGATGAGACTTTTATTCTCGAGTAAAGATAATCTGGCCTTTTGTATTTTAATACATCAAACAGAAGACACGCGAGGTGTAAATGTCTACGGGAGGTCATGTTTAATGTCGAGGCTTTGTTTAAGTAAGGCGTGATGTGACTTCTAGGTGGGATCGAGTAACAGAAACGAGCACATGCATTTTGTACACGTTGTACGAGACGACGAGTTTTAGCCAGTAATCTAGGTCCATAAATTATATCTCCATAATTCAGCCTAGAGAGTATTAGAGATTCACAGAGAGTCACGCGTACATTTTCACTCAAAAGATTTCGTATTTGGTATAATACTTTCAGTCGGTAAAAACAAGATCGTACCAAATTTCCGATGTGGCTTTCAAAACGCAAATGACTGTCAATTACTATACCTAAATTCCTAGCCTCCTCCACACGTTCAATTCGCGATCCGCTAACACTTAATATAGGATGGTTGACTATGATTTTGGAGATTTGATTTTTAGAGCCCAAAATCATAAACTTTGACTTTTGGGGATTTAGTAGTAACCCATTACTATCAGCCCATGCGCTAATTCTGGTTAGGTCCTCATTTACCTTACAAACGGACTCTGCAAAGTCGCGCGGAGAAGCTGATAAATATAATTGGACATCATCTGCATACAAATGATACTTGCAATGTTTGATGACATTAATTATGTCTGCGCTGTATATAATGAATAGTAAAGGACCAAGTATGGAACCCTGAGGAACTCCTCTAGTTAATGGCCTCGACGCGGACACTCGTGATGTACCGTCCTCCTTTACTATTTTAACAGACTGAGTACGGCCACTGAGGTAGTTATGAAACCAAATCAGGGATGTGTAGTTCACACCGTAGTATGATAATTTAGAAAGGAGTAAGGGAATGTTAATGCTATCAAAAGCCCGAGAGAAATCCAATAATACCAGACATGTTCCCCTTCCAGAGTCCTGCTCAGTCAATATATTGTCTATCACATCCATAAGAGCGGTCACTGTACCCATACCTTTACGGAAACCCGACTGTAATTGTGGCAAAATGTTATTGTCCTCAACATACCGACAGAGCTGAGTGTACACAGCTCTTTCCAGTACTTTGGACAGAAAAGGCAGTATGCTTATTGGTCGAAGATCCTTAAACTGACAGGGATTATCCACTTTAGGTAAGGGGGTAACTAGTTAAGTCTGCTCTAGAGCAGACTTCCATAAATGTGGTACCTCTCCGCTCAAGATAGATTTGTTGACAATAGCAGTAATTACCGGTAAGGTGCATGGCAGTGTGAGCATTATCATATCCCTTCCGATTCCATCGACGCCAACTGCATTTGTGGAAATGCCCGTAATATATTTACCAACATCATATTCAGTAACCGATTGTAAAATGAAAGATGAATCACTAAAACTATGAAATTCAAAATACGACATCAAGGACAATGAAACCATATCAGCACCAGGCACAGCTAAAAAACTGTCATTGATGGCATTTGGGTCGTTGAAACGATCTGGAAGGCATTCACGTTTCTTAGAGTCGGTTAAAATATTTTTTTTCAAATTTTTCCACAGCAACCCGGAATCATTGTGATTTGAATTAATATGATAATTGTAATATGCACGTTTTTCATTAAATATACTACTAACTACGAGTTTTTTTAAGTCGGTGTAATACCGTTTATGACTCTCTGATTTGGTCTGACGGTACCTAGCATAAGCCTCATTACGCTTGTTAATCATAATTTTGATTGTATCGGTAATCCATGGTAAAGAGTGATTTTGTTTTAGTTTAACAGTTTTTACTGGCGCATGTTTGTTAAAAAGAGATAAAAGAAGAGAGTTAAATGATTCCGCCATATCATGAACGGAGTCCATTTTGGCCACTGATACCCAGTCGATAGTGTGTAGCTCCCGATTAAATTCAGTCATATCCATGTCCTTGTACGGTCTGAAAGAAATGGTCTTTGTTGGCAACTTTTTACGTTTAATTGGAACAGTAAACAATACCATGGCATGACCCAGTGAGCCGGTTATGTTTGAAATGCAAACATCTTGTACAGGTGAATTTGTGCAAACAACATCGATGAGAGTTTCGCTATCTGTGGAATAATGAGTAGGCTCCTTTACCACCTGCTCTAAACCTAAACAATGTAAGAACATATTCAGCTTTCTTGTCATACAATTGTTAGTGTGCAACATGTTTATATTAAAATCCCCCATTAAAATAATTTTATCGTAATTTGAAAAGTATGTTACGATGATTCAGTTAATGAATCTAGAAAGGTGTCAACATTAACCCAAGCCGGGCGATATGCAGTACCTATAATAAATTTGTGACAATTAACTACAACCGAAAGCCACATTTGTTCGATTTGAGCTGTAGGGTGGGCAACAAGACGAGCACGCACGCAGCGCTTGAAATAAAAAGCAAGTCCTCCCCCACGGCCACCACGCATCCCGCGGGGTCGTGGGGAACTCAGAAACTTGTACCCGGGAACGACGGGTGCCCGCTGTTCTTGTCCATTTCGTAACCATGTCTCGTTAATTGCCACCACGTCAGCGTCGAATTTATCCATTGCCACTAGAAAATCGTCGTGACCAGTACCCAGTGAGCCCGCATTATATAACGCTAATTTAAAAAACTTAGTTTTAGGAGACATGATAATAAGGTTCCTTTAGCAATAAGCGGGTAGATAAGAAAATGTAATGAACAAACGGCAGGTTTGCGCGTCTACGTATCGAGCTAGTGCATGGTCGCAGATTATTTACATAACTTAAAGAAGATTCAAGCAAGCAACAAGGCATGATAATATAATGTTGTGGTGTGTGGTCATATACATTTTGAAATAGGTAAACTTTAGTGTGATCGAGTGTAGTGTAAAGTGTGTTATTATATGCGGCTATAGGGTTTATGTTGTTTGTGTTGCAAATAGCAGTGTTGTACTTATATGACGGTTGGAAACCTTTTACTATTGCTGCAATGCAAACCAGCAATTCATTGCACAACATCTTATGTAAAAAATAATTCCATAATTTGCTTAAAACCAAAAGTTTACGGTATAAACAAACAATAAGACTATAAACGTACGTGCATAAACAAAATATCGATTTAAGAACACACATAAACGGCAATACAAGTATAAAACCGTGATACTTTTGATTAAATAGACAGTGAACCAAAAACACGAGCCAAGTCCAAATCAGTGCGTATTCGGTGCCGAGGTACGTTTTCGCCCGAACGTTGTCGGACGAAGATCCTACCATCACGAGTCCATGCATATCGCCAAGAGTGCTGCTCTTTGAGCACCCGGACCTTCTGGAACAGCTGTCGATTAAACGGGGTTAGCCGCTCATTGACGTAAAACCGGCACGGAGTGCCGGGTAGCCCAGTGCCTTCGGTGGTCGCTCCTCGCCGCACCCGCGCCGCCTGCAGCAGCCGGTCCCGCACAGCGCGGCGCGCCAGCCGTACCACGAGTAGCCGAGGCCGCGTCGCCGGCCCCTGGACGCCCTCGTCCAGCTGCAACTTACGGCCAACACGTGTGGCCTGGACGATGTCGTGCTCCGTCAGCGGCACTCCCAGCTTCTGCCCCAAGGTAGTCACTATATGTACCGTACTCTCACCGTTTTGTTCCAGTACACCTGATATTTCTATATCGTTAACTAATAGCTCTTGGTCCCGATCATTTAACTCCATTCGTAATTGTGCAATTGTATCCACTAGAGTAGCCTCGGGGACATTTTCATTTCGTGTGTCTTGTTTACTCTCTAAGGCTTCAACGCGTGCACATAGCATGTCGATGCGGGTATCACAGCTATCAATTCTTGATGTTAGGCTTGATATGGCCCCGCGAAGGGCTTGTATCTGCTGGCTCATCCCCCGCATCTCTTCGCGAAATAGACGGAGCTCCGTGACCAGCAGCTGCACCTCGCTGACGCGGGCAGTGTCAAGTGTAGCACCTAGTGTGGTAGTGTTGTTGTACTGGTGCTGGCTGTCCGTATATGATACTTCCATGACGGAGCTATCTCCTGATTCTTCCGAAGTCATTGCTGTTTGAGGCCGGGCGGCCCCGCGGTGTACGGTAACATTGGCGCAACCACCCCTCACCGGTGTGTTGGAGTTGTCCGACCTAGGCTCGACACTTTTGCACTGCACACACTTCCAAGAGCTTTTATGCTCGGGTCCCATTGCAATAAATAGTTCATTAGGCACATTTGCGCAAAGCAAGTCGTATGATTTTTGACAGTTGTAACAATTCAAATAACTGCGATCGGCGATTCTGTTTAAGCATCCAGCACAAGTTGGCATTGTGAATTATATTCACGCTCACTAGGAATAAGGTCGAAATTCTAGTAGCCCCAATGAGGACTTCGCTTGTGCGCACGCGCAGTTTGCTAACAGCTGATTCGGTGACAGCCAGTCAGCTGACCCGCAGCAACTGATTTATGAAAATTCACCCAAATCACAAAACGAACAATGTAAAACCGAAATTACAGTCGTAACAGTGGTTTCCAGTCACAGTCAACAATGTATTTCGTTAGCCACTAATATTATCACGTTTATTTTAACCCGACTGAGTGTTCATATTCGTTTTGCCAATTTTTATTTTCAATTTTAACGGAGCAAAAAATATGTACGTCTGCCCGGACGGTGTCGGTGACGTCACTCATTATCGTCACGTCATTATCATTGTGGATAAGACATTCATCACGTTCTGATAAGTATGAGAGTGCGAAAGTGACGGGCGTCTTATCCACGACGATAAGTGATAAAATGGCAACCATCATGGGCCCGCAGATTACTACTCAGTTATCTCTAATATGTCCTAAAATCTAATCATCAACAGCCTCCGGAATCAGATCAGATATATCGGAACAAAAAGGTGCTCTAATTACGGCTCTAAACACGGAATGAGAGTTCATTCCGTGTTTAATACCCAAGCGACGCGTGCGCTGGCGTCAGACAGAGACTCTCATATAACTGTGTAAATTCTCACGCCTGTCAAGCTGCTATGAAATAATAACTCTTCAGGTTGCTCATAATTTCTAAACATACCTTAATAATAGAGCCGTATTTAGAGCACCTCGTTTGTTCCGATATATCTGTACATAAACAATACTAAGCAACATTTATAATATACTAGATTGTGTACAACTTCAATCGTACCCTCAATGCTGAAGATTGTGACATCATGTCATATTCTTGCAGACCAGATTCCTCCAACAGCTTCTAACCATCACCCGCTTCACGCATGGCCGGTGAGTGAGTATATGTTGTTTATATTACAGGTTTAAGAACATTTATTCTCAAAAAGAAGTTATTTACATCTTCACTTATATGAGAATTACATTTTATAAGTATCACTAATTATTACTAATTTAACTTAGTCTAAGCTAACAATGCACACCAACTATCGCAGAAATGCAAAATGTAAAATTATAATAATAATAATAATAATAATAAAAAAAAAAAAAAAAAAAACCGCTGACAACATCAACACGTCATTTTTTCATATTTATTTAGAAAATTCGTTTTTTATGTTTTCTACGCCTGAATTGCACTTTTACACCGTTATATATGTACATTATTGTCTCCCATCATGTGTTTTTTACCCAAAATACGGCACGGACTTTACTATGGAGCCAACTTGGATTTTACATGGGAATTGACAAGCTGTCAAAGTTACATATCGGCGAGAACTAAATAACGAATGAAACAAAATAAATAATGATTACGAGGACGCGTTCACGAGCGGCACAACGCGCACGCCCACCATCTCCGCCCGCGCCATCCAGCTCTTCGCCATCATCGTCGGGTGACGAATTCGCTACAGCGCCCGACACCAGCGAGTCGAGCTGTGACGAGCGCGGGCCGCCGTCCCCTCCGCCACGACCACCTGCGCGAAGAGGACGACCACCGCTGCCGGCACGCTTGGGGCCTGTGGGGCACTCCGTCCTGCCCACGGCTCCCGCTGCCGGTGGTGTAGTGCGCTGCATGCGATGGACTCAAGAAATGAACGAAAATTGCATGCGAGCGTACTTTGGGGCGACAGAGGGGGAAACCAACCTGTCCGCGTATCGTGTCCGGATGCTTCCTCTATTCCAGGCCCTTGAACCAACCATCACCGTGACTGCGCAACGCCTATCGGATCTGGTGCGCGTCATTCAACGGCTCAAGCGGTTGGATGACGCGACGCTTGATCGGCTACGCCTGGAGGCACTTTCTGCTCGCACAGCTTCCGCTTTGGCGCGGGACCCGCCCGCCACGTCGCCGGCTCCAGTGCCCACACCCGACATGGCACCGGGGGTGCCGCGGGTGGATCCCAGTGTCGACGAGGACTGTGCGAATCAGACTGTGAGTACCCAGACCAATGAGCAACTGAGGAGGGCTTTGGAAGAGGCGATTACGCGATATCGCTCCACACCCAACTCTAGGCCACGATTACCGCGCTTGCCCGTGAATAGACGTAATTTAGCGCTAATGGGAGCCCTAAACGATCTCCTAGACCCGTATTTACGGGCTAGCGAAGATCTTATTGACACACACTCAATTCTGTACTGCGGGGCCATCGCGGCGTGCCGTGTTGCTCGCGTCAAGTTTCCGGACGCTGACCGTGCACCTAGGACCGCCGGGGGTGTCCCTGCCTGGCAAGTACGAATTGAGCGGCGTATCAATACGTTTAGGACTCTCATTGCAAAGCTGATCTGCTTCAGGGGGGGCAATGACCGCCCCCGAGTTATGCGCTTCGTGAACCAAGCCTTTGCGGGGACTGGTGTCAGGCCCCGCGACTATGTGACTTGTGTCACGGAACGCATTGACTTTCTGAAGCAGAAAGTCTATGCATGGGCAAGCCGTATTCGCCGCTACAGAGAGCGTGTGGACCGATACCAGCAGAATCGCCTTTTCCAGAGTGACCAAAGGAAGGTATACCGGAAGTGGGAGGGAACCGACCATCGTGTGTGCGACGGTCAGCGACCGGATGCTACTGCCATGGGTAACTTTTGGCGTAGTATCTGGTCGGTGCCTGTCGAACACACTGAAGGTGCCTGGATCGGTGTTGTCGAACGTGAGTGTGAGTCCATCGAACCCATGGGGTCTGTTACCATCAGCCCCGAAGACATAAGTTGTGCCATCCGTACTGCCCCGAACTGGAAAAGTCCGGGACCGGATGGATTGCACAACTTCTGGCTGAAGTGGTTTCGATGCTCACATGAACGTTTGGCAACACAGTTCCAGCAAGCCCTCGAGCTCGGTTCCCTGCCACATCTCTTAACAACTGGTGTCACCTCCCTGCTCTACAAGTCCGGTAGTACCACGGAAGCGAAGAACTACAGACCCATCACGTGCTTGCCTACGCTGTACAAGCTCCTTACATCCATTTTAAGAGCAAAAATTAACACGCACATTGTTGCAAACAACATTTTGGCCCCTGCTCAAAATGGATGTAGGGTTGGGTCGCGTGGTACTAAAGAGCTCCTCCTCATAGACATGACCATTTGCCAACGAGTCCGGCGGAGCAGAGGGGCCCTCTCGGCCGCTTGGATTGACTATAAGAAGGCCTATGATTCGGTGCCTCATTCATGGCTGAGGAGGATCTTAGAGCTGTATAAAGTTGATGCAGCTTTAAGATCCTTCTTAAGTGCTTGCATGGGGCAGTGGACCACAGTCCTTCGTCAACCGGGAGGGGGAGACGGCTCCTCTGGTCCGCAAGACTCTATCAGGATTGAGCGAGGTATTTTCCAGGGTGACAGTCTGAGTCCCTTGTGGTTCTGCCTAGCGCTGAATCCGCTCAGCACTCTGCTGAAGGATTCGGGGCTAGGTTGCCAGCTGCGGAGAGGGGGTGAGGTCATTTCTCATCTGCTCTACATGGATGACCTCAAGCTATTTGCACCAAATAGACAGGACCTGTTGGAGCTACTGAAAACAACAGAAGTTTTCAGTAGCGCCATCAAAATGGAATTTGGTGTAGATAAATGTGCGGTCATGCATGTACAGCGGGGGAAAGTTGTAAATTCAACAAATTTACAGCTTTCTGAGACAATGTCACTCAGATCTCTCTCCGAAGCAGAAATCTACAAATATCTTGGTATGTCACAGTCTTTGGGTATTGAGGGTGAGGGCATAAAGCAGGCGGTGAAGGAGCGCTTCTTCTGTCGCCTGACAAAAGTACTTAATAGTTTTTTGTCGGGTGGCAATAAGGTGCGCGCATTCAACGCCTGGGTTATGCCCTTGCTCACATACTCCTTTGGCATACTAAGGTGGACTCAGACTGAGCTGGATGCCCTGGATCGAAGGGTGCGTGTACTGCTCACTACTCACCGCAAGTTGCACCCACGCTCGTCTGTTATGAGACTGTACATCCCGCGGAAGTGTGGAGGTCGCGGCTTTTTAAATGCCAAAGACCTCCACAACCGCGAGGTGTGCAGTCTCAGGGATTATTTCCTAAACAGCGAGTGTGGGATGCATCGTGACGTAGTGGCAGTAGACGCATCTTTCACCCCGCTCTCCATGACAAACGAGAACTGGCGCAGATTTAAAGTACTGAGCACCGAGGACCGCAAGGCGGAATGGAAGAGTAGGGAGCTACACGGGCGGTTCTACAAGGCCCTTACGGGGCCCGACGTAGACCTGCTCGCGTCGGTGAACTGGCTACGTTTCGGGGATCTCTTCGGGGAAACCGAAGGTTTTGTCTGTGCAATTGCGGACGAAGTTATCATGACGAACAACTACCGGAAATACATCCTGAAGGACGGTACGGTCGACATTTGTCGGGCATGCCGCCGTCCCGGAGAGTCACTCAGGCATATCATTTCCGGTTGTGGTCATCTTGCTAACGGCGAGTACTTGCACAGGCATAACTTGGTAGCCAGAATTATTCACCAGCAACTTGCTCTTTCATACGGTCTTGTGAACTTCGAAGTGCCGTACTATAAATACTTACCTGCGCCAGTTCTCGAAAATGGTCGTGCTACGCTCTATTGGGATCGATCTATCATCACGGACAGGACTATTGTAGCCAATAAGCCCGACATCGTGCTGATAGATCGATCGAAGCGCCAGGCAGTGCTCGTCGACATCACCATCCCCCATGACGAGAACCTCGTGAAGGCCGAGAAGGACAAAGTCAGCAAGTACCTAGACTTGGCACACGAGGTAACCGCCATGTGGGATGTTGATTCGACGATCATTGTCCCGATAGTCGTTTCTGCGAACGGTTTAATAGCGAAGAGTCTCGACCAACACCTCAAGAGACTCTCGCTAGATGGCTGGGTCAAGGGTCAGATACAGAAGGCGGTACTCCTGGACACGGCGCGGATAGTCCGGAGGTTCCTCTCTCTGTCGCCCTAACCACCGGTAGCTTAGGCCCTGCCTCGCTGCCGGCGGCACCCTAGGTTAGGTTTTTATAATGATTTTATGTTTAGTATTTATAGTTATATATTTTACTTTTATAGAAATATTGTAAAAACCAACCTAAGACGAGAAATAAATAAAGGAATAATAATAATAAAAAAAACCGCTGACACTGACGGGTGCCTCGTTTCTTTATTTTATTTGTATATTTTTATTTTTAGCCCTTTTTATGCTGTAATTACAGTTTTCGACAGTTTTTGTGTAAAATAGCAACTCTGCAATACCGTATTATCAAAATAATACGATGAAATACACTTTCAGTACGCACAAAAGGAAAAGCTTAACTGTCAATGAAAATGTCAAACAGCGTAAGCTATAAAATAAATATAAATTACAATGAAAAATGAATACGAGACTACGATCAAGAGCGGAACAACGCGCACGTCTACCATCTCCGCCTGCGCCGTCCAGCTCCTCGCCCTCGTCGTCAGATGACGAGTTTGCCACGGCACCTGACAGCAGCGAGTCGAGCAGTGACGAGCGCGGGCCGTCGCCACCGCCGCCACAAACATCAGCGCGACGAGGAAGGCGACCGCTGCCGGCACGCTTGGGGCCTACGGGGCATTCCGCTCCACCCACGGCTCCCGCTGCCGGTGGTGTAGTGCGCCGCATGCGATGGACTCAAGAAATGAACGAGAACTGCATGCGAGCGTACTTTGGGGCGACAGAGGGGGAAACTAACCTATCCGCGTATCGTGTCCGGATGCTTCCTCTGTTCCAGGCTCTTGAACCGACCATCACCGTGTCTGCACAACGCCTATCGGATCAGGTGCGAGTCATTCAACGAAATAAGCGGTTGGATGACTTGACGCTTGATCGGCTCCGCCTGGAAGCACTCTCTGCTCGTGCAGCCCCCACTTCGGCGCGGGACCTACCCGCCACGTCGCCGGCTCCGGTGCCCGCTCCCAACACGGCACCGAGGGCGCCGCGGGTCGATCCCAGTGCCGACGGGGACTGCGCGGATCAGAGTGTGAGTACCCAGGCCCATGAGCAACTGAGGAGGGCTCTGGATGAGGCGATTACGCGGTATCGCTCCACACGCAATTCTAGGCCGCGACTACCACGCTTGCCCGTAAATAGACGCAATCTAGCGCTAATGGGAGCCCTAAACGATCTCCTAGACCCGTATTTGCGGGCTAGCGATGATTTGATTGATACACACTCAATTATGTACTGCGGGGCCATCGCGGCGTGCCGTGTTGCTCGCGTCAAGTTTCCGGACGCTGACCGTGCAACTAGGACCGCCGGGGGTGTCCCTGCCTGGCAAGTACGAATTGAGCGGCGTATCAATACGTTTAGGACTCTCATCGCAAAGCTGATCTGCTTCAGGGGGGGCAATAGCCGCCCCCGAGTCATGCGTTTCGTGAACCAGGCCTTCGCGGGGACTGGTGTCAGACCCCGTGACTACATGGCCTGTGTCACGGAACGCATTGACTTTCTGAAGCAGAAAGTCTATGCATGGGCAAGCCGTATTCGCCGCTACAGAGAGCGTGTGGACCGATACCAGCAGAATCGCCTTTTCCAGAGTGACCAAAGGAAGGTATACCGGAAGTGGGAGGGAACCGACCATCGTGTGTGCGACGGTCAGCGACCGGATGCTACTGCCATGGTTAACTTTTGGCGTAGTATCTGGTCGGTGCCTGTCGAACACACTGAGGGTGCCTGGATCGGTGTTGTCGAACGTGACTGTGAATTCATCGAACCCATGGGGTCTGTTACCATCAGCCCCGAAGACGTAAGTTGTGCCATCCGTACGGCTCCGAACTGGAAAAGTCCGGGACCGGATGGATTGCACAACTTCTGGCTGAAGTGGTTTCGATGTTCACACGAACGTTTGGCAACACAGTTCCAGCAAGCCCTCGAGCTCGGTTCCCTACCTCCTCCCTTAACAACTGGTGTTACCTCCCTGCTCTACAAGTCCGGTAGTACCACGGAAGCGAAGAACTACAGACCCATCACGTGCTTGCCTACGCTGTACAAGCTCCTTACATCCATTTTGAGGGCAAAAATTAACACGCACATTGTTACGAACAACATTTTGGCCCCTGCTCAAAATGGATGTAGGGTTGGGTCGCGTGGTACTAAAGAGCTCCTCCTCATAGACATGACCATTTGCCAACGAGTACGGCGGAACAGAGGGACCCTCTCGGCCTCCTGGATTGACTATAAGAAGGCCTATGATTCGGTGCCTCATTCATGGCTGAGGAGGATCTTAGAGCTGTATAAAGTTGATGCAGCTTTAAGATCCTTCTTAAGTGCTTGCATGGGGCAGTGGACCACAGTCCTTCGTCAACCGGGAGGAGGAGATGGCCCTTCTGGCCCGCAGGACTCCATCAGGATTGAGCGAGGCATTTTCCAGGGTGACAGTCTGAGTCCCTTGTGGTTCTGCCTAGCGCTGTATCCGCTCAGCACTCTGCTGCAGGATTCGGGGCTAGGTTGCCAGCTTCGGAGAGGGGGTGAGGTCATTTCTCATCTGCTATACATGGATGACCTTAAGCTATTTGCACCAAATAGACAGGACCTGTTGGAGCTACTGAAAACGACAGAAGTTTTCAGTAGCGCCATCAAAATGGAATTTGGTGTAGATAAGTGTGCGGTCATGCATGTACAGCGGGGGAAAGTTGTAAATTCAACAAATTTACAACTTTCTGAGACAATGTCGCTCAGATCTCTCTCCGAAGCAGAAACCTATAAATATCTTGGTATGTCACAGGCTTTGGGTATTGAGGGTGAGGGCATAAAGCAGGCGGTGAAGGAGCGCTTTTTCTGTCGCCTGACAAAAGTACTTAATAGTTTTTTGTCGGGTGGCAATAAGGCGCGCGCCTTCAACGCCTGGGTTATGCCCTTGCTCACATACTCCTTTGGCATATTAAGGTGGACTCAGACTGAGCTGGATGCCCTGGATCGAAGGGTGCGTGTACTGCTCACTGCACACCGCATGTTGCACCCACGTTCGTCTGTTATGAGACTGTACATCCCGCGGAAGTGTGGAGGTCGTGGCTTTTTAAATGCCAAAGACCTCCACAACCGCGAGGTGTGCAGTCTCAGGGATTATTTCCTAAACAGCGAATGTGGGATGCATCGAGACGTAGTGGCAGTAGACGCATCTTTCACCCCGCTCTCCATGGCAAACGAGAACTGGCGCAGATTTAAAGTACTGAGCACCGAGGACCGCAAGGCGGAATGGAAGAGTAAGGAGCTACACGGGCGGTTCTACAGGGCCCTTACGGGGCCCGACGTAGACCTGCTCGCGTCGGTGAACTGGCTACGTTTCGGGGATCTCTTCGGGGAAACCGAAGGTTTTGTCTGTGCAATTGCGGACGAAGTTATCATGACGAACAACTACCGGAAATATATCCTGAAGGACGGTACGGTCGACATTTGTCGGGCATGCCGCCGTCCCGGAGAGTCACTCAGGCATATCATTTCCGGTTGTAGTCATCTTGCTAACGGCGAGTACTTGCACAGGCATAACTTGGTAGCCAGAATTATTCACCAGCAACTTGCTCTTTCATACGGTCTTGTGGACTTCGAAGTGCCGTACTATAAATACTTACCTGCGCCAGTTCTCGAAAATGGTCGTGCTACGCTCTATTGGGATCGATCTATCATCACGGATCGGACTATTGTAGCCAATAAGCCCGACATCGTGCTGATAGATCGATCGAAGCGCCAGGCAGTGCTCGTCGACATCACCATCCCCCATGACGAGAACCTCGTGAAGGCCGAGAAGGACAAAGTGAGCAAGTACCTAGACTTGGCACACGAGGTAGCCGCCATGTGGGATGTTGATTCGACGATCATTGTCCCGATAGCCGTTTCTGCGAACGGTCTAATAGCGAAGAGTCTCGACCAACATCTCAAGAGACTCTCGCTAGATGGCTGGGTCAAGGGTCAAATACAGAAGGCGGTACTCCTGGACACGGCGCGGATAGTCCGGAGGTTCCTCTCTCTGTCGCCCTAACCACCGGTGGCTTAGGCCCTGCCTCGCTGCCGGCGGCACCCTAGGTTAGGTTTTTATAATGTTTTTATATTTTGTAAGTGTATTTTTATATTTTACCTTTTGTAAATCCATTGTACAAACCTAACCTAAGACGAAAAATAAATAAAGGAATAATAATACAGAAGGCGGTACTCCTGGACACGGCGCGGATAGTCCGGAGGTTCCTCTCTCTGTCGCCCTAACCACCGGTAGCTTAGGCCCGCCTCGCTGCCGGCGGCACTCTAGGTTAGGTTTTTTATAATGCTTTTATACTTTGTACGTGTATTTTTATATTTTACATTTGATAAATTTATTGTAAAAAATCTAACCCAAGAAGAAGAAATAAATAAGGTGAATAATAATAATAATAACTAAATGAAGTTTACATGCGTGCCCCCACGGGAGGGTAGATTTCGATTACGCACCGTGCCGCGGCACGACAGTGAGTATTAGCAGCAGGTTGTGACAAACTAATAACTTAAATATTACATGGCATTTGTGCAAAGACTTAATATATTAGGTAGAACTGGTCTGACGAACATGTGCATGTGAGCGAAAATCACATAATAACAGTCAGTTATATGTGGGTACGTGTCGGTTTGAAATGTGTGAACTTGAGCCGCATCATTACGTATATCAGTGTTTTATAATATTTACAGTACATATGGTGCTACATTACCGCACGAGTGCGGTAACCAGCAGATTACGTGCATATATCGAAACTTTAAAGAGCCATATGTACTGTAAAACGTTGTACGATACACGTGCAAATAGGTAATTCGCAACTCGTGTCGATTTATATTATATCACTACATATTATAGAACAAATCTCCAGCCGCGTCTGTAGGTCTGTAGTATGTATGTATGTTGCGAATAATCTAAATAACAACTATTAAATGCTGACGCAAAGAGATCTGTCACTATAACATTTTTTTTTAATCAGAGTCCTCCGCCGCTTTGTGAGTGTGTACCTATGTTCGAAATAATCATAAAAGCTACATTCACTAAATATATATATCTATAAACATAAATTTTGTTTATATTTAGACTACTTGAACCTCTTCCACCACGCGACTTGCACTGCTAACCGCCCTATTTATCCACGCGGGCCTCAAGCTGAAAACGGACCATTTTGTGTATAGGGACACGAGATTTGGATTTTTCTCGTTGTATGTTTTTCTTGTCGTTTTTCAGTCCCTTATTACCTACCAATAAAACATCAGGTACTCCTTCGCCTAGTGAAGTTTTAAAGAACTTTCTACAAGCTCTATAATATCATACGAGGTTTTGTCGCAACAGAAAAGTTGAAAAATAAAAAGGAAACTTCTAGAACAACCCTCAACCTGTTCTTGTCAGTTGTATTATGTTTTGTTTATTCCACGCGAAATCAATTCGTATTTAAACTACGTTGGGATGATTGTTGTCGCTACAAAATAACCAAAGCTTGTTATGCTGGAAGGAAGCTGTTTTAGTTTTCCTTATATTTTGTTTAATAGCAATTTGGAAGATTTGATACCATTCGAGGAAGATACGATAGAGGACTTTGTGTTTGATTTTCTCAAGAGTCACAAGAATGACACGGGGGTGACGGGACTGATCGCTCAGGCGGTGACGAGTGACGCGGTGAGCAGCGTCGTCGATCTCGATGACGATGATGACGATGACGACGATTAAGATAGATGAACTCATTAAGAAAATGTGTAGGTAAATTTTTATTTAATCGTATGGCATTTATTTACGAACCGTGAGATCTTCGAGAAGACAAGTACGGTTGCCAGTTTTTGTTGCACTTTTAGCACCACCCAGGGGTCACGTGTAGGGTAACGGTCGGTACTCCCTACGGACGTGGTGCAAATTCGACCCCCCTTTGTCAAGTGAGTGGGCAACTTGACTGTTAGAAGTTCTCAAGCCGCCCGAAGGCCTCTAACTTGGCTTAACGACTGCTGTCGTAGACAGCAGCCGGGATCAACGGCTTAACGTGCCTTCTAAAGCACGAGAGCGCTCAGTTAGTAACCACTCAAAGCGTTCACCCATCCAAGAACTGACCTGCGCCCACATTGCTTAACCTCGCATACCGCACGCGGTAGACGGGTGCCGCTGGGCCACGAGCGCTCTTGTAGGTAAATTATTTAAACTAACAGTTTTGTTTAACAACAAATTATCGGTAATAGTAGTAGCATTACGATACGGGCTCCACTTTATGCTCGTCCCTGTTTGAATAGCCCCGGCTCCAGACAGCCCTGGCTCAAGTTCCAACTCAGGTCTCCCAAGCTCGAATCCCGGCGATAATTTCATCGTCCTGTGACATGGGACTCTGCTATTCAATTACATTGTCTCGTCGACGGTCGTCGTGAATTGATAGCGGCGCGTGTCGAAATGGCCTGATATTTCACAATGCAGGCAAAGCCAATATACTGTGCCAAGGTTTTACGAGTAAGGCGCCTTAAATTTAAGAAGTTTGACATTAGCCAAAGCACCATGCCGTGGATTTGCATCAAATACCTGTTTTTTTACATTTTTTTAAGATCACTGAACTGACACAGATATAGGTAACCTAGATCAATTATGATTATGAAGCATCGTCTCAAAGTAATGACACCGTCCCGAGTTTGATGCAAGCTTCGGCTTACGTTCCTTCACCGTATAAGTACTGGTCAAAATTGCTGAAACCAAAATTAGCGGGCGATATATGAGATTCTTACAAACATTTTATTTAACCTGGTGATACGTAAACAGTAATATGATTCGGCATCAGCTCGAACACGGCTTGGGTACATACAGTCAAGGGTACCTATATGTATACAATTGTTCACCTTATTGCATTGAAATAAGGGCACAAAGCCATCTTTAGGGTGAATTGAAAAAAAATTGTACATGCCTTTAACCACAGTATATAATATTTAGTAATATTATACTGTGTTTTAACTATGTCTTTAGTTAAGAAAACTTTATTGATTCCTTTATGTTACGAAAGTTAGTCATACAAACTATATGGGTAACTTTCGTTACTAATTTTTTTGTAATTTTTTTGCAAATCATACTTTATGCTATTTAACCGTTCAGTTTTTTCACCTCAAAATACATAAAGATTTTTTTATACCACGTCGGTGGCAAGCAAGCGTACGGCCCGCCTGATGGTAAGCGGTCACCGAAGCCTATGGACGCCAGCAACTCCAGGGGTGTCACATGCGCGATTCCGACCCTTTATAATATGCAAAAGATTTACGACTGACTTAGGTACACTTCACTTTACCTATACTGCTATTCTTTATCCCCAGTACGCTCGGCTAAACTCGATCCTCCATACAAAAGTAGTTTCGTTCTCATTTTAAAACGCGTTCCTGAAATACTATGAAACTTTGTATACACAATGGGAGCACACATATCTAGGTCGGAAAGTAGTTTCTGTTGCTAGAAATAGTGATATAAGAAAATACAGCTAGTTTTTGAGTTTTTTACGTCTTGTATGAAAAGCTTAATAATCGCTGTATTTTTTCTCCATTATAATTTCAAGCAACAGAAACTTATTTCCGACCTAGATATTACCGGACCGGATTCTATTGTATATACAAAGTTTCATGTTATTCTAGTATGGTATTTTAAAATGAGAGCGAAACTACGTTTGTATGAAGAACCGAGCTTACTGCGGACTCTTAACCTTAGAGTAGGTCATACAACTTAAATGTATTCACTGTGCAAAGTTCACTTCACTTTGCAAAACAGGTGATACAACTTAAATGTATTCACTGTGCAAAGTTCACTTTACTTTGCAAAACGGAATACAACGTCGTCGGAAAAATGTAGTAAAATTGGGTTTTCCTTATACGTATATAATTATAATGGCTGATATCGTAGGGAACCTGTTACAATTATTCATCCTATCTGACCCCGCCCGCGGACCATTAGTTGGAATAAACCGAGAATGACGCACGGCAAACTGCTGTGTTATACACAAACAAATTTTATCCCCGAGATTAATACATAACTGGAGTTTAATGATCAACTGGCTTTTCAAAGGCTATTTAGCGTCCGGTAAAAGTTGTGAAAACCAAATCAGATTAACCACAACTTTTGATTTGTCGCATCACTTTCTTTGCTCGCGATTTCGCCCGCGTGGAACATATTTACAACGTCTCTTCATACAACTTACGTCTCTTATTTCATCCCTATAGGATACGGCATGATTTCCATGATCCTACAAGCTTTCCTGGGACGCAAACGATTTCCGTACCAAATTTCATATTATTCGGTTAATTATCATGTGGTTTCAAGTGTAAACAGGTATCAGACAGACAGACGAATTAACTTTCGCATTTGTTTATATCTACTTACTTGTTTCGTGACAGCTTATACGTATTCGTAGGTCATATTTATTTGTTTATCAAGAGATGATTCGACTGTTCATAAGTATCGTGTTGTGAATAGTTCGGTATAACCCCAATAATGACGTGGCAAATTAAGGAGGAAAAAGGTATCTTTTAGGAAAAATACTGATTGAACTGTATCTAAAGCGTATATTTTATAGCTACCTCGTGCGTCAGATGATGACGTTAAACGTGACGTGTGCAAAGTCATATTACCATAAATAAAACTTATAATTAGATTAAGTTAAGATATTTTTAAGGGACTTACCCATTTTGTTAATCAATCACTACATGGACCAATATTTTTGATACAAAACTAGCATTACAACGCGCAGTGTGCTTTTCGACTTAAAAAAGCGACAGTCTCTTTCTATTAGACAAATCTATTGCTTGTATCATTACAAATGCGAGACGAGATGTCCCCTATGCCGACATGTTTTTTTTTATATGGAATTTTTAAATTTTGTTTGACCTTTTCACGAATGGAAAAGGAAAATTAATTCCTATAAAAAAACTATAGCCAATTCATCGTTTATCGTAGCATTGTTTTATGTGGCAATTGATCGCACATTAATCCGATTTCACTTGCTCTTAATAGTGAATAGACTCGTCGCAAAAAAAAAGAATTTCTTATTCCACTACAATGATATTTTAAGTATAGATACGGTACCCGCGTTCCTAAAGTGTGCCGCTAAATAGGTGATAATCATCGCCAAACGCTTCAAGAATTCAAAATCATCAACAAGTTTAGTAAAATGTCACTTAGAAATAAGCTGACACTTTACAAAACTTGTGTTCGTCCAATCATGTCTTATGCAAGTGTAGCTTTTGCTCACGTGCCTATGACATCGCTCACGCCGCTTCAGGTCATTCAAAATCGTATTCTCCGTAGGGCGACTGGTGCCCGTGGTACCAGTCGAACCTCAGCCTGCACCACGACATGGGGATTAGCACCATGTATGGTTTCTTTAAGCAGACTGCCAGGCGTTATTTTGATAACGCTCCCCATCATAGGAATCCGTTTGTTAGGAAGGCTGTCGACTACGTTCCCATCCCTCCCCCCTCTGTCGTAACTCGGCGATTACTGATTAGGGACCGCACGGTCCGGCATCCTAGGCACACACTCACGGACCCGGACGACGTAATCACAGCGTCCATCGAAAGGTTGAACGCTGCGCTTACGGCGTCCAACTCAGACACGACGCGTACACTTAGGCTTTCCCGCCGGCGGGGACGTCCACCGCGCGATCGCGACTACACAGATACATATAGTCCCTATTCATCCCGGTACCGCCGCATACCGGGTAGAGTCAGTCCGACGCAGGTCGGGCCTAGCTGAGTTTCTTGCTGGGCTCTTCTCAGTTAGGCTAGGTTTAGTAAACCAGCGACAAAACTCCCAGTAGCTCGATTCCACTCACACCCCAGATTCGGTTGAAACCGTTCAACCAATATCACTGGAGCGCAAAGTCTTAGAGTATTCCAGTGTTTAAACCGCCCACGCGGTAGTGTCGGAGGTTTCCCCCTGGATTTTCCCCAGGCATCTCTCCCACCGCGTATTCAACTCCCACAGCAACCCGCCGAGATGGAACCATTTCGTGCAATACCCATTATGACTGTTTTTTTTTCTATTTCTCTTTAGTTGTTGTATTGTCACGAATAAATGTTTTCTATTTCTATTCCTATCGCTTTAATGGACTCGGCCTATAAAGCCACAGTCAGGTCCAAAGAAAAAAAAAACCAAACGCTTCAGTCGCTCCCGGGCAAGCGAGAGAGGCGCGTGGTGACACAAGTTCCCGCTAACTACGTCATTGACCCGGAAAATGCTGTCATGCGTGATCCTTGAGTGTACTAACTATACATTAAAACGTACTAAGGCAACAGGCATTACAATCCACAAGTAAAATACGCTGAAATTATGTTATTTTTTCGATTTACTCTTTCAACTTACCAAATATGACGCCATGAACACGCTGTCTCAGAGAAAGAACCTAATGTCGTTTACAGTGAGAGTGAGAAAGGTAAAAATCATAGATCAATGTAACAGATGTGTCATACCAAATCTCATTCAATTCGAGGTTATAC
Organism: Notocelia uddmanniana; assembly: GCA_905163555.1. Taxonomy (NCBI): domain Eukaryota; kingdom Metazoa; phylum Arthropoda; class Insecta; order Lepidoptera; family Tortricidae; genus Notocelia; species Notocelia uddmanniana. The sequence goes on from LR991057.1 coordinate 8,927,676, forward strand.
GTGTTACATAGAAAATTAGAACTTAATGCCCTATATTTTTCTTGGGATTTATTTATAAGAAAATAATAGTTTGTTATTTTTTACACATCATTACCTTTTTAATCATCATAATCCTAGCGATATTTCCGGTACAGTTGCATCCTGAGGGATGCCCGGGGTCCGCTATCTAATCCCAAGAATTGGCGTAGGCACTAGTTTTTACGAAAGCGCCTGCCATCTGACCTTCCAACCTTGGTGTACCAGTAATGATAATGTAAATAAGTGAGAATGAAGTGGAAATTACTATATTAAAGTGTTGATATTTAAATAGGTACAGTTAAACTCAAAGTCATTTCAATATTTTAGTACTTAGTACAGTGAAGATCATAAATACAATACAAATATTCGTTATTGTTCACAAAAAACGGTAATAAAACAACGTTGAACAATTGGTAGTCTCATCGCTAAAGAGCGATCTCTTCCAGACAACCTTTAGGTTTGGGTGAGTGGTTTGGAGGTTTTGTGTAATATTTCTACACTTCCTAAAATATATAAATAATTACTACTTACATAGGGACATGGTAGCGACATATATACATTTCATATTTACGATGCTGGCTGTAGGTGGTATAGTGGTTTGAATTTATCGTACCTATTAGTAGGTGCGACAATGTACAGTTAGCATCAAAAATATGTATACAATTTGGAGACCTATTCCACAGACATAAGTTCCGAAATGTAGACATATTTTTGATGCTGGCCGTACATTCGACGTCAAAACATGTTTACACTTTCAGACTTTATTCCAATGTAATAAAGTCCAAAATTGCCACATTTCCTTATATTTTAGATTTATTAGTGAATGATATTTATTTTTCGCTTAATCTGCTCCATAAAATCAATTGATACGAATAAATTAAAAATAATATTCAAATTATTTAAAATAATTTTATTTTAAATAATCTTGTGTCGGAGTCAGTTATTTTGTAATTCGTTGACGTGCCTACCACGTAAATCAACCACTCGATACCGGTATTATCACTACTTACACTCGCTCGCGATCATCCGTCGATGAATAGGTAGAAACAATTTGCACCTTCTGCCTAGTTAGTTTCTTTAATCTGTGTCAAACGTGCGGTGATGGTGTTTGGGGTGAAGGCTGTCTCTTTCTTGTGTATTATTTTGATAAAGCTATCTCTTTTACGCTTTGGATGAAGTCTGCGTATTGTAAACAATAAAACAAACTGCGAATGTGTGAAGCCGCGGTGTTGGAAGTATTTCTTGCGCTTGTAATGTTTGAGCATAACCTCTGTACTTAAAATATCATTGTTCCACTATCCAGAGATTCTACCACAGTCTGTGATTCTACTTAGTAGAATCTCTGGATAAGTGGAATAGATACCGTATAATTGGTTGCATAACGACTATTTTTTTTACATTCTACATACACGGATGTTAAGAGAAAATGAAATTTAAAAAAAAAATTAGGCCTGTCACTAATATTGACCTTTTACAATTGTAGCATTTTATTCAAAACATTGTAATTTCTTAATGATCATCTTTTAATAAAAAAGGCTCAGGGTGATAATCTTTATTGACTGATTTCAAATGATATATTATTTTGTAAGTTTTTATCTAATTGGTTTTTCGTTAGATTTTTTTATCAGATTTGAATCAGAAGAAGAATTTGATTCCAATGAAGGGTTAAGTGTGGCGTGGGAAGCGGTCCACCCTCGAATCCCTCCATAGGCTTAAGCTAAAACCGCACGTCAATACACATAATCTGGACACCATAACATGTACTTGTGAACTTAACTAAGTATTTTCGATAGTAAAGTTCTTAATATAATTACGGGACTTCTTCCCAATTGCGATTGTATGTGTATCTCATTTACTTGTCTCAGCCCAACGCCCGTGTTTGATTATCGACTCCTCGTTCATGTACCCTGACATGGCGCAGCCGGTACCTAATTCTAACAAAGTATTCGTGAACATTTCGTGGCGAATATATTGAACTTGTTTTGTGTGGTGCATTAATAACAGACAGTGAAAGTGATCAATTCGAGGACTCAAAGGAGGAAATTATTGATAGATCTTCAAAAATGGAGTCGATTTTACAACCACCGCCCCCATTCTTGTTCGAGAACAATCTCAACAATGTGACATCCGGAAATTTAAGTGCAGAGTGGGAAAATTGGAAAAAATCATTCCAAATCTAATATGAGCTTACAAAGGAGCTCAAGAATCTCAGAAAAACCGTAATACAAGTTCGACATTTTTCACCCCAAGGCCCACAGGTGGGAATACATCCAATAGTTACACATCATCGCAACCAATGTTAAATGAACCTCGGCGAACATTCACATCAGGTTGTGTAAATTGCGGCCGCGTGCACGAAAGGATGGAGTGCCCCGCGTTCGGCGTGCGGTGTAACAAGTATACCGGTTGGTGACCGGATGACAGGACCCATGACCCAGGATGGCCATTCTGGGGGGGGGGGGGGTTGGGCGCCCCGCAGTCTCTGGTTGAGTCCTCTTCTGCTCTGCGGTTTTACTGCGTCACTTGTTTAATTCGTTGCGTGCCTCGATCAACTTCCACCCTCCCGCCTCTTCACTCCTTCTTTTTAACTGTATATGAGAAGCAAAACAAGAAAAATGTTAAAACAGTGGAAGCACGTCCTGTCGCTCCATGTGCACCTCTGCAATATCAGAGGATGCACTCAAATCTCGTAGCGGTTCATCACCATCTCGAAACCGAAAATCCTCACTTGCTTTTTATCACGGAGACGCAGATAAAATGTCCTTTAGACGCAGCGTAGCTCCACTATCCAGGGTACAGTCTAGAACACGTATTTATACTACGTGCTGGTGTGTGTGTATACGCTCGCGATGACATTTGCTTTCAGCGCCTCCGTTGCCTTGAGACGCCGAGGTTTTCCGTTATATGGGATATGGTCGATACAGGTGTTGAAAAGATAGTTGCTTGTGTCTATCGCTCGCACAGTGGAGACCGGGAGACAACTCATCTTTTTGAATATTTGAGTGCTAAGGCTGAAGTCGCTCAACCTCGTTTTCCCTCTGCGCAGTTAGTACTTCTGGGGGATTCCAATGCTCACCACCGCAAGTGGCTTTTCCCGTACCAGATTACTGACCATGCTGGTCACGGCCTTACCCAGTTAGTCACTGAAGCCACGCGCATTCCTAATATTGATGGTAACACACCAAATTGCCTTGATCTTCTTCTGACCACTGATCCTGATAGCTGTTCTGTGTCGGTAGTTGCCCCCCTGGGGAGCTCGGATCACTGTCTTGTGAAGTGTGTATCCAACTACTCTCCACCGGACTTGAGCCCCAGAGGCAGCCAACGGGTGTGGCGATACGGGTCGGCAGAGTGGGACGAGATGCGGCATTTCTTCGCATGTTATCCTTGGCGGCAGACCTGCTTCTCTTTTCGCGACCCATCACGATGTGCAGAAGCTAATTCTGAGGTGATCTGTCAAGCTATGGCTATCTGTCTGTGATTCCGTTTTCAGATATATGCGTCAACAGCAAAGCTCCTCGCTGGTACAATGCTGACTGTAGTGCTGCTGCAGCGGCTAAACAAGACGCAAACCTAGCCTGGGCTGAAGCTCGCACTCGTAAAAGTCCTGACGTCAGCATTAAGAAGAGGCCTTTAACGTTGCTGCCAAGCGATGCAAAAAAGTACTCAAAAAAGCTCAATTTGATCGCATTGGCCACATTGGAACCAAACTTGCCTCTTACCCTTCTGGTAGCAAGGCCTTCTGGTCACTGGCTAAGGCGGTCGAGCTGAACTTCAGTCGCCCTACTCTGCTTCCTTTGCTGAATCCTGACGGATCACTTGCTCATTCAGCCACTGAGAAGGCAAATTTATTTGCATCTCTTTTTGCTGATAACTCGCGTCTAGATGCCCGAAACAAGTCGCCACCTGTACTGACCCCTTGCGACTCAATAATGCCTGAAGTACGAATTAAGCACATGGAGGTATTAAAAGCACTTCGCAATCTGGACGTAAACAAAGCGACTGGTTCGGATGGAATCCCGGCGATGGTGCTGCGTAGTTGTGCGCCCGAGTTGTCTCCTATTCTGACACGCCTCTCTCTTGAAACGGGACACGTTCCGAAGTCATGGAAGACTGACTGCTAACGTGCAACCTGTACCTAAAAAGGGTAATTGTGCTGACCCTGCCAATTACTGACCCATTGCTATCACCTCAATACTTTGTAAAACCATGGAGCGTGTACTCAACAGCAGGCTCTTGACATACCTCGAGGATAACAGTCTGCTAAGTGATCGACAATTCGGTTTCCGCCGGGGGTGATCGACTGGCAGATTCTTGCGTATGTTACTCATTTATGGGGAGAAGCTATAGAGAAACACAAAGAGGCAATTGCGGTCTCACTTGACATGTCGAAGGCATTTGACAGAGTCTGGCACGATGGTCTTATTGCCAAACTTCCAGCGTTTGGGATTCCCGCCTCCCTGCGCGTCTGGATTTCCGACTTCCTGAGAGAACGATCAATAAGAGTAGTCGTCGATGGAAGTTCCTCTGATATACTGGAAATCAATGCGGGTGTGCCTCAGTTCTGTCTGCTTCACTTATCCTGCTGCACATAAATGACCTTTTATGTCCTGGTATCTATGGGTATGCAGATTACAGTACCGTGGTGGCGATATGCATCGCTAAAGCGACTTAAAAAAAAACAATTATTATTGAATGTTTTTTTTTTTAACCTACATGTGGTTAATGTCTATCACTGTGGTAAATTTGGTAATTCTATGTTGTGTAGTTTAAAAGGTGTAAGAAACTAAGAACTTCAACAAAATTATGTATTTGCGCTCTAGTTATATCTAATCGTATCGTATTTCCGCGGCACAGCGGTTGATGATTGCTGCCCACAGGCAAAACACTATACTGAACTAAATACCTCTAAGTTTAAAAACAAGTGAGTAATATATAAAAAAATCAGCCAAGAACATGTCGACGCATGCTCAGTGTTGAGTTCCGTAGATGCCTAATGAACTTGATTAAAAAAAAACAATAACAAGCAAAAGTGAATACCTTCGCAGCGTTTCATACGTCTTTTACTAAGAAGGGAAGACTTTTTACGATAAATCAAAAGCAACTTGATTGATCATGTCCGCTATAGTTTTCCTTAAAAGTCATTATTAGGCTTTACTTTCATGATATTATTCATATTTTTGGACCCATGGTTCAAAAGTAAAAGGGGGACCATTTTTTTTCTTTTGAAGTGATAAAATCCGAAAATATTTACTTTACCAAAAAATAATTTATTAAGACCTCTATTCATTTTGAAAGATCTATCCAACAACACCTCTTACCATTAGGGTTGAAGCAAAAAAAGATTTCTTCCCCACTTTACATGTAGGGGTGGTTTAAGTTTTTTTTAGATTTTATATTACAACTTTGTCCGGTTTATTGATTTATAATATATCCATGCCATATTGCAGCTTTCTAACACTAACAATAACAGAGCAAATCCTCGGACAGACAGACAGACAGACGCACATAACAAACTATAAGGATTCCTAGTTGACTACGGAACCCTAAAATAAACTATTAGCGGGCTAAAGTTAAAGTTAGCTCTATCACAACACATGTCGCTCTTAAGAATTTTGGGATTTTTCCGCTCGCTGTCATATACATACATCCATCTTTTCATTCATAAAAAAACTGGCCATATGCGTGTCAGATAACCAGCAATAGAAATTTTTGTGGCACGAATAAAATTGTCCTAGGAACTTCCCAAGAACATTAATTTATCGCACAAAGAAGGGTAGGTACCGTACCGAGTACCGACACCTACTAGTCCACAATAATTATTATACTAGGCGATTTTTTTTACAGAAATTGAACTAGTCACTTAGTCTCATAGTCTTTTTTTTCCAAGATTTTATTAAAGCGTTTTGTCAGCATCATTAATGTGTATAATTACGCTATGCATAACTAAAGCTTTCTAGTAGGTTACTGACCTAACCCGCAGACAGACGGACGTATGGTGCAAGTTCGGACATGGCGCACCTATAAGAGTTCCTTGTTTATCACATAACCCTAAGAAGTATTATTTTTTTATGCTTAGATTACGTTGCAAAAAATTTGAACTTTAATGTAAATAAATCAAAAATAAATGTTAAAAAAAACTATTTATTACAGTATTAAAGTCTTTTACAATTTAGTTATCGACTTAGCTTCATAACTTTTTAAATAAGAAAAGCCTTTTGCTTTCAGTACCTAAGATTTCGTAGGAAATATGTTATAAATAAAATAATGAATGACTTACATATGTACAGTCAGCAACAGAATTAGCTATGCAGTATAACGCGTTCCAAATTACACAGGGCCTTATTCTCTTGACAATAGAGTAAGTGTGTAGCTCATTTTGAGCACCAGATCCGCGTATATATTTCTGCTGCTGACTGTACCTATTTTAGGGTAAAATAAATAGTTTATTCAAGAATAAGGGTAGCAAATTACATTTAGCTACTGTGATACTAATATTAATAGAACAAATTTAATTAACAGTACAAGATAACAAAAATTTAACCGTACTACAATACAAAAATATATTGCGGTTATGGAAACACATTTAAACTAGGTACCAGGTTTTCATATAACTTCATACAGTTTTAAGAACCGAAACTTAAGACTTCGCGCGCTCTTCAGTAAACTTTAATTGGGTAAATTCAATGTAAATAATAAAATAACGTTACTGTTTCTTACAAATAAAACGTCAAGTATTCATTTCTGGCGTTTTTTTCCTTATTAGAAACACGAATATCAAGATCGTTTAAAGCTCATCGGAAATGCTCACAAAAAATTACCTGGGTGTATTAGGATAACCCTTTTGTTGCTGCTAATGACGATCTCGAGTGGAATCGTTCCTGCTTACTTTAAACTAACTGTACCAGAAGAGGTTGCGCATGCCGCGTGGAATTTTATTGATAAATTCTTAAGTTATGTATACGAACTAAGGAAAGCAATTTGATTATTTAAATTGCCTAATTTAATATGTAGAGGTATAGAGGTATAGAGTACGTTTAATACAACCTCTTATTTTTTGCAATCTGATGTTTGGTATTCATTTAAAGGCTATTTGGTACAGTGCGAAATCTCAGCTTTATTCAATGATAGACCAATTTCAATCAGTCATGTGTCGAATACTTTCAGGAGATTATTGTGTTTTTGGGTAAGTATTCGGTAAAGGGAGCTATGATAAATAAATAAATGATATGACCAATTTTGAGACATCACGGTCGCCTAAGATTGACAATATGAAGAGCCGCTATCATGAAACTAGACGCACGCTGTTTTGAAACGTATTGAAGTTTAGACGAAAAATAAGGAACAATAACAAATGTATCAACAAGCAATATGTATTTAAATTCATAGAATAAATAAAGGTAATCACTATGAGTATCTAGTGTTAATAAGTATATATAATATTTTTTTTACTATTAAATGTAATCAGCACAAATTTCAATATGTAGTATCATTATAACATTGTTTTATCTTATTTCACCAGAATAAGAAGTGTAAAAGAACGGATAAAATTTTGTTGTGCAATATATAGTTATTAATAAACTGGGTCCTATGTCAGAGTGTCGCAGTGGTTAAAGTCCATGTTTTTATAATCGTTAAGCAAATGAGGATAAAAACAATCGAACAAACATTATGACTCATTGTTAAGGTTTTTTTTTCGTAATTTGTACCAATTTGTTTTTTAGTATTAATAAGTCTTATACTTGTAGAATAACATATATTTAACATAACTATGTACATTCTTAATTTATGATTACCTATACATTATACTAAATTACTAAAAAATATTTTATTACAATAAATTATTGCCTATATTTTTTGGGCTAATAAGATTTAATAAATTTGGATAAAATCTTCTTTCTTTGCCTCATCATGTGTCCGAATAACATTGGGAACATCGGTATGTAAAGCAACATCCAACCGACGAGGAAGTAATGGTACACCATACTAAAGATTATGTGGTACTGGCTTGCGATAGTGATGTAGTCTGTTAGCATAGGAATTGCCCAGAACTGGCGCGTGGCAATATCTTTCAGAGAGTCATAGATGCAGAGCAATTCCCCAGTTACACCAAGTGGATACAGCAGGAAAAACGTTGAATAGCGCATCAACATCAACGTCGGAGGCGGCTGGGTGACTGAGTTGATGACGTAGTAACTGTATCGGATTATTTCTGTGACTGACCACGCTAACACGCACAGCACTATGCCGGGACTTGCTGTTGCTGCATCCGATACCAGTAACACACCACATACGAGGAACACTCTTGATGTCACCTGCGTTAGAGTCAGGAACACACCAGTAGGCACTAAGCCAAATACGGCATGTACCACTTCTAACGCTGCAGCGTTCTGGAAAATAACCAGGATCCACTTAATCTCCTTCCAGAAGTTATCGAGAGTCCCACGGTTTAGAAAGTAACCCAACGTATGCAGAAGTAGATAAGTCCAGCCGACGATCTGAGTGCCATTGTAGGCCACAAGGTACGCTTTGTTAAGCTTAAAACTTTCTCTGGGTTTCGACGCTGCTGTTGCTGCCATGTCAATATTTCCACACAAATATGTTATTTTTTTAAACACGGTGTAACTAATTAGACTCCACTACGTTGCACTGATAATTCACACTTTATTGATAAATAAAAGCGTTATTTTCGCTCGCAGGCACACAACCAGTTATGCGCAGGTGAAATCGAAATTGTGCACGCGAAGGTTATTAAAATGCTCAAGCGCACTTTTTATGGAAGCCACGACTTGCGTTCTCCACGACGGCAGAGCAACTGACGCTGACGCTTACCTCTCGCTTCGAGATCATATCTGCCGTCACAATATGTGAAATTAATGTTTAAAATTTTATTTTTAAATAACTTCCATGTTCGTCATGGCTGCTCCAGTAGCGGATTGTATTTTGGTAGTACTACAATGTTCGAAGTTGTGTGTCGAGTTCGAGGACAAACATCGCGCAACTCACGTGTGAGATCGTAATCTCATCAGCTATTACTCGTTAACTAGTCTACTTAGACAACTACAATAGTACATTACACAACTAGGGTGGTAAAGCAAAGAAAGGCTGAGATCGCAGGTTTTGCGGCCCGAGCTGTAGGCGAGCGACGTATATATATATGCAATCGAGGGCTTTATTTATTATTTCCCATGTTGTGTACATCATCTAAATCAGCGTCAACACATCACGCAAAATAGGCGCATATGACGTCGAGTTGCGGAAACCCAGCCCGCGTAAACCTATAACCTATATGATAGCTTTCTAGTTGTATCGGTTACTAAGCTAAGCCGCGAACAGAGAGACGGACGGACAGACATGACGAAACTATAAGAGGTCCTTGTTTACCACGGAACCCCAAAAGGAGTAAAGAAACATACAAATTAGTTTATATGATATGGTTTAATGATAACCCTAAGAATATGCTAAACAGATTTAATACATGAGATATAGAAATAGATATAACAAGGTTATAACAAAATGTAACAATGAATTTTTATCGGCAATGTATCTTAAACTGTAATGAGATTATTAAATAATTTGGGAATTATTAAACAGTTTATTGGTCGAAAAAATAAATCAATAACTTTATTTACCGATTTCAATAGAAGAAAGGAGGTACTCAGTTCGTCTGCATTAATGCTTGTTTTCTTTTTTTATGTATGTATGTTTCCCGATAACAATTGATTATTCTTTTTTTTGTTGTATTGGTCCCATATAAATTGGGTGAAGGTCTGATGATGAGATCTAGGAGGAATCAAGGGAACTCCTCGAATTTGATAGGCACTCGTATGCCGATTTCGGTATTTTCTGTAGGTAATCAAGCATTGGCTCACGGAAACCACAAACTGAGGCATAGCAAGTACAAAAATTGAGTCGGTTTTTTTTTGGTATAAATTAGTTATTATCTTATTATTATTCACCTTATTTATTTTTTGTCTTAAGTTAGGTTTTTTTACAAAACATTTATGAAAGTAAAATATAAAAATAATCATACAAATATATAAAAACCTAACCTAGAATGCCGCCGGCAGCGAGGCAGGGCCTAAGCTACCGGTGGTTAGGGCGGCAGAGAGAGGAACCTCCTGACTATCCGCGCCGTGTCCAGGAGTACCGCCTTCTGTATCTGACCCTTGACCCAGCCATCTAGCGAGAGTCTCACATTTATGAAAGTAAAATATAAAAATAATCATACAAATATATAAAAACCTAACCTAGAATGCCGCCGGCAGCGAGGCAGGGCCTAAGCTACCGGTGGTTAGGGCGGCAGAGAGAGGAACCTCCTGACTATCCGCGCCGTGTCCAGGAGTACCGCCTTCTGTATCTGACCCTTGACCCAGCCATCTAGCGAGAGTCTCTTAAGATGTTGGTCGAGACTCTTCGCAATTAGACCGTTCGCAGAGACGACTATCGGGACAATGATCGTCGAATCAACATCCCACATGGCGGTTACTTCGTGTGCCAGGGCTAGGTACTTGCTGACTTTGTCCTTCTCGGCTTTTACGAGGTTCTCATCATGGGGGATGGTGATGTCGACGAGCATTGCCTGGCGCTTCGATCGATCTGTCATCACGATATCAGGTTTGTTGGCTACAATAGTCCTGTCCGTGATGACAGATCGATCCCAATAGAGCGTGGCACGACCATTTTCGAGAACTGGCGCAGGTGTGTACTTATAGTACGGCACTTCAAAGTCCACAAGACGGTATAGAAGAGCAATCTGCTGGTGAATAATCTTGGCTACCAAATTATGTCTGTGCAAGTACTCGCCGTTAGCAAGATGACCACAACCGGAAATAATATGCCTGAGTGACTCTTCGGGACGGCGGCAAGCCCGAAAAATGTCGACCGTACCGTCCTTCAGGATATATTTCCGATAGTTGTTTGTCATGATAACTTCGTCCGCAATTGCACAGACAAAACCTTCGGTTTCCGCGAAGAGTTCACCGACGCGAGCAGGTCTACGTCGGGCCCCGTAAGAGCCTTGTAGAACCACCCATGTAGCTCCTTACTCTTCCACACTGCCCTGCGGTCCTCGGTGCTTAATACTTTAAGTCTGTGCCAGTTCTTGTTTGCCATGGAGAGCGGGGTGAAAGATGCGTCTACTGCCACTACGTCACGATGCATCCCACACTCACTGTTTAGGAAGTAATCCCTGAGACTGCACACCTCGCGGTTGTGGAGGTCTTTGGCATTTAAGAAGCCGCGGCCTCCAAACTTCCGCGGGATATACAGTCTCATAACAGAAGATCGTGGGTGTAACATACGGTGGGCAGTGAGCAGTACACGCACCCTTCGATCCAGGAGATCGAGCTCAGTCTGAGTCCACCTTAATATGCCAAAGGAGTATGTGAGTAAGGGCATCACCCAGGCGTTGAAGGCACGCACCCTATTGCCGCCCGAAAAATTGTTGAGTACTTTTTTCAGGCGACAAAAGAAGCGCTCCTTCACCGCCCGCTTGTTGTCTCCACCCTCGATACCCAATGACTGTGACATACCAAGATATTTATAGGTTTCTGCTTCAGAGAGAGATCTGAGAGCCATTGTCTCAGAAATCTCTACATTTGTAGAATTTACAACTTTCCCCCGACTGTTCATGCACGACCGCACACGACGGTTCATAACTACATTTGATTTGTGAGCAAAATAAAACAAGTATTTGTGAATAATTAAAATCAATGCCTAAAAACCTGAAAATGCAAAGTAAAGACCACGTATTGTTTTATTTATATTAACATTTTTTATAAGTATTATGAGTTTTGTAATATCTCATACTTAGATTGTTTCTAGACACTCAACTAGTTTACGATTCTTTATAATGTATGATCATTCAGAAGTTGTATATATAATTAACTTTTTAGTATAAATAAAGTATAATATTACTTACATCAAAGTTATCTTCACACATAAAGTAATTTTGAATGCGACACAATATACATTAAAATTGTACGTATAAACATTATTATTAGCAGTCGAAATGTGTTGATATGAATTCATGATTATGGAAAACCAAATTTCTAATTACTTTTTCAGTTCACGCTTTTTCAATCTGTGTTTTTTTATTATTAAAACCGGCCAAGAGCGTGTCGGGCCACGCTCAGTGTAGGGTTCCGTAGTTTTCCGTCCGTCACATTAAGTTGACATATCGATACCTTTAGACTCAAAGGGCGTAAACGCCATTTTGGCTAAAATGACTTTTTGATGCAGCATTGTTCAGTTTTTTTTTCTCTATCGATCTGTGTAGTTAAAGCTGCGATATTCGCAAATTTAAGGCAAATACGACCCACGTTGTATTTGAAGATTTTGCATAAAGGTGGGGCGTAATTGACATGATTTTTCATTTTATTCTCTATTTAGGTAATACACACAATGAGTAAATAACCTAAAGGTCGTATCCGCAGTCGTAATCCAAAACTTGGGTATACACCCTTATTATTCTCGTATAAAAATAAAGTTGGCTCATACAGCCTTACATTCATATTGCTAAATTCAGGTCGTATTGTCACTCGTAGACTAAAAATTTTGCATACGCCCCTATTATTCCGCTTTAAAATTGAAGAGGACTCATACGACCCAACTTTGATTCTCTCTGGGAAACAAGTGTACCTCATACACTGGTCGTTATTTTACCATAGTTGTCTTTTTTGATGAGTTTTACGACCGACATTAATTTATGTATGTATTCGTGTGCTTTAAGCGATTTTTTGTTTGCCGATCGAAATACGACTCTCACGCCAGCAAAGGCTCTTAGAAACCTGAAATAGTTTTTGATAGTTATCTCTTTCACGTCCACGAATACTGCCGATTATGTGCGAGCAAGAAAGCGCGATAGCACCCAACTTCAATGTCACGCACCGGCCGGCTTTCCGTTGTTGGTAAACAAGCGAAGAAGCAACATGGGATTTTATCTGCTAATCACTACTGGTGTATTTGGTGTTTAAATTATGTAAAAATAGAGAAGGACAATAATAAAAATAAACTGGATGCCTTAAAATTTTTAACCTTTTATATTTAGATTTTTCACTGTTAATAATACGCCAAAAACTCGTTAAAATCTGCACTTTTTTATAAAAAAAGGAAATCCATACAATTAAATGATATATTTTAATGTGGTACCAATTTACATGCTAGCGTGACAGCATTATATTATATTTTCCAACGCAATCATAAGTTTCAGGGTGTATCAGTCTAATAGTTTTACTGATTACTATTAGGTTGATGTATACACCACACAATTACGTAGGATTGTGGCTTATACGCCCCACAATAACGTAAGACTTTGACTTACACGCCCCCACAAAACAAAAACTCGGTGTTTTTACGTTCGAGTTTTTTAAGGTCCATGACGCTTACAAACTGCAACATACCTACTATTTATGCGGCAGTGACCATTATTTTACAAGCTTTTATTTAACTAGCAATGTATGTAAGTATGTTTGTTCGGATGGAATCTTGCAACTCAATTTTGAAGCAAAATTATCTTCAACCGATTGAACTGAAATTTTGGGTTTAAGTATAGTAAACATCTACGGAAAGCAACAAAGAACCAGCCAAGAATGAAAAACATCAAGCACAATTGGAAGAAAAAATACAACAAATCGGAGGTTTAAATCCTAACAAAATACGAGTATTATTAGCGAACGATACCACTAAGACATCTTTCGATTTACAGAAAGTGTTAAAAACCCCATATGGAGAAAAAACGCTCCTCTATTATTGGCGTAAATATGCAGTTTAACTATAACTTTACATTGTATGAGAGTGGGACACAGGATGTATTTTGCTTAACCTGGGGTAAAAACGACGGTCAGCGAGGTAGTAACGAAATTGCTACTTGCTTATTAATATTTTAATAAGTAGCAATTTCCTAAAAGAAATAAACAGTAGAGGAGTAAAAAACCTCCCTTTACATATTGCGATTATTGCAGCGGCCAAAATAAAAACAAAACAGTATTAGCACTTTGGTTTTTGAAGACGTCGAATAATTTGGAAGTTATATATACAAATAAGTTTTTTTGTTGCCGGGCCATACTTACATGCCGGTGGATTCTGTTCATGCAGTCATAGAAAGAGACGTAAAAAAACTAATAAGTCTTTTTACGTCTCTTTCTATGTATAGAGCCCGTCTCAATGGCCTACATATTTCCAGTCCACCCGGAAGAACCCACGACCCTACCGAGTTGAAGTTCTCAATCGTACAGACTTTTTTGATTTTGAGGTGCTTGCTGAAAAACATCATTAACACCCTCCTCAGTTTAAAAAAAGCGCGGATTTCATAGTTTAAAATAGCCACATTTAAAAAAAAGTATCCTGACCAAATTAGACTTAAATATTCAATGTTTGAAGAAGCAGAGGAAATTCGAGTTATATTGCATCAGGGGATCTGAGAACTAAAAATGTTACAGGAAAAGGGAAAAGACTAGAAAAATCCAAGGGTAAAAAATGCAAGGATAAGATAAAGTGGAAATCAAAGGCAAATAATACTCAAGATACTGTTGATGACACCAGACAAGATAATCCAGGTCCTATAATAACGCCTGCCTGTAATGTCAGATTGCCCATATCAAAGGCCAAATATAAAGAGCTCAAAAGGCTTTGAATGAGTATCTTCGAATTCCTTATGAAGACATGGTTTGTGACTATTTTCTTCATAGCGATTACGAAGAAGCCGAAGAAATGAATGATTAGGGACTTGTCTTCAACTGTTACTTTTTATTGATTATTTTTAACGTTTTTGTTAGTAATTTAATAACCAATTCAGTTTTCTATCAAAAATATAAACGCGCTGAATCCCATTTCAATTTTGATCTTTGACCATACCATAACCCATAGTGTAAAGATCCATGTTTTGATTTGCGTACAATATTATAGGCGCACTAATCAAAGGATGAAGATTGTTCTAAAGTATTTTTTTCTTAGTGAAACGAAAAGTCAGAAAATCCTTTTCATGACCTTATTTAGTCTTAATTATTGTGTTGATAATTAAAATGTCAAAATTATTCCAAAGATTTTATTGTAATTAAAGTCAGTTAGAGAAAGTGCGACTACTGGTTATAGTGCCGGTAACTGTTACCCTCTATTAGTAAATACTAATAAATACAGAAAAGAAGCACTTCCCCATGGGCGCACTTATCCTTCCTGATAATGATTATGTTGTTTGTATGCAACGTATGATTACTAATGTCATAATCATAATGATTAATAAAGATTCCGAGATGGTTTATTATTTAATTTGTTATTTTTTGGTTCCTTCATAGTACCTACGTTGAAAACCTTGTTTATTGAGTTTTCTGGGTTTTCCTTTTCCAATAACATTTTTGTACCTTAGTTATATAGACGACGATTTGAGACAATGATTGCCAAAGTTTTTAAAAAGGAGATTTTACAAAGATATGTAAAATTTTTTTTAGCCATTCATCAATAATGACGAAGGCATGACGATGATACAAAAGTTACAATTGAGAATTAAAATGCATTTTTAAAATTAGCTATTATACCTTTCTGGCAGCTGTAATATACACCCCATTTTTATAAAAAAAATCGGTTTTCTTGACCTTTACACCTTAACAATTTTACATACACTGCGAATTAGCTAAATACCTTTCTGGCGACTGTAACATACACCCCATTATGACAAAAAAAACGCTTTTCGTGACCTTTACACCCTAACAATTTTACAGACACTACGAATTTTGGGGTCGTATAAATATATTTTTTTATTTTTTTGGGGCGTATAACGATCCTATTTTCTTTATTTATTGGTTTATCCTAAATATTATAAAACCACTATGTTTAACTTCAAAATCTAAGATTTTGAGCCAAAACTCAACTTTGTAAGTCTTAAAATGAAAAAGTTATGAATTATTTTCCAAATTTTTTTTAGTTTTTTGCTTCTCCTGTAAAGTGGCGTTTTGGCGTTTACGTCCTTTGAGTCTAAAGGTATCGATATTAAGTACAGAAACACAAAACCTTACCTAATGTATGGGCGCACCTGCTCAGACCCCATTAAATCAGGAAAAATCTTAACACCGCCATGTAGAAATGAGCGTTCCACGTACAGCGACATCTATCGGCAAATTAAGTAAACTATTGCGCGCGAGCTTAAAGTATGGAAGATGATTTTTATGGAATAATTCTTTATTGCGTGAACCGATTTTCACCGGTTTTACTTTATTTGAAAGCACGTCATTTCATTGTGATTTTGTAGAAATGACAGGTACAATAAACACCTGTTTATACGGTTAAATTACAAACTTAGTTCGGACATTATTTTTGTAATTTTTTCAAAAACTATTCAACCTATCAAGTTCAAAATAATTTTCCTACAAAGTTTTTATAAAGTTCTACTTTTGAGTTTTTTTTCATATTTTTAAAACTTATGGTTCAAAAGTTAAAGGGGGGGGACAATTTTTTTTTTACTTCTGGAGCGATTATTTCCGAAAATATTAACATTATCAAAAAATGATTTTAGTAAACCCCTATTTATTTTTAAATACCTATCTAACAATATATCACACGTTAGGGTTAAAATGAAAAAAAAAATCACTCCCCACTTTACGTATAGGGGAGGTACCCTAATAAAATATTTTTTTCCACTTTTTATTTTACCACTTTGTCGGCGTAATTGATATACATATTAGTACCAAATTTCAGCTTTCTAGTGCTAACGGTCACTGAGATTATCCGCGGACGGACGGACAGACGGACGGACAGACATGGCGAAACTATAAGGGTTCCTAGTTGACTACGGAACCCTAAAAATGGGTTTGTTCTTGGCCAGTATCTAGCCAGGGGGCAAAGATGAGGCCGACGATGAAGCAAACTCACCCAGAAGATGCCGATTCACTCGTACCTTAAAAAGGTTTAGGTTAGGTTATATGAACTTGGAAATACAGATGCCAGCAGAGAACTCCAAACCTTAGAAGTGCGCATTATAAAATGAGACGCAAAGCGCTTGGTTCGAATTAAGTAGAGGAATTTCGACCAGGTGATGATGGCAGCCAGCTGTACGTCTGGATGTACGATGGAAGAAGGGGGAAGGCGGTATGAGCTCATGGAGCTCCTGAGCATACTCACCGAAGTATAATTTGTAGCAGACACACAGACATGCTACTTTGCGTGTATGTGCTAAGCTCTGCAGCTTATTTCCCACTACCTTACTGCCGCCAATGAACCTTCTGGCTCTGCGGTCCACCGAGGCCAGAGTGTGGCAAGTTGGTACTTAGCCGAACCATCCCAAAGGTGACTTCAATACTACATGCAAGATCGGACTTGGGCTTTGTATAAAGAAAGAAGCTGCCCAGGCGTGAAATGTCACTTGACCTTAAATAGGATGTTCAGCTTTTTGGCCGCTGTTCCAACTTTGGACTCGATGGTAGTGTCGAAGTGAAGGTTTGAGCTTAACCTCATGCCAAGCAGCTCAAGATCGATGGCTATAGACACGGTTGTACCTGGGAAAGTAGGAGCCAGATTAAATGAGCTCCTTTTTGCGGTAAACAGACTCGCTTGCGTTTTGGTGGAGTTGAAACTAACCAGATTGTTATAACCCCAGTGGGAGACAAGACTTAAGGTTGAATTAATTCGCTCTACCATTGTCTCTCTCAGATCGAATTTTATCACGACCAGCCCCTGCGCCGGACAAATATCTCTCCGTGACCGTACTGTCATTTGCGTATGCGACCACTTCTACCAAGATTGGTCGCATACGCAGATGACAGTACGGTCAGTCGTTAATATGAAGCAGGATAAAAATTTGAAAAACAGTAGCCGCCATTACTAATGTCAATTGTGACGTCATACGGCTCTATCTATAATGTCGGATCCACACAATAGACCATGATGGTACAACGTACATAAAAATATGCCTTTCTCTCTTTAACGTTTAACTGCGACCTGTACGTTGAGCCATCGTACTATGATTTATGGCATAACGATACTGTGTTTGACACTTGTCACAGACATCAAAATTAGTGATGGAGCCAATCAAAATCGCATACAGTCTTTTCCATGATCGATATGGTTTACAAAAGAAATATAATTGATTGAAATGGTAATATATTATATTTGTTTTGTATTTATCGATTTCATAAAATAGAAATAAAAAATCCACTTGTTTATTGGACCAAACGGATTAATATTAACAACTTTTCAAATAAGTCCGAAAGACCATATTGCCAATATAATCCTATAGATTAAATAGACTGTGTAACATATTTAGGACTATATATGCAAGAATACTTAACCAAAATAATATAAAGAAAATTAAAACTAACTTAAATCTAAAACGGGCCCTCGAGGCATTGTACATTTTAGGACTTAATTTAGATAATAGTTTTTCATGGTATCATCATAAAAATTATATCTATGTTAAATTAAGAGTGCTTCTGAGAATACGATACGATGTTTTACGTTAAACTGAGAGCAGATTTATTTGGGATATTATTTATTATAAAGACAGCAACGTGTGTTATATGGATCACTTATTTATTTAGTTTATTTCCACTAAATAACAATAAAACATAAATATGTAAGTGGCCTTATTTACTTTCGAGTATTAAAAAATACGCAAGTATTTTTATCACTATCACTAAGGAACCTGTCATGCTAGTTCTTTAGCGGAAAAGAACTGGTTTAGAAAATCATGTAATGCCGTCAGTTACATACTTATTTATATCGCCACTACCAGCTACATACATGATTACGATGAGTTTGTTGTTATCCTCCATTAGGGAAATAGGGCTCACAGAAGAGTTCTCCATTTGTCAGGACCTCATAAGCGTACAAAAACTGCAAAAAAAGCCGGATTCATACTGAATCTGACGTGTTGCTTTTTGATGCACTGCAATGTCTGTATTCAGTATGGGTCATTACACCAAAGCTCATGAGATGAATGTGAAATAAATGTCGTCAACACCGAAATTATTCTGTCGCATCACGATGCATCGCGTTAAACAAATATGCATCCAGCTCAAAAATCAGTTTCCCAACGCGGCGCTAATATACAATAGTATGATAATCATCTTCATTCAAACGTGCTCTTTCGTGTCAGCCAGTCCAGTGTGTGTACGCAATGATATTGATACGAAATGTGGTTGCAAAACTCAGAGAGCCAAACTGAGCCCTGAGCTAACGAACAGGTTGCAGTAAAACAAGTTGAACGACTGCTTTTATTAATTTTATAAATTGCGACAAATGTAAAAAATAGACGGGTAAGATACTATAAATAAAAGTTTCCATAGTATTTTTTTGTACGACACAACCGGATATAAAGAATTAATGTTAGATTTGTATATGAGTTTTTGTAATATGAATATGACGTTATAGCCACCTTCTAAACATATGATTAATGTTCTTTAAGTGTCGAACTTTAGATTTCCTGTAAAATCAAATACATCTTAGTCTGGTTTCCCCTTCGAATTCGAACGGACAAATAACTTGCACTTGCTTGGGTAGCAAGCGCACTCCAGTTGCTGTTGGAACATGGGATAACGCTAGGTTGAGCTCCTCTCTGGAAGAAAGAGGTAAAGACAGCGAGAATTACGTCCAACTAAAAGAGGATCAAAGCCACAAAAATACCACTACTTGCTCTGTACTTGGTATGTGGTGTTGTAATCCAATCACCGGGTGAATGGCAACTGAACTGCCGGCTTAAGTTGCCTGGAATTAAGACGGTGGTACCTTGGTGCCCAGAAGTTGCAAGCGGCTATAGGCGACTGCTCACTATCAGGCAAGCCGTATTGCTTGCTTGCTACGAACGTAGTAGAAAAATATCAGCATGGATTTGAAGGGAACGATTGCTCTGGGTGAGTTAGAATTCATTAGTACGACTAGAAACTGCCATGAAGATTGTTGAAATAAAACTTATAACAGTTATAACAATTTATTAGTTAAATAACTATTCAATGAACTTCACACAAAAGTAAATCTATAATAATATTATAAAGCTGAAGAATTTGTTTATTTGAACGCGCTAATCTCAGGAACTACTGGTTCGAATTGAAAAATTATTTTTGTGTTGGATAGTCCATTTATCGAGGAAGGCTTTAGGCTATATAAAATTACGCTGCGACCAATAGGAGCCAAGACGCAGACGAAGTCGCGGGCAGCGGCGGGTATTTAAATATAGTGTTCTTTTCAATAACAGTAACTCAAAAGTAAGTACTCGTAAAACTAATGACACCAAATCCAACACATTTTTTACTGTAACCAAAGAGCCTAACTATACGGCTTCTATAAACCTGTATGACAATCTGATTCGACCCATCACACATTAATGTGGTATCAACTTTTTGAACGAACTTCGTACATACGTTTGCTCGGTGCCTGTGGAAGCGAGCGAGCGCAAAGCATTGATATTATAGTAATATACTTTATATGATATATGACTTTTTAAACGGGATCGATTTGATTGAAGAGGTTGCGCTGCAAACGCTCACGATCAAGAATCGCGGGCCATTTCAAAACAAGTCACTTAAAGGCGTGAGTGAACCAATATTTCGATTCATGCCTAGAGTCATGGGATTTTTTTATAAAAAATGTTGAGTGAAATGGACTTCCTGATCGCCAGAGCTCCCAGCCTCTTATTTTACCCTCTTAATGTAGTTATTGTAGGTGTCGAGGCCACACCACGGCCCAGATTCCGTACCCTAATAAAACGAAACAAAATGTAAACAGTAATTTCATCTGGGAACTCTTCACATTCTACGACTACGGGTATTCACGGACGAAGCCACGTAACCAGTTCAGATACCACTTTGTATGTAAATTATTCCAACTAAACATATCTACTTCAACCTACAATATGGACAGATGGCTTGCGAAAAGTAACACAACAAGCGTTCTATGCTGCTAACGGTGATGAACCAGAATTGAGATTGTATTTTTCGCGTTCTGTCACGTTCTTAGAGCAAGTTTAGTATATGGAAAGCGTGCACCCGCCCGTGGTTAAGCCAATGCCCTAAGGCCGGATTTCCATTTTGCGGAGCGGCTACACAAACCGTGGCGTTTTACAAGCAAACATAAAAATGGCCCAAATAGAAGTGTAAGCACGACAGTTTCCATAATCACCCGAGATAACGCGTCGACCGATTCGTCGTCGTCGATTATGATTATGATTATGAATTACATATGATAATTTATAAATGACACTCACTTAGCTTAAAATCAGAAAGATAAATAAATAACAAGAGATAGTTTGCAGTGATTACATATGTAGTTTAAGTAACTACTTCACACTGTATAGAGATTTCTAAAGGAGTCTTAACGGAGTCGTGTCGGTTATTGAAAAGTTTCAGACGGTAACTTTGTGCGTAACGTACTCAAAACTTGTTATTGGTCAACGAGTTATCGCGTAGCCTGTATGCTCGATGAAATTTAAGGATCCAGTTTTATGATACCGATGCTGCCGTACCGTACCCTTATAATTATGTCATTACTGTTACTATGCCTGCAAGCCTACAAAACTGTTCTCTTACTTTTACAGCCTTGCCTAATGTTACAGATAGAACTATACCGAAGAACTGTTTGTTATACAATTCGGACATCAAAAATACATCTGTTGCATCTGTTGCTAGGAAATTTAGTTGAATATACGTAACTGTAAGCAAGATCATGCCTTCCTTTAATGAATAAAGTTTTTTTTCTTCTATTGTATGTATGGCAAAATTGAAAATATATTCTAATATTGGGTCTGGCTGATTTGCTTATTAAGCACGTCATAAATAAGCATACTCGGATGTGTGCCGATACTGACATTTCCTATAAACAACTACTTAAGTAGTTATGTACTTCCTTAAACATGTGATTTTTGCTTAGTTATAACTTCAGATTAAGTAAATAAATATGTTTGCATAATTAAAAATACGCATATCTAGTCTCAAATTAAAGTGAACCCAGCAGCGCTAAAAGGGTCAAGGGACCAATTTGACCGAGCACAGGATTAAAATATGTAAATAAAATAGCGAAGTTAACTTTGTCAAACGAATAGAGCAAAAGGGACAGACACGAGTGGCCCGGCGAGACGCAGTAACATGGCAGCCCTCGTCGGCTCTGTCTTATAATTATGAGCCTGATCTTTCATCCCGGCCTCCTTTAGGGAGCTCTTTCTTCTGCAGTGTCCTTTATGGTGACTGGTTTCTGAAGAAATTTAAGGACAGAACAATTTTTATGCTACGACGATGGAAATCAGGTACAAGAACTGTGTGATAGTCGAAGAGATCGTAGGTACCCTATGGTCGCTTGCGACTCCAGGAGAATCGTAAGCGCGTTGCGGACTGTATATTCATTTGAGGACTTCATATGTTGACTGCAAATGCAGGTCCATCACTCGCAACGCAACGCATACTAGAAAAGATCACAATTATGACGATATGATTCGCGAATACAATTTTAACTTGTCGATTGATATTGAAAAAGCATTCAACGGAAATTGAAATAACAAGATACACATATAAACTACGTACATACAGCTTTCATTATTCACTGTATTATTAAAATTTACGCTATTTTGGCTTACAAGCTCCGTAATGGAAATTCGCATTTAGAGAATAGGTTATTTAGGCCGGTAAACACTTAATACAAGGGAGGCACCGGAAGTTCTCTGTTTAATGCGTAAACCAAATTTAGGGATGTTTCGAATCAATGATGTAATGAAACATGGTTTTAAGACTACATGGTTTTTTTTCACACGGACAACATTGGTTTCATTATAAAAATTGTTCAAAATCATGGCCCGATTCACATATTTATATTTCGCATCACCAATTAGAAGTCACCATCACCATGTATAATTTTTTTAATCAATAATCCTTTTGATTTTTAGCGCAGCCGGGTGTTAAGATGGATATTTTGACGATAGTTTTTCCCCTTGTGCCTGTCTTTTATTCATATCACGGTGTATCTCACTTAGTTTCTACAGTATGATTAACCTGTATCATACAGTATCTTCTCAGTAAGTGAGACAACCTTTAACATCATTAAGGGAACCTAAATCGCCATAGCTATGAATATCACACACATATTCATAGCTATGGCGATTATAACAATGTTTTCTACGTAGTAAAATTAAGCAATATTCATATTTACGTAATGCTAATTTGCTAATGCGGTAAGATATAAATAAATAAATATTGGGGGACAATCTTACACAAATCGACCTAGTCCCAAACTAAGCAAAGCTTGTACTATGGGTACTAGACGACGATATACATACATAGATAAATACATAGAGAACATCCAAGACCCAAGAACAAAATCCGTGCTAAATGCACAAATAATGTCCTGGCCGGGATGGGATATACATATAGGTAATATAGAAAGTATGCAACAATGACGCTACTTATCCTAATTTATTAATGATGCGGTATACGAGACGCGAATATAACTCCCAAGTAGCGGGAAACGCCAGTCATATCTCAGCGCAATGCAAGGATTACAAATTATTAGGAACATATAACGTAATGCTTCGATAATAAGGTTCAAAATCAACGAAAGGAAGTACATGCGTTCTTGTCGCGTTGACAGTCTCGCGGGAGCAGTCGCGGTGAAATGTGGCGACAGCTAGAATCTTGTTCTCACTTAGAACTGGCACTTGTGAACAATTTGAATTGTATAGAGAAAGTTTATGGTCGCATTGTGTAAAGTGTCTCAGCGAGGTGCGAGTATGTGGTTAAAAGTTAAAAATCTAGTGAATTTGTAAAATTTGTATCGTTCCTAATTTTATGCTGGGTATAAAATAAACAGTATTTAAATCAGCTAATGGATTGCCTACTTATGTAACGTGTCAAACTAACCTGAGGTAGATCTATGGAACTGTCATTTTTAGTGTAGAAAATGACATTTAAATCAACCTTACGCACGGCTCAATCTCAAACGGCATTCAATCCACGATAATTGACAGAAGGTATCTCTGTCTCTGAATAAGACAGAAATACAAAAGTAGGGTCATATCCCCTTCTGTAAAATATGCACATACGTAGTTAAAATACCGGGTCAATGGAGAACAAACATCTGAGTTATATTTATAACTTTGATATAAAAATGCCGTCGCGTTTATTTATAAACAGTACAAACTAAACTTGTTTTGCAGGTAGGTACCTATCAGATTTCTACGAATAATCGGCATATTCTGCTTGATAGCAAACCACATGTTATTTTGTAGTTATTTTATTCCTTGCCTAAAAAAGTTGTGGCTTTCGGAATCCTGACTATGGATAATATTGGATACTATTATTTATTTATTATTTGCCATTTACCCTACATTTATGTAGAATACGTATATTATGTGTGTATTGTATACTATATATTTGTGTACTTTCACGTTGTAAAAGTTTATTAGTTTTTCGTGTTTTTTAAATACCACGTCGGTGGCAAATAAGCGTACGGCCACCGCAGCCAATGGACGCCTGCAACTCCTAGGGGTGTCACATGCGACAATTTATACACTCCTTTCTTGAAGAATACTATAGTCCGTCGGGAAAACCTCGGCAAGGAGCTCATTCCACAATCGGAGAGGCCCAAGCTGGTATCCAGGTGCTCCCACCCAGAGGTGACAGCAATACTCCATGTGGGGACGGACTTGCGACTTGTAAAACATAACATAACCCCCCGTTGGTCACATCGGAGTGTCCTCTGCTAGAACAGAGGAACACTTAGAGCGACCCCGCTTCCGGGTTATAGGTAGCACCGGTAAGCGATCCCTCCGAAGATCCATCACTTACTGTTGCCTCCAGGGCGCACCGGCCAGGACCCTTCCTCTTTGTCACCTTTGTGTGCTACACTTATTCATCTCATGTCCTCGAAGGTGAGCTGGAAGAAATCCCTTGTAGGGATAAGTTCGCCTTCGGACTTTTATATTTTCTTATTTTGCTTCGTTTGTAATATTTTTTCTCTGTATATGTATATATATATTATATACATATTACATATACAGAGAAAAAAAATGAAATTTTAGAGATTTATTATATACATATTTTATATAATAAATTTATTATATAATAAATCTCTAAAATTACAAGAGAGCATTTTTTGTCCTGACGGATCTCAGGAACCGCTGCATCGATTTAAACAATTCTTGTTTTACAAGTAGATTATTATCGTGCTCTCGTCATATGATAGTTTTAATTCGACTGCTACATTTATTTAGAAATATGTGACCTTTTTGGATATTCATTTTCTTTTTTCCTAAAGTTAATCACCTTCATATCTGCCACTGTCTGTGGCGTTAGAAGGTAACGTAAAAAAACACAACTGTCAAAATAGGGTTCGCTTAATGCACGGCCACGATCGACCGGACCAGACTCGACATCAAATAATCTATATTAATAATTTCGTGCAGGGGTACGGTAGACCCGAACGAGACCTGTCTCAAATTGAAGAACGTATAAAAATAACGAATTCGAGTTGAACATATGTATCCACAAAATTCGGATTGTCGCGTATTTTGTATTAAAAAGTGTTAATTTTATGACAAAAGGTCGGCCATATTAAATTCGTTGGTTGACAGTGTCGGGTTGGGTACGTTCGGAAATTGTAAACTATGTTTGCGTCCGGTGTGTTGGCCAGGTTGCTTGCTGGGCTGCGTTCTGGGTGATGGGCCATCATCGCCCATTGTGTGGATTCGGTTAGCCGCGTCTGCAGCGTTTTGTTTTTGTAGTTTTCAAGCGTTCTATACACCTATCACCCTAGCTAGCACGATAACATATACCGTCACGTTATATGGGTGAAATGTATTAAAACGTCACATAAAACGTAACGGTATAATCTATCGTGCTAGCTAGGCTGATTGTCACAACAACCGCCTTCAAAGCGAATGTATGGGGCCTGTTACATGGTTATTATTTTCACGTGATACATTCATATCACGATAAGTATCACGTGAATATTGAAGCAGAATCCATACAATTTTGAAAACAGCGATAATATTGACACCCCAGTATTGTGATAATATTAATCGTGTAAAGGACACCCCTTGAATGTTTGTTGAGTCTGTCCGCCATCTTAAAGCTGCATCTCTATTTTGTTGTGACAAACTACTAGGTGACTTATGGCTTTTAAACGTCTAGAAAAATTCTATCCCTATCTCGCTCTATCTTATAACTTAGTGGTACTGGGGGTCTACTCCGAAATTCGAAATCCGAACTTCGTATGGTGCCGTCCCTTTCACTCATATAGTCTATGACAGGAGAGTGAAAGGGACGGCACCATACGAAGTTAGGATTTTGAATTTCGGAGTAGACCCCCAGCTCATGCCGTTCGCCGCGCTCGGACGTTAGAGGCGCTACCGCGAACTGAAAACGAAGTATCTGCCTCTCTCTCGCACATGTATATTCGAACGACAGAGAGGAAGATAGTTCGTTTTTGGTTCGCGGTAGGCCCTCAGGCGTCAACTTTAATACGAATAGGGTATTTTACTATAAGAGAAATAAAATTCAAAATATATTAAAAAAACCGGCCAAGAGCGTGTCGGGCCACGCTCAGTGTAGGGTTCCGTAGTTTTTGTAATTTTTTCAAAAACTATTCAACCTATCAAGTTCAAAATAATTTTCCTACAAAGTTTTTATAAAGTTCTATTTTTGAGATTTTTTTCATATTTTTAAAACTTATGGTTCAAAAGTTAGAGGGGGGGACACATTTTTTTTAACTTCTGGAGCGATTATTTCCGAAAATATTAACATTATCAAAAAATGATTTTAGTAAACCCCTATTTATTTTTAAATACCTATCTAACAATATATCACACGTTAGGGTTAAAATGAAAAAAAAATATTTTATAGGTACCCTAATAAAATATTTTTTTCCACTTTTTATTTTACCACTTTGTCGGCGTAATTGATATACATATTAGTACCAAATTTCAGCTTTCTAGTGCTAACGGTCACTGAGATTATCCGCGGACGGACGGACAGACGGACGGACAGACGGACGGACAGACATGGCGAAACTATAAGGGTTCCTAGTTGACTACGGAACCCTAAAAAAAACCAGCCAAGTGCATCGGAGTCGCACACTGAGGGTTCCGTACAACTAAAAAACAAATGTGATTTATCAATATACTGATATTTTTGGTAAAATATACTTCATAATAAACATTATCACCTAATTTCAAGTTCATAGGTCGATGGGAAGTTAAAAAATTATATGTGTGACAGACAACACACGGAATGTTCTTTGACTTTCATCAACCGTCCGCCGCGCTCGAACTAAAGTGCTACCAACCGAAAACTAAATATATATGCCTCTCTGTCGCACTTGCATATTCGAGCGCGGAGAGGGAAATACTTCGTTTTCAGATCGCGGTAGGCCCTCTGGTCTGACGGCTCCTATTCCTGGATGGTGCGCGTATCGGAATGTGAAATACCTTTGGCAAAACGGAACAAGTTGTTAAATAGCTTCCATTAATTGGAGAAAATATTAGCAACTGTTATTATTATCACGCGAAGCACTGAATATTGAAGCAAAATCCATAGGGGCCTGTTACATGGTTATTATTATCACGCGATATACTCATATCACGATCCGTATCACGTGCAATGAATATTAAAGAAAAATCCATACGATTTTGAAAACCACGATAATATTGACACATCAGTATTGTTAAGCGTTTAACAAACCCCATACAATTTTAAAAAATGCGATAATATTGACACATAATATTGAGTGTAAAGGGCCCCACTTAATAGAATTTGGCGGAGAATAGAGAGCTGCTACCGCGAAACGAAAACGAACGAACATCGTGTATTTCCCTCTGTGTCGCTCGATTTTGCAAGTTCGACAGAGAGGGAGATACACGAACTTCATTTGTTTTCGTTCGCGTTAGCAGCTCTGACTTCGCACCAAAAATACTGAATGGCACATCAATATTTAACAATTGCACATCTGAACTGAATTTTAATGAACGATTAGTATTAATTTTGTACTAAAGCAGTAACGCTGCTAACGAAAATTTCTAATTAAAGGGAAAAATTGAAAAATTTAATGCTCCGAGCAGGATTCGAACCTGCGACATCTGGCATACGCGGCCAATCGCTCTAGCCTCTGAGCTATCGGAACAACCAAGCTCGTCCACGAAATCCTTCAATAGTTCCCTCTTACAACGCCTTAGGGAGGCGTACAGCGACATCTACCGTAGAAGACTTAGGCTTCTATGAACGGCACCAACGTCTCAAATTACATTGAGAAATCGTCAGTAACGATGCGCCATCCCATACTAAATTAATTTTGTACTAAAGCAGTAACGCTGCAAAAAAAAAATAATTCAATTTTTCCCTTTAATTAGAAACGATTAGTATTTTAGCTATACAAATCAGTACTGATTACGGTGTCAAATTTTTTATGTACCTTTAAATACTACCCTTATAAAAATGCTTAGGATTAACTTGCAAAGATACTAGCCTTTGCCCGTGACGTCGTCAGCGTAATCTTTTACTCCCTATTCCATATGTTAATCCAGACTACAGACTATATTTCTATACGAAGTTTCATCATTATCCGTTGTAATGTTTTTATATTATACATTTTTGTACACTATTTCTTTCGTCGTTTGCATAACTGTCACGAATAAATGTTTTCTTTATTGCTTTCTTATTTATTTCACCCGAGCGAAGCCGGGCTTTCATCTAGTAATATTAATAATATCTCTACCGACCGAGCTAAATGGTCATAACATAAGATTGTCACAGAGAGACATCATGTGTTCTCATTGTCATATTTTAACTTTTTTACCTGCCACAAACTGTTTGATTTGACTTGCTTTGCAGTAGACAAACGATTACCCGCCCAAGTTAAGGAGGTTATTTATATGGAAAATTTTAAATAAGTTTTCAATTTATCTGTATAAAATCTTTACTGTATGATTTTTGTCAACAAGAGTGTATATGTATTTTTGTATGAAGTATTTTTAGCACGGTAAGACTAAACTGAGCTATAGAGTCGTTGTTAGCATTGAAATTAAAATCATATTCATTCTCATCCTCATTAATTTAATTCATAAAATAAATAATAACTCTGGACCTGAGAGCAAATTGAATGAAACACAATTATTATCTTTTATCTAAACGTCAAGTTATTACACTCATTTGACCTCTTAGATCGCATTCCATAAGGGGAAACATTTCCTACGGTTTAAATCAAATTTAAATCATTATTATCCTACACACTGCTTAAAATGCAAGTCCGTGAGCAAATATAACAAGATAAAAAATGAATTTTATTCGAAATTGGGCAGCAGTATTTTTTTATGAATTTTCGGAATTTAGGATGATTAAGTCAGTACCAAGGAATGTTGCAGATAACCAGGAACAAACAGAGATCAATTTAGAAGTCACGTATTTAACTCCAGATTTCTTTTGATGCTTGTCAGAATTAACATGTTAAGTGTGTCTTAATTGCGTGATGTGTACTTCACAAGACACTCGCGTTACTAGACATTTCTCGTGATCTTTGTATGGTTCAACCTAATGCAAAATTTCAAATACTTTTGGACCCGACATGATGAAGTTAGCAATTTATTCCGAAATTTGCCTTGAATGAATATTATATTAAATTAACAAATAATACGTCTTAATTTGTTGAAGCAGGACATATGATGTCATTAATTCCATTCTCTAAAGCGGCCAGTGACTACGTATAGTTTTTTATCACATCAATATAGTATGTAGGTACTCTAGGTACTTAAATAAAACAGACAAATAATAAAACAGTACACAGAAAAACTGAACGTGCGACTAAAATAATAACTCCCCTAATGGTTTGCTCATGGAGTATTCGCACAGTTAGTATTTCAGTCAGTACGTTTTAGTTTTTTGTAGGTTAGGTAAGGTTAATTTATGTTCTTGGTTTTCATTAGGTACTAACCAATAAAATATTGGAGCGATGAGACTGCAATAAAGGTAATATTGATATTTTTATAATGTAAAATTTGATAACATATATGTGAGTAGTATTACTTACCTAATCAATAGGATGAGTATGAGTATGAATTTAATTTTAATTCTAACAACGACTCCATAGCTCACTTTAGTCTTACCGTGCTAAAAATATTCTGATGCCTGCTTATAAACAACGGAAAAATCTAGAAAGATATTGTAATGTATAGAAAATATTGTACATATTGTCTGTGATTTCATTTCGAAAACCGGCCAAATGCGGGTCGGGTTCACACATTTAGGCTTCCGCACCAACCGCAAAATTGAGCTGGTTTTCATAGAAATACTAAGGAATTTTTAAAAAAAAAAATCTGATTTATATATTTATATTTGGTGGTAAAATATACGTAATGATAATAATGATACACATTTTGCAAACAAAAAGCTGACTTAGGTGGCTTCTCATTCCTTTGTTTTACAATATGTTTTGAAACAAAAATACACTATCCATACTAATATTATAAATGCGAAAGTCACCCGTCTGTCTGTCTGTTTGTTACCTCTTCACGCTTAAACCGCTAAACCGATTTAGATGAAATTTAGTATAGAGATAGTGTGAGTCCTGGGAAAGGACATAGGATAGTTTTTATTCCGGAAATCGTTCCTTAGGGGGTGAAAAGGGAGTAACAGTTTGTATGGGCGCCTACAACAAATAAATAGCAATTAATTGCAAAGGGGGGTCTCATCACTATTTTAATTTTATGTATGAACACAACCCTTCAAGGCACTGCAATAGTAACTTACCTACTATTTTTTTCCTATAATATCGTTTGCCAAGAGTGTAAACCCGCTAAATCCATTTCTTAACCTTTTTTCGTTTTACCCACCATTATGCAGCAAAAAAAGATGCATCGCCTGAGAAAAACAGCTACTGCCAGTTATTATAACAAATCTAATTTTTTGTATCAACACAACCCTGCAAGGCACTGCAATAGTAACTTACCTATTACATTTTTTCCTATAATATCGTTTGTTAAGAGCGTAAACCCGCTAAATCCATTTTTTAACTTTTTTCGTTTTACCCAACATTATGCAGCAAAAAAAAGGCATCGCCTGAGAAAAACAACTACTGCCAGTTATTTTAACAAATTGCTCAAATCACATATTGAGTAAAAAGTCAACTCCACGAGTTTATAAGTTATTGGTTAACTCCAATACTCCAATATACCCGCCAGTTTTGTAAGAATTTCGATCGCCTAGATGTGTGTTCTCGCATAAGATAATTTTGTTTCGTGTTTTTGTGTACGAAGAAGTATAACATGGCAAAGGTATGTTTTGGGGTTTATCTCTACTGTAAACTTCCATAATATGACGTCAACAGGTTTACACTATTAGGTGACGATATAACGAGTTGCACGCAGACGGAGTCGCGGGAAAAAGCTAGTCCTATATAAAAACGCAAGCGCTGCGCCGCGGCGCTGCCCAGTGTGCGCGCCAGCCACCACGGTCTCTTCAAATTTTAAACACTATTATGATTTATTCCATTCAGTAACTGTGACTCTAAACCCAAATTTCAGTCCTGTTTTCTAGATTAAAAACTACATATATAACTTTGTAATTCTATATAAAAACATGCAATTATAACATTACTTTTGCCGTTCACTTCATGTGCACTCACTTTATACCATAATCCCACTACTTATTAATATAAATGCGAAAGTTTAGATGTTTGGATGTTTGTCACTGAATCACGCAAAAACGGCTAAACAGATTAAGATGATTTGTATGCTAATAGTATATAATCTGGATTCACTTATATATATTATAAGTGTACTTTTTGTCCCGATGATCTTCCATCAAAGGGATATTAAATCGGGGATGCAAGTAAGGTCTATGAAACGGGGTGGTTTAATCCTCATACGCCATTCTACGATTTAAGTTTCAGCCAATTGGGAGTATAACAGCGTGTCAAGAAATTTAACTTAAAGCATAGCAGAATTGTAAACAAGTTGACGATTCATTATGTCAAAACCGAAGTATCATAATTCCTTCTGATTGTTGACGCTAGTTTTGAGCACAACCTTTTCGCAATTAGTTCTACTTTGCGTGTACATCAAAATGTATTTGCGATACTTCGGCATTGTTTTTATTCATATGCTTAAATACAAAAACTGCTGTATCAATGCACACTTTGTATCGTCGGTGTACCATTTAGTTTTGTCGTGCGTTATTTTTTACGTAATTGTTGACCCTTCACACCATAAAAACTGTTTGTTATAAGAGATCACTTGAGCTGGGCAGCCCAATCGTCAGCATAGACAGTTGGATGTACACTTAGAAGAGGGTCGAAAGTCTGTACATGGAAGATATTCGAAAAAAGTTGGCTAGGGATACTTAGAATCGATAACAGAAATCGTTTCAACAGTTTTAAGAATTTTTGTCGGTTTGTCTGTCTGTTTATATGTCTAGGCATCACGTGAAAACGAACGAAGGGAGTATAATTTATCCTCATTAATATGGCAACTGGATCTTCGGCGAAGACATAGCTCGGCCTTCGGCCTCGCATGCCTTGCCACTCTCCTTCGGCTTTTCAGTCATCAACCTTAAGGACATGAAGAATCTACTCTGTTGGGAGGCTCGGCCTTCAGCCTCGCGTGTCTCGCTTCTCTGCTTCAGGCCTTCGGCCGTCAGCCTTACATGAGAAGCGAGCGGGCTTTGTGTGATTATTCTCGCATGCCTTGCCGCTCTGCTTCCAACCTTCGGTCATCATACTTACATGAAGAACTCACTTAATCATTCGTTTTGACAATAGGATTTCTAGGGAATGTCATATTGACTGTAATCATTTCTTAAAGGGGTGTAAAGAAGGGTGAAAGATTGTATCATCATCATCATCTGAGGCGTTATAGCCGCGGGTGGGCCCTAGGCTAGCCTGGTCAAGCAAATATCTCCAGTCCGATCTATTCGTGGCTTTCCTTCTCCAACATGTCACCCCTAAGTTCCTGGTGTCCAACTGAGCTTGAGAAAGATTGTATGGGAAAACAAATCATTCTGAGGCGAGAACGAATTATACGCGGACGAAGTCGCGGGCAAAAGCTAGTATAGAAATTATATTCAAAGAGCTCTAAACAACGATATCCCACTCGCTGAGCAGGACAAAAAAAAACTTGTTTTTTTTATCTGTAAGAGCCCTTAAAACATCCCAAAATATTTTTTGACTTAATGTTTAGTAATTATTGTTTGGTGCCTTCATGTATTTTTTTTAAATTAAAATCAGTGCTGCCATCTTAACGCAACTTCGCCATAATTTTAGGTACTAATTAATGCATAGTATATTATTTAATACATTTATATTATTTATTATTAACATTCGAGGTGAGCTCGCTTCATCGTCGGCCTCATCTTTGCCCCCTGGCTAGATGCTGGCCAAGAGCAATCCCATTTTTTAATACATAAAAAAAACATCTTATTTGTGTTATATAACAAGTTTTATCTATTTACAGTCTCTAAAACACTAGGTGAAAAATTCGAGTCGAAAAAAAAAATTAAAGACTTCTGTCCTTATTTTTTTAAGTTATCGTAATGAATAACACAATAACATCACGATCATACTAGCACAATTACATAGTTTGCTGATTTATATTATACGTGTCGTGTGTTTTCTTATTATAATTATATGAATGATCTGATTTATATACTCTTATATACTACTCGGGCGAAGAGGACGGCATATCGAGCTAGTGTATCATGAGTTAAGTGTGTGTTGTATAGTGAGCGAACGAGACAAAAAATAGCTCTTATTAGCGCTTTAATATAGATATTAGCAAATCATTGTTAGTACCTTTACACACGCACGTTACGTTGTACACCATTTATAACTAAAGAACGGCCGGCCAGATTTTACTGATCTTTGATTTTTTGTATTTGTCTTTGCTCCGAATAGCAAAATAACTAAGTATTTAAGTATCGGCAAATATTCGATAAATGAAAAACATTATCTCGTACGCGGTATGTGTCGGGGGCGGAACGAAGTTTGCCGGGCCAGATAGTAAATATCTAAACACACATAGAAAACATCTATGAGTCAGGATCAATCTGGCCGGAATTCAAACCCAGGACCAATTTTGTAGGCAGGGTCGCTAAAATAAGGCCAAGTGTTCGACAATTGTTAAATTTTAATAATCAGGCATCTTATGCGTTTCTTTAGATTAGATTATTCTTAACTCTGTGCGGCCGTTAACTTTCCATTGCCAAAAATACATTGTATTTATTTTCAGCAAACAACCGGTGTTTTGACCCGATGTTTTGTGGAAAAAAAAATAGTTATTCATTCGCGGTACGGCACTGCCATGAGTCATAAAATGTGTGGAAACAAAATGCATTGTTTTCACACATTTTTTTTACCACACCCGTAATCATATTGTTTTTTTTAGGGTTCCGTACTTCAAAGGGAAAAAAGGAACTCTTATGGTCTCTTATTGTGGGGCAATTCGGTTCAGGTTGAGAGGGCATTTAAAGTACAAAAAAAGTGCATACGTGCTATCACAAACTCATGGTTAATGGATAGTTGCAAACCTTTATTTAAAAAATACAATATACTGACTTTGGCATGTATGTATATTAGAAAGGCCTGTCTGTTTGTCAAAGATCATAGGGACTATTTTCAATTACGTTCTGATGTGTCTACCGGAACACAAAGGGCACAGTACAGAAATCTCTTGTATCAACCTCGATGTCGTGCTGATATATATAGACGCAATGCCTACTATTCTTGCATATTAGTGTACAATAACTTACCAGACGAAATTAAACTTTTGTGCAATATAGAATTTAGAACAAAATTGACGAAATGGCTCTATGAACATTGTTTTTACTCCGTAAAGGAATTTTTGGACATTGCACGCAACTAAATTAATTTATAACCTTAAATTGTTTTCCTAATATCATTAGTTAGTTCATCAATATTTTTATTTGTAATTATTAATAGAGTATTATGCTTATATTTGCATGCCGTTTAAGGCTGAATACTGCGACTCACAATATAATGTGTTCACGCACCTACTCGCGACATCTAGCGCCCAGTGGCGATACTACACCAACCGGCCCTCCCGGACAGAAAATCTTCGCTCTCACTCGACACGATATACGGCACGACAAGCGCACGTTAACTTTTAAACGATATATATTTTTGTACAATTTCATTTTGCGCAATAAACGCACTTCGGAACTTTAATAATAAATTGCTTCATTGAATGGACCCTGGAAACCACCGAATCCTGCACATAATTGGTCTTCGAGCACGGATTCAGCGAGAAAGTCAGCTCGTCAGGACGACGAATTCCTTTACGAGAAGACACCAGCACCTCGCCGACGTCTGCAGCAGTGAACGGTCAGGTCTACCTATCCCGTCTATTCCTCTCCTAATCTAATTGTGTTAAAACCGTGTCGTTTTGTGCATTCCAGTGCGCTCGTTATCGCAAGTCACGCAGCGGCAGCTTTGTCATCTACCGCACCCGTTCGCGTTAATACACGTAAGTTATTTCAATTTCACTTAATCTTGCAAAATGGGTGAAGGGGATGAGGCTGGTGCAAAGTTGATTATTCCTGGTGGGTCAGGAACACCTAGGAAAAACCAGGACTCCGCAATTTCAGACCTTCGAAAACAAAGAGGTCACATGAAAGGTAGATTAACTCAATTTAAAAAATATGTTGACTCCTTTCTAGCGGTGTCTCCTTCTAAAGTACAAATTGCCGAGTTAAAATTACGTATGCAAGCGGCTACAGAGATTTTTCAAAGTTTTAATGAAGTCGAAACACAAATTGAACTTTGTACTCCAGACTCGGAAATGTGTGCAAATTACGAATATGTAGAAACACTCGAAATTTTGTATTTTCGTACTATGGCTAGCGCTAATTGCCTAATCGAAAGTGTAGAAACAAATAACGGTCCTATTGCAAGTTGTAGTCATACCGCGCACAAACCGTTATCAAATCTGAAACTACCTGAAATAAAATTGCCTTCTTTCGATGGTTCGTATGATCGTTGGCTCGAATTTAAGAATTCATATGAAACTATGATTCACAAACATTCCGATCTCGATGTGATTCAAAAGTTTCATTATTTGCGATCGTCACTAAGCGGTAGTGCATTACAAGTAATTAGTGCATTAGAATTTACGGCATCTAACTACATTCAAGCATGGGAATTACTTGAAATTAGATTTCACAACCCTAGGCTTTTAGTACACAACCATGTAAAATCGTTGTTTAATATTTCAGCCTTGAAACAAGAATCTTCGACTCAGATACGTAAATTGATAGACACTATTTTACGTAATTTACGTGCTTTAAAAACGTTGAATGAACCTACTGATTCGTGGGATACGCTATTAATCCACTTAATTGTGTCAAAACTCGATGCTACCACGGAACGTAAATGGGAATCCCACATAGGGTCTATCACAGATAAGCCAAGCAATAATGAGTCTAAGAAACTTAAGCTGGAAGATCTCTTATCGTTTCTCAGAAACCGGGCTGATACGCTAGAAATGATAAACTCGAGTCATTCTAAATCAACGATTGTGACTAATAATAATAAGCATAATTACGCGTCTAACAAACTCGCGCAAGTAGTTAGTTGTGTCTCTGCCAGTACAAATGCGACCAAATCTAAGTCGTTCAATAATAAACCTTTTCGATCCTGTGCGTTGTGTAACGAGAATCATGCGCTGTATACGTGTGTTAAGTTTTTGAATCTACCTATCCAGGATAGATTAAATTTAGTTCGTAACAAAAACTTGTGCATCAATTGTTTGCGTGAGGGACATTCCTTAAATGAATGTTTATTCGGCCCATGCAAACAGTGTCAACAAAAACATAATAGCTTATTGCACGTCGAGAGTAGCCGCAGTGAGAATGTGTGCGTGAGGCCGTCGAATGCGCCTGCACACAGCGCTCACTCATCGGTAGCGAGTACGTCTAGCTATTGTGCGTCAGCTGACCGCGCGCCAGTGGCTCAGTGCAGCGAAGGCGCCGTGGAAGGAACAGGGTTCATTCCCCAGCAAGTTTTACTTTCAACTGCATTAATTGAAGTAGCTGACGCGAACAATAAATTTCATACGTGTCGAGCTCTTCTGGACAATGGGAGTGAACATTGTTTTATTACGGAAGAATTAAGGAAACGATTAAATGCGAATAATATACAGTCCACTATTCAGATCTCGGGTGTAGGACAATCTGTCACGCAGTCGAGTCATTCATGCGATATAAATATTCGTTCGAAAATAAACGATTATCATACGTCAATAAAATGTATTGTCTTGCCGCGCATAACTTCTAGTTTGCCCTCGACTTACATTGATCTTGATCTTATACGTATTCCTGATAACATTCAGTTAGCAGACCCCACATTTAACGTACCAACCAAAATCGATATACTTATCGGTGCGGATAAATTTTGGGACTTATTAGACGAAAATAGGATTCGATTATCAACTGGACCATACTTACAAAATTCGAAGTTAGGCTGGTTGTTATCTGGTCCGATAAATACACGACACTTGCGCATTAATAATCAAGTCCAGTGTAATTTTACTCAAACGATTGACGCTCAACTCAGAAAATTCTGGGAAATTGAGGACATTCCGCAAGTAAATTGTGTTCTTACAGCTGACGAACAGATATGTGAGGATCTTTTTACAAATACGACGAAACGCGAAAGTAACGGTAGATTTTCCGTACGCATGCCGCTAAGAGAATCAGCTGACTCGTTAGGCGATTCTTACACGTTAGCAAAAAATCGATTTTTATCCTTAGAACGTAAACTTGAACGTTCGCCGGAATATAAACGTTTATATTGTGACTTCATGCGCGAATATGAAGAGATGGGTCACATGACTCGTATAAACGAATATGGTGCGCTGAATTATTTTCTCAGTCACTTTGGAGTATTTCGGGCGAGCAGTAGCACGACCAAACTGCGTGTAGTTTTTCATGGTAGTGCTCCTACCACCACGAATAAATCCCTAAACGATATTCAATTACCGGGACCAGCACTCCAAAATGATATTTTGTCCATTTTACTTCGTTTCCGTCAGTACAAATACGTAGCTTGTGCTGATGTGGAGAAAATGTTCCGGCAGGTTTTGATTCAACCAGATCAGAGATGCTTACAAATGATTCTCTGGCGTGAGAAACCCACTGATCCGTTATACATCTACGAACTCAATACGGTGACATATGGAACTGCAAATGCACCATATTTGAGTATGCGATGTATACGACAGTTAGCTTCAGAATGTGGTGATGACGTCATCGCGCGCGTTATCAACCAAGATATATATTTGTAGACGACTTAATTACGGGGGATGACGACTTCCGAACACTACTCGATATTTGTCAAAAAACGTATGACGTTCTGCAATCAGGGTGTTTTCCTTTGCGTAAATGGACCTTTAACCGTGACGTAGTGCACGATGAATCTAAGGAACATTTTGTTGGTGAACACACACAGAACAAAACTCTCGGGCTAGGCTGGGATAATACACGCGATGAATTGTATTTTACCACAAAGATCGATCCGCTGCCTAACTCGTCACACTTAAATAAACGTATGATGCTGTCAATTATTTCACAGATTTACGACCCGCTAGGTTTGCTCTCTCCCGCGGTGATAGTTTCCAAAATTTTACTACAAAGACTTTGGTTAAGTAAAATCGATTGGGACACTCCTGTGCCTAGAGACATCGCGTTAACATGGCATAGTTTTATGGACACTCTGCACTGCTTAAACGATTTACGAATTCCGCGTCATGTAAGGGGTGAACACACAGGAGGTTCAGAACTTCACATTTTTTCTGATGCATCATTACATGCTTACGGTGCATGTGCATATGTTCGGTCATACGAGAATGGGTCAGATGTCACTGTGAAATTATTGTGTAGTAAAAGTAAAGTAGCACCACTAAAATCACTAACTATTCCGAAACTTGAACTTTCTGGCGCGCTGGTCGCTGCCCGCCTTTATAAGAAAATATTAGATTCCTTAAGGTTAGTATTCACTAACGTTTACTTTTGGACCGACTCGACAATAGTCATGGGGTGGATTCGTATGTCTCCACATTTATTAAAACCATTCGTTCAAAATCGAGTAACCGAAATAAACGAACTGACTGGTAATTCGACATGGTTACACGTAAATAGCGGAGATAACCCGGCTGACTTATTGTCGAGAGGGGAAGGTCTAGATAGTTTAATTAACTGTAGTTTATGGTGGAACGGACCTTCATTTTTACACGAACCAAAATCGGAATTTAGTAATAACAAATTCAATCAAAATACAGTAATTGATGATTTACCCGAGTTACGATCGAAAACTGTAAGTTTGGTTTGCAATCCATGCGATGCAACATTTAATTTCGATAGATGTTCATCATACATAAAATTAATTCGTATCGGCGCGTATGTACTCCGCTTTATTCATAACTCACGCATTAACTCGGAGCGTAAACAACTTCGCCAAACCGGTTCATTATCAGCGGATGAGCTGGGTGCATCACGTCGCATGCTAGTTAGATTCGCACAGATGCAATCATTTCCGGACGTTTACGATAACTTACTTAAAAATAAACCCATTAAGACGAACGCTAAACAATATAGTCGTATTTCTAGTCTTAACGTGTTTTTAGACGATCATAAGTTGATTAGAGTCGGTGGTAGACTGTGCAATTCAGCTAGTTTCGACTACAACAAGAAACATCCAGTGTTATTGTGCAGTAAACATAGTTTCACGGTGTTATTGTTCAAGTACGAGCACAAGGGGCTGCTTCATGCAGGCCCACAGCTCCTCCTATCCACTATGCGTGAATGTTGGTGGCCATTAGGTGCAAGGAACCTAGCGAGGAAAATAGTTCAGCAATGCGTTACCTGTACTCGATTTAAAGGTAAGGTTCTTAGTCCTATTATGGGTAATGTTGTTTTAGACCGGTTAGAACCTAGTTTTACCTTTGTTCGTACCGCGACGGATTATGCGGGGCCAATGTTCATCCTAAATCGAAAGGGAAGGGGAGCTCAACTTATAAAATCATATGTTTGTTTGTTTATATGTATGGTTACACGAGCCGTCCATTTAGAACTTGTTACGAGTCTCTCCACTAATGATTACATATTAGCGCTTAAACGATTTATTAGTAGAAGAGGTAAACCTCATGTAATATTTTCCGACAATGGAAAAAACTTTGTAGGCGCTGAAAAAGAGTTTTCATTATTTCTTAAAAATAATTCGAAGGCAATAGTCGACTTTGCAGCTAATGATAGCATTAAATTCAGCTTCATTCCTCCTTATTCTCCACATTTTGCTGGATTTTGGGAAGCTGGAATAAAGGCGTGCAAATTCCATTTAAAACGGGTTGTAGGAAATGCTAGACTAACGTACGAAGAGTTTAGCACGGTTTTAACACAAATCGAAGCCGTCCTAAACTCCCGTCCCATGTCACCTATGTCCGCAGACCCTAATGATTTGGATCCAATTACTCCAAGCCATTTCCTGATATTTCGACCACTGACCAGCCCTGCAAGCGAGGACCTGACAGCTGAGCAGCCATCCCACCTGTCACGCTACGCCAGACTCGAACAGCTACGCCAACACTTCTGGCAGCGCTGGGCCAAGGAGTACATTGCAGAGCTCCAGCTTAGAACGAAGTGGAAGACGAAGAAAGACGACATAACCCTAAACAGCCTCGTCCTAATCAAAGACGATAACTTGCCACCACTCAAATGGCGGTTAGGCCGAGTCACGCGTCTGTATCCCGGAAACGACGGTGTGTCCCGCGTCGCCGACATCCGCACAGCGACGGGTACCATTAGACGAGCTTTTTCAAAGATCTGCCCGCTACTACCAGAGCCGGCAGTCCTCGACGGGTGAAGACTCCTGTTGGGAGCTGGTGCTCCCAAGGCCGGGGGCATGTTCACGCACCTACTCGCGACATCTAGCGCCCAGTGGCGATACTACACCAACCGGCCCTCCCGGACAGAAAATCTTCGCTCTCACTCGACACGATATACGGCACGACAAGCGCACGTTAACTTTTAAACGATATATATTTTTGTACAATTTCATTTTGCGCAATAAACGCACTTCGGAACTTTAATAATAAATTGCTTCATTGAATGGACCCTGGAAACCACCGAATCCTGCACATAATGTTAACATCTTATGTACATATTCTTGCAAATAAACTTTACTTTACTTTACTTTACTTTACTTTACTTTACTTTACTTTTCACTCGTGTGTCTGTCCGACCATCCATCCGTCCGTCCGTGTGTGTCAGCTAATTTCATCATCATAATATCAGCTGAAAGACTTCCACTGCTGGACATAGGCCGCTCTTAAAGAGTACCACAATGACCGGTCCTGCGCCACCCGAATCCTGCGGACTCCCGCGACCAGGTCATCAGTTCACCTTATAGGGGGCCTACCCACGCTGCACCTTCTAGTACGTGGTCGCCATTCGAGGACCTTTCCACCCCAACGGCCATCGGTTCGACGTGCAATGTGCCCCACACACAGCCACTAATAATTATAATAATCTAATAGCATTTATTTTTCGAACCGTGAGATGTTCGAGAAGACAAGTACGGTTGCCAGATTTTTTGCACTTTTAGCACCACCCAGGGGTCACGTGTAGGTTAATGGTGGGTACTCCCTACGAACGTGGTGCAACTACGACCTCCCTTTGTCAAGTGAGTGGGCAACTTGAATGTTAGAAGTTCTCAAGTCGCCCGAAGGCCTCTAACATGGCTTAACGACTGCTGTCATAGACAACAGCCGGGATCAACGGCTTAACGTGCCTTCCAAAGCACGGGAGCGCTCAGTTAGTAACTACTTAAAGCGGTCACCCATCCAAGAACTGACCTGCGCCCACATTGCTTAACCTCGCATACCGCACGCTGTTCGCGGGCGCCGCTGGGCCACGAGCGCTCCCACAGCCACTTAAGCTTAGCGATATGGACTTCGGAGGGCTATAAAATATAATTCTATTTTC
The DNA here is from genome assembly GCA_905163555.1 of Notocelia uddmanniana. NCBI lineage: Eukaryota > Metazoa > Arthropoda > Insecta > Lepidoptera > Tortricidae > Notocelia > Notocelia uddmanniana. The sequence goes on from LR991057.1 coordinate 8,969,633, forward strand.
GTCTGACTCTGCAATGCTCGTTCGTTAAAATTGTTATAAGAATTTGTTAATCTACTTACCTCGATGACGTGCATAATTCAATCATTTGTCTTGACGGTATGACGCTCATTCCTTGGAAGCTAGGGAGGACGCTTGTGTGGGACGCAACCTGCGTTGATACGCTCGCGCCGTCCCACCTCCAAGCGACCTCCTCTAAGGCTGGGGCTGCGGCTGCCACGGCAGAGCAACACAAGCGGCGCAAATATGCCGTCCTCAGCGAGGGCTACATGTTTGCGCCGTTTGGTGTGGAAACACTGGGGCCGTGGGGACCGGGCGCGAAAGCACTATATAAAGAGATTGCGGACCGTCTCATTGAGACGTCAGGTGACCAGAGGGCTGGCAGTTATTTTGGCCAGAGGATAAGTTTATCTATCCAAAGGGGCAACGCTGCCAGCCTTCTGGGCACCATAGCGTGTGATGGAGACCTGGGGGGCATTTACTTTTTATAGGTATAGTTATTAATTTAGATTTAGGCCTTAGTTAGTAATCATATTTGTTTTTGTTTCTTTAAACCTGTCATGTATATTTTGTGTTTTATGTGTTTATAATAGATTGTAATTTTGAACTTTTTGATATAATAAACAAGATTTGTCTTATGATTTATTTATTTTGTCTTATTTGAATTGTCATTTTCATGTGATAAGTGTAGGTAAAATTTAATAATTATTTTGGATTTAAGAGTGTCATTGAGCTAGAAATATCTGCATACCAAGATAGTGGTGAATTGTGATAAGCTGTGTTGTCAAATCATATCCGTCATCTACTATGTGATCACCATGATTCAGGCAATTAAAAAACTATGGCTACGATTGTATCGGTTACTTTGGTGCTACTGCGGATGGCCTTATTTCGATCGCACAGATTTACTCCCAGCCCTTACTAGGCGACCACGTTTCAGTAACATATGTCATCACTGGCAACACACACTGGTCAAAGACTCTTGTCTTGAGGCACAGCCAATTTGCTCCAAAACTACTCGACCAATTGAGTTGGGTACCAATATGTAAGTCAGTGACGTACATGTAACGTAAATAAATGGATCTTAAACACGGGGGCCACAATTAGAATATAAAAATAAAAAGTTTTTCAAACTATATCGTGTGACATATTACATAAAGGGGCTCGTTGTAAGAATCTCAAATAAATATATGTTTATAGTTAAAAAATAGTATGTATGTATAACACTTTATTGATAGTTTTGAAATAATTTACGAGAGTAGGCAAAAATAGACAACATACTGGGCCTCAAAATTTTGAAAAATTACCGACAATAGTCCTTTACGTCATATTACAGGAAAACTTATAAGGTCGTATCTTCATAGGGAACTCAAGGCACTTACGTCCGTTTGTTTGGGCAAGATAGTTTTTCAACGATAACTCAAAAACCGTTGTACTTGTAATCTTGTTCAAACCGAAAGTCGTTGAAATTATTTATTAATATACATCACTTCTTTTTCAGAATTTTTAAATTCATGATTTAGAAATTAGAGGAGGAGGGGGGGGGGGGGGACAGTTTTTAGGACTTTTACAGCTAATATCTCACCAATGGTTGACTAAATTGGGAAAAAACGTAGAAACCTCTTTATAATTTTTAAAGGCCTATCCATAAATACCTCGCACGCCTACGTGCATTGAAAAAAAAAGGAATATCTCCCGGTTCCATGTATGGGGTGCCCCCCCAAATAAAATTAAATATTTTTTCCTCATTTTATATGACTTTTCTCTAGCAGTTTATAGAATACACCTTTCTACCTAATTTGATAACTGTAGTGCTTATAGTCTCCGAGTAAATCGGCTGTGACATACGGACGGACGGACAGCCATGATGAAACTATAAGGGTTCTGTTTTCGCAATTTTGGCTACGGAACTCTAAAAAGGGTGACAACAACAAGGGTAAGGGTAACAGGTAAATTGTATCAGTCTAGGTTTCCTGAAGACTTGAGACCCAACAGGGTATCTAAAACATGGTAATTGTTTGCTCTTGTAATTTTATTCTCAAAATGCTTGTATTCCGGAGATCAAAGTAATCTAATTTTACTTAATAATGATCTGCCTCTGGGGCGGTGGAGATGTCGTGTCATCGCGGAAAAAAGCTCCTCAGTGGGAAATAAAATGGAAGTCTCCAATTTCATTACGGTGTTTTACGGCCTGAATACTTGATTTGATTTAAATACGATTGTTGAGCAGAATGCCGCTTATAGCTCAAAGGACGGTTAACTTCAAACAGATGGTTTTTGTTTTCTGGGATTAATAATGTATTTTACAATCGTAGTATTTTTACAATACTTAGTGTGAGTTACTAATGAATACGCGGGAGTTACTTTCGTTTTTAATTCTGGATTAAACTAAAGACTACCATTTTAATCGATGCAAACTGAAATGTTTAGACAATTTCACTCTTCTTGGATTCGACATTGATTCCAGTAGGTATAAACTGGAAAGCCCATATGCAAAAATCAAGAAAAAATGTCTAAATTCAACTATGCCTTGCGAGAATTAAAGAAATAAACAAATTTACAGTCTGCCAAAATAGCTTACTACGCTTATGCTCAAAACTAAACTCATGACTAAAATACGTCATTCTTTGGGGAAATAGCACAGATGTAAAAGATTTGTTTTGTTGACAGCATAAAAAATGTATACGCACTGTCAAGTCCAGATCTGATAGCTGTAAGCCCTTTTTTAGAAAATATGAAATTTAATATTAACTCTAACGTAATTGACGAGCCTCCACGCTTTAAAACTATTAGCCTTGCCAATAACTTCAAAGCTAAAGAGCCCAGATGTCATTAAAGTTAAAATATACAGGTTGTTTGGTAGCTAGGTGCAAGGAACGAAATTTAAGACACGCTTAAGGAATTTCCTGACAAAAAATAGTTTTTATGTATATAGATTAGAAAATTATTTGGCAATAAAACCACCTCCTAGAAAATCACCTAATCATTTGCACAGGCTGTGACCTGTCTATTCATACTCTATGTATTGTATAAAAATAATAATGTAGTAGAATAATCCAAAAATTGATTAAATTTTCAATTTCAGGTAGCTTTATTTAGATATTTTTTATTGCTGCAATGCCCTTTTTAGTGTTTTTGGTGTTAGTTTAAATAAATACTAAATTATTCATTGTATAGTATGAAGTAGTATAAAATTCACCCTATCAGGGCCCATAAGAAACTTATACCTACTTAATAATATTACAAAACCTGTTACCATGGATGCAATTAAATACCAAATGTACCCATTTCATTTGCTTTTGAGTGTAGAACTACACTCAAGAGCAAATGAAATGGGTACATTTGGTATTGAATTTCTATGCAAAGCGTTCCCATTTTTTGCGCTCGAGTGTAGGTACATCCAGGCGTACGGCTGGCCACCATCCTTACCTGGTCGAAATTCCTCTAATTCTAACCAAGCGCTTTGCATCTCATTTTATAATGCGCACTTCTAAGGTTTGGAATTCTCTGCTGGCATGTATATTTCCGAGTTCATATAACCTAACCTAAACCTTTTTAAGGTACGAGTGAATAGGCATCTCCTGGGTGAGCTCGCTTCATCGTCGGCCACATCTTTGCCCCCCGGCTAGATGCTGCCCAAGAGCAATCCCATTATTAATAAAAAAAAGGTACTTAGTTCACTCATTTCGTAGAACTAACTGGGCATGTTTGATTTTGCGTAGTGGACTGCAATCTTCGTCCTAGCTATAAAGGAGAGCAAGATTTCTGAATGTCCTAATTGCCTTGTTCAGACCACGTTCCGCAGTGCTTTATATCTAAGACTAGCATTTTATGGCTGCTCACTGTTTTTGTCCCTATCTCGTGTTTATCGAATCAGATTAAGTGAAGGACCAATATATCGATTACGCTGACATAAAAGGAGTTGTTCCTTTCGGTCAGCAACTGGAATTCGTTCACATAGTTTAACTTAAGCCTCATATTATATATGTACGTCTTAGCAACGATAATTAATTAATAATAAAATAAATAAATAAGACGGGATAAACTTACTCAAATTGTCCTAGTCCCAAATTAAGCAAAGCTTGTACTATGGGTCCTAGAAGACGATATACATACTTAAATATATAAATAAATACTTAAATAGATTTAAAACATCCAAAACTCAGGAACTCTGGTGTTGCGAGTGTCCATGGGCGGCGCTAATCGCTTACCATCAGGCGATTCGTCTGCTGGTTTGGCTCCTATGTCATAAAAAAAACAAATATTCGTGTCACCGCACAAATAATGCCTTTTTTGTGGAGAAAATCTGCGATTCAGGTATCCAGTAATCGGGGAATGACTGAGTTATGTGGTATTTCTATCCACTAAAAACTCCACGGTGACCGCCATCTGCGCTCTACTGCGGAGGACTTCAGGATCTCAGAACTGAACGCACTGGAGCCCTTCCTTGCGCTTTACTCCTTTTGGCTCCTATATCGACGTCACCTTCCCTGCGGTTGATAGTCGGGCACAGTGGTTCCCGCCACGTGGTGTACGTGCAACCCCGGTGACCCCTTTAGTCGCCTTTTACGACAGGTGGGGGAGACCGCAGACCTATTCTTGCCCGAGTGCACACGGATGACACAAATAATGCCCTGACCGGGATTCGAACCCGGGACCTCCGTCTTCGTAGGCCGTCATTACCAACTAAGCCAGACGAGATCTCAGCTTGCACAAGTTGTTTAGTGAAATTGCGAAGCGTCTGGTTGACGTTTCTGACGTAACTGGTGACCGAAGAGCTGGCGACTTCCTCGCTCAACGTATCAGCATCATCAGCATTGCGATACAGAGAGGAAATATCACTAGCATCCTCAGTACAATGCCTTAAGGCCTTAAGGGCCTGTTTTAGATTTAAGTAAGTTTTTGGTTAAGTATTCTTGTATATATTTTCTTCGTATATAAATAAAATGAATTAAAGCCAAAGTGGTCGTCAAATAATATTCGCTATATAATAGTATACTGCATACGTTCTGTTCTGCGGCAATGCTAGGTGTGTTTTGCACATTAGTGCATGCCTGCTGGCAGGCCTGCGTCTGCCAGTGTCTTGTTCTAATTGAATTCGCTGCACCTCTCAAACCCAGCCACACTACAGTGCCAAATGATAAGTGCACAGCGGTTTTTATACGTTACTGCGGGGTGTATTTGATATTGTTACGCTTCAGAGTGTATGCAATTACCCTGCTGATTTTTAATAAATATATGAATGGTCGTATAAAGAGAGCACACATCTGAAATGGGTATGTCGCTTTGATGTCCACAGTTAGATTCAAAGTCCACCTCTAAGGCAGTATTGTTTCGCAATGGATGTGTGGCACCTTCTAATGCACTTATATCTGAAAGTAGATATTTGAATTCGTTTTTACACATTCCTCCATAAAACTAAATTTATCCACCGTGAAGAAAAAGAAAAATTGTTTCAGTATGTGCAATAAAAATATGTTTCAGCAATACTTTACCTTTCGTACAGCTTATGCTTAAGTACTCATCAGTGCCATCGAAAAATAATTTTGTCAGCCTGGTAGCCTAGTTAATAGTAACACTTCCTACGAAGCAGGAGATCCCGGGTTTGAATCCAGGTAAGGGTATTTGTTTCTGTGAGCAAAAATATATGTTCCTGGGACTTGGATGTTTTCTATTATTAAGTATTATATCGCCGTCTAGTACTCATAACACAAGCCTTATTAAATGTGGGACTAGTTCGATTTGTGTAAAAGATTGTCCCCTAATATAAAAAAAGAAAACAGAAACGTAAAATACAAATTACTAAAGCAATGTCAGTATTATTCCTTCCGAAGGCAATTCTTTGTCAAATTATCCACTGTCTCGTAGTAATGTTCGTGTAGGTATTGTATAGGTATACACTAATATATCATATCATTTATTTTCATAATTAGGCTTCACATTCTCTTTACAAACGAATTCCTTTTCCTGTTGCCCGCCTGTAACTCATATCACGTTCCTACTCAGCAGTCTATCCTACGCCACTAATACCTTTGTATACATCCACTGCAACCCGTACTCTCAAGCACATCGGCCCTCCACACAACTCGCACATCGTTCTTTCCTCCTCACATCAGATTGGAGTAACAAAGACATCCTGACTCTGCGCACCGAGTATTTCTAGAAGACTGTGCAAGAGAAACCACTTACTTTATTGGGGCGATGCGAACAATTTACTTTATTTGTATATTCTGGCCGTATTCAGGGTAACTGAAACTGAATTAGGCTCTCCATGGGCTCTCCGGAAGTTTGGTACCTGCGCGGTCGGCCAACTCTGTAATTTGGACAATTCAAATACAAAGTTCAAACTCCAATGCTGAGAGAATACTAATTATATTCATTTTAGTTCCTACAGTAATAATATAGATACCAAATTTTTTTAAGTGAAGAATTATAATAGGTTTTCTTCATATCTTTTTTATCTCTTTATGCAACTCGTCATGATATTCACCATTTAATAATACTATTAGAAGCGTAGTCGAAAACTTATGATAGTTATGATGCATGTGACTGAATGAAGAATAACTCAATAAGCGTCGTCATAAATATATTCACGTCATGGCGTAACCTTATTAAAGCGCTGTAAAAACCGTATTTTTTATAGGTTCCAAATTATCATAGCATCGTTCAATATATTATAACTACTCGTTAATTAAAACCCATTATGCCGTCTAGAACTCACGTATTTATTACATAGTGTACGTGACAACATTCGCTATGTCGTTTTATTTAATGTTTGTTGAAAAAACTCTGAATAACCGCTCCTGGCATGTATCCGTGCATCTTTAGCCTATGCACGTACGTTTTGGTAAACAATTTAGCGGATAAGTGCTCACGCCAGCACTAAACGCCTTGCTACATACTCTTAGCAAACTGCTGATGCTGCCAAATACCTATGCTGCCAGTACGAGTAGGTGTAGGTTTTATTGAGATACTTATGGCTATCTACACCAAAGCGGGAAGAAAACTGTCAGCATTGCATAGAAAATCTATCTCTATGCATATTCATTCCTCATATATTACTTAAGCAGCAGGTTCCATTTTGAGGAATACACATATCTCAATACCTAAATACATACACGTACTATAATAGACTAGTGGTATTGATTCGCGGTGGCGGCGGTTAACTTAGTGGTGATCGTGGTCTTTCTGAATTACTGACTAAACTGACTAGGATGCCAGTGGTTCCTGATTCAGTCTCGTACGTCATGATTATACATATTACTCTTAAGGGAAGCTTACTGCGTAAACGCGTTCTATCCTTTCTTGCTCTTGTACCATTATTGGATCATACTACGAATGGTACTACTGACACATTTCTGTATCGTTAGTGCTTTTACAGAATTATAATGTCCATGTTCAAATGTCCATGGTTTATTTGCTAAACAATTGACAATGGTACAATCAAGAGCAAAAGTAAGTTAACACTTTTTCACCTTCATCACAATGGAATAAGATGCGATAGTGTTAACTTACTTTTGGTCTTGACTGTACTACTGATACATTAAAAAAAGCTACCGTAATACTATAAATTAATAGTTGGTTGTACAGCAAGTGCAGAAAATAAGGAATTTTATCAAAGACAAGTTATCGAGCCGAGCCACATGCGAGGGTTTATCGACGTATCCGCTCAGCTTTTCAAGTGGAAACTTCTTTGTTAGCAACTGGTATGAGTTAACTGCCCTACACTCATCGTTTTATTACCATTAATAACGCTAGATGGCGCTGAAAATTTAAGACTGCGGTGCTCGGCTCACATGCCTTTCCTAATGGAAGGTTGAAAGCGAAAAGGTCAATCAGTTGATCAACCTGCATTAGACGAATATGGACAAGTATAGTGAGTAGTACCTACTGAGGTAGCACTAGTGTATGTATATACATATATTAAAATCAACAGCACAGTTGTGTGTCACTAGTACCATTGATATTATCGCTTAATGGTACTAACGCATAATGTATCTCAAGTACCTATTATCAATTGATCGTATAGTACAGTTTAATTGAACTAGCGGTACATAAGTGTGTCACTAGTTCCATTGATGGTACAATCGAATGGTACTAGAGCAATAATGCTTCGTAGAGGTCGATCCAATACCGAAAAAACAGGCTTAAATACATAAAAGCTTTAAGTTTCTGCTGTCGCTTCGTAGGACGATTGCAATGGCTGTAACGCGCGAGCGCGGACGCTGCCAAAACGTAATCTTTTAATATCGCGGTCGACCGCTCTCGGATCCCTAGCAACCGCAAGTACAGACACCACACACGGACCAAAGTGTCGGAATTACCTTAATATATATTGAAATTAGATTTCGGAATTGAATCAAGTTTGGCATCTTTGGTGGACATCAAAGATATGCGCATATTTGTTGTAGGTGTCATATTTCGCCTGTTCCCAACAGCATTGCGATTTTAAGTACCTCTTTATTATATGACAATGAATATTTTATTTACAGGGTCTTGTTAAGAAATTTGCGTCTTTTTTATTATTTCATTATAAAGGATTAAGCTGCAAAAATAATGCTGACTCGATGTTACTCATTTTAGAAGCATTATCTTGCTTTATGGTATGAATTAACTCCTCTGATCTCAGTAGATCGACTGAATTTGTACGTAATTGAATATTTTACCCGACAACCTCTACTTTTTATACAACGACGGTGGAAAACGAGCTTACGGCCATAGTGTAGTCTACCAAACTGCGACTCCAGAAGAATTACAAGTGCGTTGGTGACCTTTATTGACGAGGATTCGTTGTGTTGACAGCTATAGCTCTATAGAGACATATGCAGGTCCCTCACTCTCAATAAAATGCATTCTCAGGAGCTCTGTTGACCTTAGTTACCACCCGGAACAGAACACCAGTACCTAAGAAGCAAGTAATGATGTTATTAATTATTATCGCTGCGGTCTTCTGTAAGGTGGTGGTAATGCCCCAATTGGACTGCTACAAATTCGAGCGAGATAACGTTCCGCAAGTAGTGTTGTTATTATGGCTGCGTTCTTCTGTAAGGTGGAGATACTTCACCAATGAGGCTGCTCTAAATTCGAGCGATATGGCGTTCCTAATATACTTGGTTGAGTAGAGCGATAGCCGGAAATAATGGGTTTAAATAAGGATGTAACGGGGGATTTTCAGAGGAGCGAGCATTTGAGGATATGATCCACTAGGTTTTAATAATATATGTAGGTACTTTACACATTTATGATTATCATTCAGATTATATTTTATCATATAGCATTAATAATTTGAATTAGCGCAATTATTCAATCAAGCGTTATTGTAATTTTCTTCTTCTTAAAATGACAGATTTTTAAAATCCTGGAATAGCACAATCGACTTGCAGGTTGCAATTTCAGATAGTTTACCCTCCATGAAATTGAGGGAGGTCTATGTCCAGCAGTGGACGTCCTTCGGCTGATATGGTGATGGTGGTGGGGGATTTTACTTATCGAATTAGTGCTAAAAAAGATCTACTTTTAATTTCCTTTACAAAAAAGTTATAATCGACCTGCAAGTCCTAGCATCTTTGGCTGACTGTATGTCGCATTATTGCTTCTTTATTAGGTTAGGAGCGGGCAGCGGCGATCGCTTTCTTGATGAAAAGTAAACGCATTTCCTTCTTCTTGGTTACCTGTTGAGTAATATAGTTTATTTCCTTCTTAGCTAATGCTGTGCAAAAAAGGATAAAACGTCACTACTTTGGCTACCCGTGGTAACTCTCCCATTGAAAAAATTATAGCGTGCTCCACACTTACTTTTACAAGCAACAAGCAAGTTCCCGGTAATTATGCCTGAAGCAGTCTACTGAGAAAACGGAAGTATCGGTAACAGGGAATCCGTAAACAAGGCCACGTCTTTGACATTAAGGCTGGGTTGCACCAAACCGTCTGTAATCGTAAGCTGTATTCGTTATAATTTCAATGTATGGAAAGTTTGACAAGTTTCTATGGGATGACAGCTAGCGCCGCCATATTTAACGTTGATCAGCCTGTGATCGTAAGTCGGTGCAACCCAGCCTAAATCTATGAATATATTATCTGTTTTAAAGTAAAATAAACGAGCGTTCCAGTCCTTGACAATACGCAAAAAAGAAACGAATATACTAATAAGGGCCTTATTAGTATATTCGTTTCTTTTTTTATATAATTATTAGGTTGCAGTTACAAAATAAAACATAACGTATTATTTTTTAAAGTTTCGTAAATGTTTCTCAAATGACTAGGAAGCATTTCAATAAATACTTATTTAATCTTAGGTTTTACCTACCTTTACTGGTTTTATTTCTCTTAAGTCCTAAACTTTAAGTTTATCAGTGGATCCAAAATTGCTTTGCCTTCCCATTTAAATTAAAGTTTAAATATTTGTTCGCACCGATATCTCCCGCCGGCATCTTGCCATAATCGGCTGAAGTTTTAAATTGCGGCCCGCCTGGCGCGGCGGAGACTTCATAGTAGAAAGATGCATTAGTAGAGCAAATAAACGCTTAGGTAAAATGTATGACCAGTTTATGGCGTTGTCGTCACTTCCCACACGGTAGGTCCAGGGTTTATCACCGTAAAGTGTACAAGAAAATAATGCTACAAGATTGTAAGGTTGACAGGCTAAGAAAGCGAGCATCTGAGGATATGATCCACAAGTTTGTAATAATATGTGTAGGTACTTTACACATTTATGAAATTTATTATCATTCCGATTACATTTTATCATTCCTTACCATCTTATTCTTATTTTATAGCGTTAATCATTTGAATTAGCACAATTATTCAATCAAGCGTTATTGTAATTTTCCTCTTCAAAAATGACAGATTTTAAAAATCCGGAATCGACTTGCAGGTTGCAATTTCAGATAGTTCTAAATTGCCTGCATTTTCATGTCCACTTGTCATGATTATTGACATTGTAACTTGTGAGGGCACGCAAGTCATCTCTGACAACGTCTACTATGAACTATGATGGATAGACGTTGTTTAACATATGAGATCCTTTTTATCCTGGAAATGAGTAAAATGGGGGTTAAAGTTTATATGAGAATACGGTTATTCATTTCAACGCCTTACGAGAATTTCATAGCAAAAGCGGGTGCCTATGGCGATTAACGAACCTATGCGGACGAAGCGGGCACAAACTAGTGGCCAATAAATAATAAAATAAATAAACTGAAAACTCGAGAGTTTTTCCGAAGTGCCTCGGTTGGTGTGAGCTGCGGCCAGCAGCAGCGCTGGTGATAAGATCTTGCGATAATGCTCTTTGTCTCAACTCCGGGCCTCTCTCTCTCCGCTTCCCCCCTCCACCCGCGCCAAATGAACTGCGACTTTAATCTCACTTTAATAATGCCTGTGTCTTTGGGAATCGCAAAGTACTTTAAAGGTATTAAGATTGCAGTTTAGATGCTGTTGGAGCAAATCTATTTAGTAAGTAGCTATTCGTTCAGCAGTAATTCAATTAAGGAGACAGTCCAAACAAATTTTGTGCTAATTTTGAATTTATTGTTGTTTTGCCATTTCAATTTCAAGACGGTCTTTAGAGACTATTAAATTATGCACGAGACAGTAAAGAATTTCATAATCAAGTCCCTAGTTTCTAGGTAAGTAATTATATTTTTTATCCCAGGTCCTTTCAGTATCTGTCCATGTTTATAAAGCATTTTAAGAATATTAACGAACATCTAATTAATCTCGAGTTAGACACTATATTATTTTATATAGGGCGACGCCACCAGTGTTGGACACTTTAAGTTGACAAGTACCAGTAATGGACACTTCATTCGTAATTCGATGATCATATGGTTTTAAATTGATTGTTGAATAAAAAATGTATAGCTCTTATTTTCTTCTAAATAAGAGTCAAGGTGCATCATTGGTCGTTGTCCAATACTGGTGCTGACACCCAAAGTGACTTAACTTCATGGAGTACCAAGTTCCCTTTTAAGGGTAGATTCGAACCTGGACAGTTTATGGAGCGCTTAAATGTGCATTATTTTCAAACATGGAGGATACGAGTAACATATAAGTCAGCGAGGATTAGCATGCAGTTTCAATACAAAGTTGTAGTTCGCCTATCCTCAAGTCTGATCTCAGTCTTAATAGGGTAGTTCCCTCGTGTTAAAATTTAAAACATATTGCCGTTATGTGGATATTATACCATCAAATTAACACAATAAAATGAAAATAACAATATACATAAAACAGAATAATAATAAATTACTTGACTTGATTTTTTTTAATAATAGTCCAAGTAGATACGCGGCCTGCAGCCAAACGTTTCTCCCCGAGATTTGTATCAGTGCTTTTCTCAAACATATGCAATGAAATAAAAAAAACACCACTCAAAAAACAACTTTATCAGACGCCATGTTTGATTTTAAATTAAAAAAAAATACTTTTCGACCTAGGTCTTCAATTTTGAATGAAATTCCTTTACAGTTTTCCCGAGTTGTTCCGCCTGCAACGTGATACTTTGAAGCCTTTATAACGCACGAAATGTCAAAATTTCATTGCATGTTCGAGAAAATATGTATCCCATCAAAAACATAAATGTGAAAATAAGAGCCAAGTTCAATATAAAGAATATGCGATGCTTGGTTGTCGTCTTCAACGACAAAAGAATTGAGATCTAAATGATTGCCAAGTTCCGTAGATTCTCTGAAATGGTGCCAAGTCCGGCACTACATTGTTTACAGTAAAACTAATTTCCTGCGGCTTAATGCATTTTGAGCCTTAACTTGGCAATTTTCTATGAAGTATGTTATAATACCATAAAAGCTGTTGGATATTTAAGAAAACTGGCAAGTTAAAGTTCAAAGTGCATTAAGCCGCAGTAAATTAGTTTTACTGTAAACAATGTAGTGCCGGACTTGGCACCATTTCGGAGAATCTACGGAAATTGGCACTCATTTAGATCTCAATTATTTTGTCGGTGAAGACGACAACCAAGCAATGCATATTCTTTATATTGAACTTGGCTCTCATTTTCACGTTTATGTTTTTGATGGGATATCATTACTTTTTTTCAATGTTCGCCAAATGGTGCTTTTTAAGAGCGAATGCTCGAGTTACTATACAAAAAACCCAAATCGCTATAAGTGCACCTTTAATATTTGAAGAGTTCCCTCGATTTTTCCAGGACCCTATGATCAGATTCTTACCTGATAACTATGAGACTACCCCTGAAGTATACCGTTTCAAACAAAAAAAGAATTATCCAAATCGGTTAATAAATGACGGAGTTCTGAGGTAACTAGCATAAATAATAATAATAATAATAATTTGGGTATCGAGGGTGAGGGCATCAAGCGGGCAGTGAAGGAGCGCTTTTTCTGTCGTCTGACAAAAGTACTCAATAGTTTTTTGTCGGGCGGCAATAAGGTTCGCGCCTTCAACGCCTGGGCCCTTGCTCACATACTCCTTTGGCATATTAAGGTGGACTCAGACTGAGCTCGATTTCCTGGATCGAAGGGTGCGTGTACTGCTCACTACGCACCGTATGCTACACCCGCGATCGTCTGTTATGAGACTGTATATCCCGCGGAAGCTTGAAGGTCGCGGCTTCTTAAATGCCAAAGACCTCCACAATCGCGAGATGTGCAGTCTCAGAGATTATTTCCTAAACAGCGAGTGTGGGATGCATCGTGATGTGGTGGCAGTAGACACACTCCTCACCCCGCTCTCCGTGGCAAAGGAGAACTGGCGCAGACTTAAAGTGCTGAGCGTCGAGGACCGCAGGGTGGTATGGAAGAGTAAGTAGCTACATGGGTGGTTCTACAAGGCCCTTACGGGTCCTGACGTAGACTTGCTCGCATCGGTGACCTGGCTACGTTTTGTGGATGTTTTTGGGGAAACTGAAGGTTTTTTCTGTGCAATTGTGGACGAGGTTATCATGACGAACAACTACCGGAAATATATCCTGAAGGATGGTACCCGGTCGAAATCTGTCGGGCATGCCGCCGTCCCGGAGAGTCACTCAGGCATATTATTTCCGGTTGTAGTCATCTTGCTAACGGTGAGTACTTGCACAGACATAACTTGGTGGCCAGGATTATTCTCCAGCAGGTTGCTCTTTTATACGGTCTTGTGGACTTCGAAGTTACATACTATAAGTACACGCCTGCGCCAGTTCTCGAGAATGGTCGTGCAACGCTCTATTGGGATCGATCTGTCATCACGGACAGGACTATTGTAGCCAACAAGCCTGATATCGTGCTGACAGATCGATTGAAGCGCCAGGCAATACTCGTTGGCATCACCATCCCCCATGACGAGTACCTCGTGAAGGCTGAGAAGGACAAATCCAGCAAGTACCTAGACCTGGCACACGAGGTAACCGCCATGTGGGATGTTGATTCAACGATCATTGTCCCGATAGTCGTCTCTGCGAACGGTCTAATAGCGAAGAGTCTCGACCAACATCTCAAGAGACTCTCGTTAGATGACTGGGTCAAGGGTCAAATACAGAAGGTGGTACTCCTGGACACGGCGCGGATAGTCCGGAGGTTCCTCTCTCTGTCGCCCTAACCACCGGTAGCTTAGGTTAGCCTCGCTGCCGGCGACACCATAAGTTAGGTTTTTTATAATGCTTTTATATTTTTTATGTATATTTTTATATTGTACTTGTATAAATTTATTGTAAAAAATCTAACTTAAGACGAAGAAATAAATAAGGTGAATATTAATAAAACAAATAAAAATATCACTGTCTTCTGATTTTTTCTGTCTCCAAATTTCAGCTTTCTAGGTCACCTGGAAGTGGGTTAGGTTTTTGATTACTAGTCAGTCAGTCAGTAAGTCAGTGATAAAAATGCCGTTTTTGTAATTTAATATGTCAATAATTATTAAACCTATATTTATGAAATTTGGGGTTCTAGTTGTTCTAAAGGATCTTAATAAATGTACCAATTTTTTTTTATGTTAGATAGATTTGGAGTTATTGGGGAGTCAAAAGTGGCTCCAAACGGTTCGTGTAATATAACACACGGCTGATGTCCGCCTGTTCCTGGGGTGAACTTGGCTGGACATGCTGCCGCGTTTTTTTATCATCTAAACTTAATGTTAAATAAAAGCTACCAATAAACTTAACATTATTAAACAAAAAAAAATTTTACTACAACTGTACATATCGATGGCAAAAAGCGAGAACGTAGTAACCGCCAAAATGCAAACTTTACATCAGAGCCAAAAAACTTTTCGATTTCGAGAAAAAAAAACATAACTCTTTCATTTATGAACGAAAATGCTTGATATTTGGATCTAATTCATAACTTATGGTTTTCTTTCAACTGGCATATTTAATATTTAACAAAAAAAAACTGGTTTACGACTTAGTGGCGGTTACGATAATTGAACTCTTTTTTTCGTTACGCGAAAACGCTGTAAACGCCAGAAGTAAATGTACTAAAATGGTGACACGAGTATTATTTCCATAAAGCATAAATGTTGTAACCAGATGCATATTTATTTTAAGATTCAATAATTTTGACGTAAATGTCATTACGTTCTTTATAGGACTAACTGAAATGTGGTAAGTGTCCACCGGCAAAAAGAAACTGTGAAAATAAAACGACTTAAGTATCAATCAACTTTTATCAACATACTTTTTTAAAATATTTCCAAATTTTAAATACAGGGGTCGTACAAATTAAAAGCTCAGAAGCAACAATTATACATCTTAACATATCAAATACTATCTAGTCTCAATTTCTCCGTATAAAAACATTACGAAAGTTACTTAAAACCTCCGTTGCTTATAACATTTCAAAAGGCTAATAAAATCTCTCATATTATAAAATCACAACCTTGTACTTATTGTGCTAAAAACAAACATAAATATTCTTAGGGTTAATCAGACTATAAAATTGTTATCCGCTAAAACTAAATGTTATAGGTAATGAGGTTTAATATTCCCATGAAAACTTTAAAACTCTCTACATTTTATCTTCAGTTTTGGCATTAAATTGTCTTTTAAGTAACTTTTATCGATATAAAACTCACTACCTATTAAACCCATTAACTATAAAAGATGTTTTGAATGTAAGTATTACTTATTATATAAGTTTTCAACATAATTCTTAAACAATTGTTTGAACACAACTATCACCTCAATTATAAAAATATTTCTTTGAACTAATCTCACTGAACCATTAATATTTAACTTAAATAACTAGACGTTATATTACTATGGTACCGTTCAAATTAAAATTGTTATTATTTATTTAAATAAAAACTCGGAGTCTTTTTTCTTAGGCAGAATATCTATTGACATTAAAATAGGAACCTCAAAATTGCATTCCAATGGAATTCGTTTTCATAATAACATAATTAAAATAACTGTTCTTAAAAAAATACTAAAAATTCCACTCTAAAATGCATTGTTTTATAATAACACTCCTCAAAATGTTTGTCACAATTAACTCAAAAATCGCCCCTCTAAAGTAATGAAAATTAGTGCAATAGTGACTGTATATTATACTTAAACGCAGTATTTCACGATTAAAATAGCATTTTTCTTCTTTTTCCAAACATCGTTAGTACTGGGCTTTTATGTTGTGACGTCATATTTTTTTGTTAATTGGTACGGAGCTATTTTGTTGTCCGGGAACTATATCCACCTTTGACCTTCATTTGCAGCTTTTGTTGTGATTAAGGCGACTTCCTGACTTGGCGGGGCGGGAGCGATATGTCATAGGTATTTTGCTCTATAGCGTGAATTTACCGATGTGAGATTTCCTCACTTGACGAAATACTGTCAGTAATACCATGCGCAGAAGTGGGGCAGTACTGCATTAGTATCGGTTGACACTGGCAGCTGACAGTTTTCTCATATCGTACCGCCCCCGCATCGACAAGTCAGGAAGGTGCCTTAATCGTAGTTGGTCCCATACAAACATGAAACTTTTAATCCCCTTTAAATACTGGTTCGAATGACATCACATCAATCATAATTTTTGGAAACTAGCCTATTATACAATTCATGATGAAACCTAAAAGAGGTTATAGGTACATTCAGCGATTTCAGCGTTATAAACATGTGTACGTTCTAGCACTTGGTTGTTTAGAGATAAAATCGAAATGTGTATACATGTAATTATGCTGAATGTACATTGTATTGGTATGACAAGTATGGTCTTGTATCTAAGCAGTTTGAAGAGTACAATCTGTGAAATTATTAGAGGATCTACCAGTAAATTATGGCGAAACTCATGAATGTCAAGCAGGTAGCCGATCCCAAAAATGCTACAAAGAATTTCCTAATAAACCCAAGACATAAATAACGGTGAACGGTCCAGCAGAATCCAGCCCCGCCCGATTAATAATTCATATTGTAATCAACGTGCCATAATTTCAGCCCTTATCTCAATACATACTTACTCGTATAATACATTCTTTTAATGATAAATGTTACCAGCAAAACAAAAGCGGTTAATTTGCTTTGTCTGTGTTTCGTCATTCGTCTCGATTTAGTTACTCGTACTCGTACCGCGGCAAAACCTTGAAAATAATGATTGTGTTTGTATATTGTTCTAGAAATTATGATGTAGAATCATATTTGTATGTAATATTGTGTATTTTGCTTTATGTGATGTTTTTCATTTTAATACAATGAATGATTTCCTTCGAATTCCCTACGCAATTAAATTTGTGTTACATTTTCCTTCGTAGAAAATTATAACTCCGACTCTGGGTCACAATTCATGTTTCATTATGCTTGACATCTGTTTTAGATATTATTATTCATGGCAATTATCATTAATAAATTTCTGTTGTGTTTAGTTTTTTTATCCCTGTGTTTATCTGAATGAATTAATAATAAATTATTAATTAATTAATTATTCGTTGTACGAGGCGAAGTTTCCTACTTACTGTCAGCACTGCAGGAACTATAAAGGATATTTCAAAATGGGATTGCGATTTTTAATATTCTCGTAAAATGTAAAAGTCGGTATGAGCTGTTTGTTAATACTTATTGGTTCACGTTAATTTTAACATACAATTTGAAACGACTGCCTCAATTGAGATTAGATACAAACTGTACCAATTTTATTTGCTGTTGACAATATTTTGATAAAGCAGTGAGTAAGGCAATGGAGCGTTCGTGGCCCAGCGGCAAGTCAGTTCTCGGATGGGTGACCGCTTTGAGTGGTTAATAACTGAGCGCTCCCGTGCTTTGAAAAGCACGTTAAGTCGTTGATCCCGGTTGCTGTCTATGATAGCAGTCGTTAAGCCAAGTTAGAGGCCTCCGGGCGGTTTGAGAACTTCTAACAGTCAAGTTGCCCACTCACTTGACAAGCCTAATCCCAATAAGGTCTAGTTTTCCCCTCGGGTTGGAAGGTCAGATGGCAGTCGCTTCCGTAAAAACTAGTGCCTACGCCAATTCTTGGGATTAGGTAGCGGAGCCCAGGCATCCAGGGTGTAACTGTTCTGGGAATAACGCTAGGAGGATGATGAGTGAGTAAGGCAATAACGATTGAAATTTTGTATGGTCGTGAGAGCAATTAGCCTAGCTTTGCGCAATATAATAAAACAAATTTCGCAAAATAATGATATTTTTATCCAGTACTTTAGTAGTGATCTTTAAGTCAATATTTTCATGCATGAATTTCGGCTATGTTTATCGAAGCATCTACTTGTATACGTATACCTACTTATGTTGAGAAATCATTCTGTAATAGTTCAATTTTCATTAGAGTATGTCTCTGCAGAATATGGATTTGCGAGCACAAACAGAGTAATACATATGTGAGCTCGACGCAATTACGTCGCAACACTTACCCGCAGAACACTTGCCACCCGTCTCTAGAGGCAATAACAGCTAACATGTAAGTATGGCGGGCTTGAAGTAAATTACCCATGTGCCATAGAAAATATCTCACAACAAATCTATGAAATTCCTAAATACATACGTATTCACGAGCCTGGTGGGCATCGCGGTTTTAGAAGAAAGGATGGCGCAGTTTTCCTACTTTTGTATAAAAAGAAACGGTGAATTTTATTTTCATACGGATTCATCATTTCAGCCGAATGACGTCCACTGCTGGACATAGGCCTCCCCCAAAGACTTCCACAATGACCGGTCCTGCGCCACCCGCATCCAGCACGGATTAGAGATATTTTAATACTTATAAGTATAATGAAATGGGTCACTCACACCTCTAAGGTTATACAGAGTGATCGGCAGATGATGGACATACGTATATAGGGGATAGATGAAGTAATTGAGGTAATCTGCTACGTGATCTAGCACAAAAAAAAATGAATGGGCCCAAAGAATTAATATTTTTTATTTTAGAAATTCTTGGTTTTTAAATAACTGAATTCGTAAGATTCTGGAATTAGTCTATATTTAAATGAAATAATAATGTTGTTCGTTTTATCATTTTTTAATTACCTGTTCTTAAGATTATAACCTCAATTACTTAAAAAAATATATAAAACGTAATTTTATTTTATCTATATATATATTACGCGAAGCCGATCCTTACAACGCCCATCAGATCTACAGTTATGGACCGATTTTGATAAATTATATACCATAGGATTCGTCCCATGCTGCAGATGTGCAATAAGGTCTTAGTTTTTTGATTTTTATCCTGCAAAATTTATTAAATTGATATTTACGAAAAATCCTGGATGCCCCGACAAATATAAACCTCAAAATCGTGTTCGATGACGCCGCATACAAGCGACGGGTACCTTGGTAGAATTTTACGAGGTGTCAAAATTTAGCTTGGTTAACACGTGACCTCCACGTGACTTGGGAACTGGCTATGGTATGATTCCGGATGACATAAAATTAAATATGAACTAAAATGTTCCTGTAAGAAATATCTGGTACAGCATTACAATATAAAACTTTTGAGTCGAGAAATACTCAATATTATTAACAATAAACGAAAGTAAAATTACTAATTTGTTTAGAAGACAATACATAATATTCGGTCTAAGTATTTACAGTTTACATAAATGACAGACGTATTGTGTCAACTTTTTTTTATTGTGCTCTAATTATGTCAATATTAAATTGTCATGGTTTATACTTCAAAGAAGTTGATATACAAACCAATGACGTTTCAAATATACGTTCCGTATATCTTGGCTGATATTGATATCTGCCAAAACAATGACAAACCAAATTAAACTTTACGTTGTGAGTTACAGAACTGTTTCTGAGTTAATCATAGATAAGCTGTAAAACATTTTGAAAGAGAAGAGGCTAGCTTTGTCTAAGTGTGTCTAAAAAGTTTTTTTACTTTTTTACTTTTACTTTTACTTTTAAAGAGAAGAGGCTAGCTTTGTCTAAGTGTGTCTCTCTTCCACCTATTGCCATACCAGTAGGGTGATCATAAGTAAAGAAGTTCAATCAGTAGACGTTACTTATTGGTGGATTCAGATCAAACCAACGAGAAAACAATGTTGCACTAATTAACCTTTACGACGCCAATAACGTATTCGACGTATATGCGCACCATTGATTCGACAAAACGACGAATATATCCGTCATGGTGACGGCGTCCAATGCGATATCAACCTAGATGCATTTCTATTGAGAGTGCGCTAAAAAGGTTAAATACTTTAACAAAATTAAGACGTCAGAATAGTACATTACTACAGAGGCCGGGACGGAAGGGGTTGCCGGCCGAAGACATATAGACGGCCGAGCGAAGCGAGGTCGGATAGGTCTGAGGCGGGCAACCCCATATTTCCCGCCGAGGTATGTATAGTGCTTTTCTCAAACATCAAACATAAAAAAATCAAAGTTTTATTTTTTAGTGGCAGAATGTCATGGTGCCTGTGCCACAATTTATGTGGAATGGAAATTAAAAAAGAGGACTTTGCCGGCCTAGTCCTGCAAGATTTGTATGAAATTCCATTAACGACCTCTTGCCCTAGCCGCACCTGAAACGTCATACTTCGCAGCCTGTTATAAGGAACATAACATCAATATTTCATTGCATGTTTGAGAAAAAATAATTAAACCCTTTAATTGTCGACAACATGGGAGTTATAACGTACGTTGTCAAAATCACCTTCGTTCTTTAGCTGACGTGTAAGTGTCACTGCCGTTCATTAAGTATAGCGTTCAAGGGGTTAATTTGCTATTCATCAATGTTTGTCTGAGGATGTCAAACGCAAAGTTGAACCCTATAGAAATGCATGATATCTCATTAGAGGCCATGACGGATATATACGTCGTTGGCTTCGGACCGTTGGTGCGCAATATAGGTACGTTGTTAGCGTCGAAAAGGTTAATAATACTCGAAAAGTTAGAGGACATGTACATTTGTCTTTGTTACGTTTCAGTAAAAATTTCCAAAATAAGGGGGATAATGGTCACGTTAAACTGCCACGTTCTAAAAGGGCGTAGGTACATTGAAAGGACGAATAAGATTACCACTATTGCACATGTTCAATTAAAAGTTAAAATTATACTGTATCAGTGTCACCTGCAACAGTGACAGTGCCGGTTTTCAGGGGGTCTACCCGAAACACCCGAAGATCGAAGTTCATTATATTTCCTTCTCTATCACACCAATAAGCAAGTATTATAGAGATAGATAACGAAAGATTTTAACCCAGTTACTTCACTTGACAATATAGACCTCACAACTGTCATGCCAAAACCACACGATGGGCCACGTACAAGACGCAGTTATGCGGTGGAACGAGATGAAAATATGTTTTTTTATGATTGACTGACTGGCGATTGACCTTAGTCTCACCTGATGGAAAGCGATGGCCTATTGCGTGGTTCCGGCATCAAATGTTAATACCAATATTGCCAATGTCGCATGCATTGTTTTTTTCTAGATTAGATAGAATAGGTTATGAGGATACTTAGAGTATTTCTAAAGAGATCCTATACGAGTACGAGTTCCACCAAGGGGGACGGGAAAGCTCTTACCCACCTAAATTGAGAATTTGTCTTAAACGGCTGGCGCCTTATCATAAACAACCTCTTTAATTTGGGCGGATATGACGTGGACATGATAATGAGCCAAATAAAAAAGTGGAACTATGACAAAGACTACAAATTATGTATCTCTCTCTGTCGCTCTTATTCCATTTAGTACATGACCTCGGTAGTGGTGTTATTATTTGAAAATTTCTCAGGGGTACTCTAAGGGCGGGTAGGATAGGATTCTCATATCACAGAACATTCTTAATTTCGGAACTATGACAAACACAACAAATGATATATCCCTTACAGTCACTCTTATTCAATTTAGTAAGTATATGATATGATCATCTCGCTCGGTAGCGGTATTATTATTAGACGTCTTCTCTGGGGTACTCTGAGTTTGCGTACCTTATTAGAGCCTTATTTAGACAAGAGACGCCATCAGCGCACATTACCGAACAAAATATTTTGTTTTTTTTTTTCCTCTCCTGGCTTCTCATGTTGGTCCCCGAGAGGGACCTCGACAAATTACCCTAACTCCTATGTGGACACAACTTAGGTGAACCACCAATAAAGAAATACCTAACGCAAACAAAATATTTTGTAAATAGGGGAGGTAACACACACATAAAAAACCACACATACAAAATATTTTCCTACTACTACGCATCATTACACTGAAACAATCAACGCACACACATTCAAAACACTAATATTATCTGATTATTATCAGATGGCCAAATTGACAGAAGTTGCTAAGATGCATATATTTTTCATAGAAAATCTCATAGTTAGTAGGTAGATCTCATTTCTTGAAATAAGGCTGACAGTTACTGTAAATTTGACGACTAGCCGTGATGATCAAGCACGAATGTTTTTAAATCGACTTTGTAATCGACCTTCGGAATACGCATATTCTATCCCGTGGCTTCGCTTGCGTTCTTCGTAGTACGTCTACGCGGCGAAGCCGCGCGGGTAACTAGTTTTATTCTTATCTCGACTAATTCCAGAATCTTACAAATTCAGTTACGTGAAAACAGAGAATTTCAAAAATAAAAATAAAAAATTCCAAAAAAAAACTATGTGCTCAATTACATTTTTTTGAGCTTGACCACGTAGCAGATGACCTCACCTATCCCCAATGTACGTATGTCCATCCATCTGCCGAACACCCTCTATATCGTTTGATATGTTTCTGACTGATACTCAATCATCAATGCTAGTAGCGATGCCGGCGCGTTTAGCATGATTATTTCAGTATGCTTACAGTTTCGGTGTGGGGTTTTCTGAACAGTGCTTTCCGTTAGGGAAGCACTAGTTATTTTGAGGTTGATATTTTTCAACTTAAATATACAAAGCATTTGCAATCTTCGTTTTCATGCGCTTACATTAGGATGAACACTTTTTTGACTGCTTTTCGACACAAAGCCTGGAACTGACTTATTTTGATTTATTTTATATTTTCAACAAATACAGTCTAATACGTAGTTGCCAACAGAAAAAAAATATATTTATTATTTCCAATAAATAAAAGGTACTTACCGAAATACTTGGAAAATATTATACGATATTATTTATATTTTTTTGTTTAGCCTTAAAAGAAGTCGTGACGTCACTTGTTGTAATATTCTTCCCAAATGAATACTAACAAAGCATTTTTCACGATTCATAACAACAGATTTGACTTTCAGGCAACCTCCCAATTATCTGAATCAAGCTTGTTCGACCTGGCCAGCCATGATTGTAGAACGGTCCGTTTGCCTACATGCTGCTGTCCTGCTCCACAAGCAATTACAGGCTATAGCAAACACGTCTTGTGTAATCAACGCCTTGGTTTCATCATGTGTATGTAGCTGGGTCCTTACGGGTCATTGCGCAAGATACCAACAACCGTATGATCGAAATAGAACAATTTCCCGGATAGCGTGCGTATTTCTGTATTTAAATCTATCATATTATGGATTTTTTATTAGACGCTGGTATTAACATCACCATGATTTAATTGGATGTAAAATAATTGGATAGTTTAAGTATACCGATGTTAGTAATTCCCAGTTGCGGAAAAAATCTACAAAGCCGGCAATATTTGTTGATACTTACCTTATTTGGTACAAATGTTTTTGATTTTGCATGATTTTTGTGTTTTATTATTATGATCTCAGCAACACATATATTATTAATTAGTAGTGGAAACTGTTTGGCTTATGAACCTGTGTCATGACTAATTATATGTGTTGTATATGTCTGTTTGCTTCCCAACGGATTAAATATAAAAATAAAATGAAAATAGTTTTTGACGACCTGTTTAGCCTAGTTGGTAGTGACACTGCCTCCGAAGCTAGAGGTCCCGGGTTCGAATCCCGGCCAGGGCATTATTTGTGCATATAGCACGGATATTTGTTCTTGGGCCCTGGATGTTTTCTGTGTATTTAAGTATGTATTTATCTACCTATATAAGTATGTATATCGTCGTCTAGTACCCATAAAACAAGCTTTGCTTAGTTTGGGAATAGGTCGATTTGTGTAAGATGTCCCCCAATATTATATTAATATTATAAAATAAAATAATGTATCACTACGTAAGTACGTATGTTAGTTGTGTATGTATTGTCTAAATTTTATTATATGTATTATTATTGTATAGTGTGTGTCCTCGTAATGTTAGTGTAATATGGAGTTCTTAGGGTTCCGTAGCCAAAATGGCTAAAACGGAACCCTTATAGATTCGTCGTGTCTGTACGTCCGTCCGTATGTCACAGCCGAATTAAGGCCGATCCACACCGAATGCGTGCACAGCACGTGCGCATGTGCACGTGCTGCGCACGCATACGGTGTGTCTCGGCTATTACTCGGAGACTATGAGCACTACAATTATGAAATTTGGTAGGAAGGTGTATGCTATGAACCGCTATAGAAATATGATGTGAAATTACGAAACCAATATTAAACTGGGGGGGGCACATAGTCGTGTGGGTTATTTATGGAAAGGCCTTCAAAAATGACATAGAGGTTTCTATAAAACTTTTCCATTTAAGTCAACCGCTGGTGAGATATTAGTCAAAGTCGTAAAAAGTGTGCCCCCCCCTCTAATTTCCAAACTATGAAGTTTAAAATTCTGAAAAAAATCAAGATTGTGTACAATTATAAATACTTTCAACGATTTTTGGTTTGAATAAGATAGGTTTAACGGTTTTTGAGTTATTTCTGAAAAACTGTCTTGCCCAAACAAAAGGGTGTAAGTGCCGTGACTTCCCTATGAAGATACGACCTTTTTTAATGTATTGTATGGTGGTTTTAAATGTAGATAAGGTGTCGGTACCCTTCTCTGTGCGTGACCCGACACGCAATTGGCCGGTTTTATTTTTAATGTGAATTTTTATTTTATTTCGTATGGATCTATGATCTGAAAAAAAGTATTATTAATTTTATCAGTAAGCTATGCATTTTTATTACCTACGTATTTCTAGTCAGAATGCGATACCAATTAACGCCTTAAACGGATCCACGGCATTTTTGTTACATCCTGTATTTAACGATTTAATAATTAAATGTCAGTCACTTCCAGGACCTTACTGTTTCTTAGAGCTTGAAAACTTCTACAGGAACCCATCTAATGTCGTAACTGGCCATCTGAAAATAAGCTATAGCACAATTACATAAAGGCGTTAGTCTTTCTTCACACGACTGGGAACTCCGCTTTATGTGGCAGGAAAACGACTGCAACTATGAAGCAGGCTGCTAATACACTGCGTTACAATGTTACTGTTCCTCCAGAATTTCATTTGCCGGCACTCTCAAGAATAGCGGTCAATCAATCCCGCACATAAACTCAACGCGCCGTCCGTTTCGCCATATTGCCTCTTTCTGTCTGCAGTAATGCTACTTTTCCTTATTTTCATACCTGTAATAGGAATTCCTCCAGTGATCTAGGGGGTTGTGATGGCAGGGGTAATTCCCTGGGAATTGCGTCTACATTTAATGTTTCCTTTGTATTTGATGGGCTTCTTTGTGCCCTTAGCCGCAGCGATGTGGATAAGAACTGCGCGTGATACGTGTTTTTATTGCGGCGCATCAAAGCAGCTCGACTTGACGGATTTAGGTTAGGGTGAATTGCTTAGCGTTTGTGTTTTGTTTTACTCCTATGTAATTCCAAGTTTCGAAAAAATGGTGAGGGTGTTTGTAATAGCGTGAAAATTACTTAAGTGTTTTTCTTTGTTTCCTAGTAAAATTCCCTACAGGTATCTACGTTTGCTCTTTATTCTGTACGTTAGTAACCTTTTACAAAAGTCTTGTTGTATTAAGTAGATTAGATAGCTTAGCTAGGCATAGTAAATGGAGCATATGAAATAAGGGACGATAGTTTATCGTATAGGAAAACAATTGCATACTGAAATATATTTAAAACATTCATCTATCGAAAATATTCAAGTACATAACTATTAAGGTTTTTTATTTTATTATGTAATGCATAGCTACAAATACTTGAATACTTAGTCACACCTATGAAATCTATTTCAATGAGCCCGATCTGCAACTTCCTTTGTATTCATTTTACTTTTTCTCAAAATTGGGAGTATATTCCATGTAAAGTAAATACAAATCTTTAAAATACTAGAATCAACTTCCCTACTCGTTCGGTTAAATCGATTCGGTTTTTTAAGGTAGGTAAACGGCGGCTGTAAGGTTAGACGTATTGGAGCCGAAGATATGTACAGTCAGCATCATAATTATGTATACAATTTTGAACCTTGTTCCCCAGACAAATGTATACATTATACTAATAATTTGCCAACTGAAAACGATGCTAATCCAAAAAGTATTAATTAGTAGCTGAATTCCTGTCTGAATAGAATAATTCGTTCATTTTGTAATTCATGATATGTATTCTTATTATTTTACTCTTACATCTCCTTTAATTTTACTAATATTATTATTTATTTATATTATGATTTCTTTTCAATAATACAAACTTTAATTGTATTATTACGAATTGACATTTGTAATCTGATATTACAATGACATTGTATGATACGAGTAAATACCAATAAATTACATAAAATACTGACTGACATTTCAAGACATGGTAAATCGTTAAAGTAAGGTAAGTTTCTGTTAGAAATATAAGAAGCTACCTATACCCATTTCAATACATTTTCCCATATTACTATTGAACTAAACGTACTAGCGTTTCAATCACGACCGTAACATAATTGAATACATGTGTGAAAGCCAGCATTTTGTTCCCACTCGCTTTTCCCTATTTGTACAATGCGACGCCGGTCACCTCACAAAAGCCGGTCCTGTGTACCACCAACCAGATAATAGTCCAACCCAATGCCTCCAGACGGCTGTAGATGTCCCGCACGCTTTGTGGGGCTTCATATCTCCCCTGTGGGAATAGAGAATAAAATAAAAACTAACTAACTTCGTCTTCGAACGTTTGTTGAAATGCGATTTTCCTCTGCGTACGAACTATGGCACTTTTTCTTGCTAATGTAGAAAAGTTTTTTGGGACGGTATGGAGAGGCGGAAACTGAAATAAAAATGAATCATACTTTATTGCAACACGTATTATAAGTAGGTAACCCGAATATTTTAAGAGAACCAGCCACAGCGGAAATGTCATTTTGCGCGTATTTGAAGCAGTCCAACTGGGGAAGTATCTCCGCCTTTCGTAAGACCTCAGTTATAAAAACATCACTAATTCCTCTTTAGGTGCACATGTGGTGTAGTGTTCTCGGTGGTAGGAGGTTAGTACCTAAGGTCGGCAGAGCTCCCGAGGAGGTGCTGTGTTGAGAGTGAGACTGCCTTCACTTCCACACAGTTACACTGTATTAACATCTATAGACAAATACAGGTCATTTTACCTTGTCAAATCACAGAATTCTAGTAATACTGGTTACTGAGATAAGCTGCGGACAGACGGATGGATGGACATGGCGAAACTATAATGGTCCCTAGTTTTTTAAGGAACTGAGAATTCACTATACTTTTATTGCAATGCATGGCTTATTACTTCTCGTAATAACTTGTGCAAATGGTTATCTGGGAAATCTACATATATTAGAGTTTGGGACTCACCAGATGTTACCCTTTTATTAATGTCATCATCATCATAATCAGCCCGCAGCATTGTCATTTTCATTTAGCCGTACATATCTAATCCAAAGCCGAAAGAGAACTAAAAAGACGGTATTGTTTTTATTTCTCCTATTATCTATTACTTTATTATTAGTTATATTATATGAACTTAAAATAAAAATTGAACCAAATAGAATAAATACATAGAAATTACCTAAAACAATACCTACTATGTTATTTAGCTTCATTTATAAGATTAAAGTTTTAGGTCAGTCACATTATGGCTCCGCACGTGACATGTTTCGGGTTCGAACACGCAACCCTATGCATTCGACGCACATATTGACGCATATACCGTTAACGTATACGTAAGCACACATACTTAACGAGTGTAAAGGTTAATATAGGACTAGGTAATAATCTATTTACACATCGTTAAATACTAACATCATGGCAATGAGCTCATTAAAACCCCGCACGCATTTAATCAGCTACTTTTCCTGACCGTTGAGTGAAATGCATGATTTCTTTCCCGTATCAATTAGCAAGTTGGTGGGCACGTGGATGGTATAAATCAACAAACAATCGTGGCAGGCTGGTCCCGAATTGTACTGGGTATTCACAAGTTACCCTTACCCTTACCGCCTCAGGTAGTCAAGTATATGTTTGACCTCTGATTACGTGGAGCTGATATGAACCACAGCTTCAAGATATATTTGGGAGTGGTGAGGTGAGTTGAGACAGGCAGTGAGTAGCATAGCTGGCCCGCCGGTTCTGGTCGCTCTCGCATGCCGCCCGCGTCCCGCTTGGTCTAATTACCGGCGTGATTGCGAGACGAGACGCATTGCCGGCGGTCTGAAACACGAGAGAAGAAATTAATTAGCCGATCTCTTTACACAATACACATATTCTGAAAAGACTTACCTAAGGTTGTAGGCGTAGAGTAGTCTGAGCCAAGTTCTGTATACCTAAACGCAATTGAAACGTAGGTTACTATTTACGAAAGGGGCTGTGTCTTAAAGCGCCAACGATTTCGTAGCGCTACGTTTGTAGTCGATATTGTAGCTTTAACTTTATATATGGGACAGCGCCTAGCGATTGTTTAGCTTATCTTTGAAAATCATATAAACAAAAACATTAAAGTGGGGGTGTGTCCTCGTCTGTTTATAATAATAATAAAATTCTTTATTGTACACAAGAAGGAGATTTTGAGAACACCAAAGAGAGGTTATAAAACTAACCAGCATTAGAAATAAACAACGTACCACAGAGAAAAGAAAGGATATGAATATAACGTCGCAAACGAATTAACGACTAATTGAGCTCCGAACGGAAGCTGGAGATATGATCACATTTTATCAGCCCAAAAATGAAAGATGAAAGATGGAATAATGTCCCAGGCTAAGAGGTCTAACGCTACTCTTCAAATAAATAAGTTCTTAGATAGATAAGTAAGGCCGGTGATCTGGGTACCTTGTTATTAAATTTATAAAAATCTGTTTAACCACTCACGTGCTCTCCGCAACTAGGGTTGCGACTTGGGAAAACGTACAGTGCTCTCGCAACACTAGTTGCGAGTTGGAGTTCCAACGGTTTTTAAATTGTTGCTATGCGGAACATGCAAAGAACGCTTTTTAATTGAGTTATATAGGTAGAGTATGAATGTGGCAACATTAAAAAAAATTAAAACCGCAGTCTACGGAACAATTTTTATAAAATATAAAAGTTGTTTTCATGACCATCGAAGTTCGGTACGTCAGCGAGAGAGCTCGCGATTAAAAAATGCTGTGAGCAATCAATTGTGCATTTTTTAATTGGTATTATATACCAAATTAATCCTGGTTTACTGCTTCATAAGACGAAGCATATATTTCGATACTAATTAAAATGGAATGTAATAAATTCTTCCAACAAAGTACGTTGAGTGATGAAAATTTTGCGAGGTTAATTTTAAATCGTACATTATTATGTGATTATGCCATATTTCTGTACTAGGCTATTAAAATCAATAAATGCGTCTATTAAAATCAACATAAATCCACTTTTAATGAACAATTAGGTATGTTCTATGCAGGATTAGGTGAATGAACTTGTGACGTCTATAAATACTATTGTACGCAACTGTGGTTGCACAAGGCACTTCCGCCGATTCGCGTGGGATCCACGTATTATGTCATAAGGCGTGGTGCACACTGGGCTATTGTCGCAGAATGGTTTAATTTAGTTTATTCATTTTTGATAGGTTCTTTTACGCATACTAAGTGGCGGCCCATTACCAATGTAACTGCTTACCTTTTATTTATGAATGTATGAAGTAGAGGTAGGGTTCACTTTTACTTGTTCAACTGATCATATAAATTTATAAAATTCACATATTCCATGTAATGGTTCAAATAAGAATGTATGGTTTTCTTTTTTCAAAAAACCAGTTCTGATTTTGACTCGTATTGACCGTTATCTCAGTTATTTGTAGCTCGCATATAAACTATTGTATAGTCGTTTTAACTTAACACCCAAAAATTTGCAGTGAAAACCACGTACCAATAAAAAATACTTACCTCACAAAATAAGTGTATGAATTTTGTTGTTACTTGTGATGTATTTTTTTCAAATATTAATTTAATTTAATTTCTTAAATTTTCATTGTAATTTTACTCGTTAGTGGTTATGGGATGTGTCAGGCAAGGATTCAATAATTATTTGTGCAATAAGAGAGCAGTCGTTTTTTTACGACGAGTAATAATTTCTAATCCCGAGGTAGCGAAGGATGCCTTAATCGAATCACTAGGGAGCGTGGCAAGTGATTCTATGATAGATTTTATAGCGTATCAAGAGATTCGAATACACGATATGCATATAGCTAACTTTGCTCTCGTGTACCACACACATACCACATCACATAAAACTTATCACCTCAGCAATGAGAACCTGTTAGAGTTAAAAAAAACTTGTTTGGGTGCCAAATAAATATATGTCCTATGTCCAGCAGTGGACGTCCTTCGTCTGACATGATGAAATTACAATATAGTCAGTTCTGGTACCGTGCCTACTACTACTATACTACGCAACGCAAAAGAGGGGGGTTATAAGTTTAATGTGTATATCTGTCTGTGGCATCGTAGCTTTTATTTAAACTGTTGAACTATTTGGTTGACTTTTTTTCAGACCAGGATTTCCAAGAGAAATTTAGTAGTATCTTATAGCCGTGGATCAATATGACTGAAGCAACTATAAATGCCTAGACACGTAAACACGAGGTCATTGAGATCTGATATGTCGAGCCAAAAAGTTGCAACTATTATGGTGTGTATGTAAAAAATACTGCATTTTTAACTCCTCGAATTTATAATAAGTTAATAACATAACTTTTCTCTCGGGAAACGATAATATCAGTAAAACATGTTTTATCAAAATCGGTTCAGCCATTGTTGAGATATATAACTTTGAAATGAAAATATCGGCGGTTTTCCAACTATTCTACTTTGTCAGTTATTCTATATCACGACAGCGAATGATATTTAAAATAAAATGCCAAACGTTATTATTACTTCAAGAATATATAATTAAAGTCACCATGAGTGTACGGCTGTTAATTTCGTATTAGCATTGTATAAGTCATAAGTTAAGGATCTGTAACTATTCGTAATTGATTTAATAAGAAATGTAAATTTCGTAATTTCAATATTGACGATCACTGCGTGAACTGTGGTTTCGTTGCGCACCAGTGTATCCCGTCCTATATCGCCGCCATGATTAAATTTTGACAGCGCAGGTCCGCCGGAGTATGTCCGTTAGTTTGAGTCGGGACCTTTGCGTGGGTTTTTGTATACTTTTGAAATGAGAACAAAAATATAAATCGAGTTGTAATCGGTCGAATATCTATTAAGTTGTGAAGTGTAACATGTGTAGTGTATGTGTTAAGAATTTTATGTGGTTTGAAGTGTATGGAATTATTTTTAATCGGGCGTCAAAAGCGGCACTCATTACGTTAGGTATGTAAGGCTATTTTTTGTTATTGATAATTTGTGACAGAAATTGTTGCGATTTTGACAAAATTGGCACTTGTTATTTAAAGTTTAATAGTGTCTCTATCTACGTCTGACAATATTTTTGTACTCGTTTGCCTAAATTATTCATACAAAAATCATAAACAAACTACACTGTTTTGCGGCGAATTGAAAAACTGACAATGTAAACATTGCAAATGAAAAAGGTTTTATGCAAAATATTTCCCCGGGATCATATACTTTATTTGGTATCAATCGAAGCGTAAACTATTACAGTTTTAAATAAACCTAACATTTACATATGTTATCGATTTAGATTATAAAATAAAAATATATTTATTGCAAAAGATCTCATTCGAAACGGTATGTAAAGTTTGTGACTTTTTTAAAAAATATTTTACTATGGTGACCTATGTAATTAATTATATAAACAAATTGCCTGTTCCTTTAGCTTTATAACATAAAAAGAATCATAGCATAAAGTTTAGACGAAGCCAGGCAACCGATTTATTAACAACACAAGACAATGCGCTGCTAATGCTCGGTGAATCTTGAGCACTTTAGACCACCTTTTTTTTTAACGCGAGCACTTGAGTGGTTAATGTTATGATAGCGCGAACAGTAATACTCGTAAGTAGAAGAAACTAGTAAGTCGAATACCTAGTTAGCTATGATCAACAGAATCTTTCTCTTGATTTATGAGATGAAAATTTGTGTCGACAAAAGGTGGAAATTGTCTCCCGTCATGATATGGAGTACTCGCATTATTCGCCTTTATAATGTAAGATAACAGGTTCATTCGTCACACAATAAGGGCATTCGCTTTCCGACTATACTTGCACCATGCTCCGCTTTTCTTCACAGCTCCAAACCTTTCCTGATCTTATAACAATACAGGAAAGTTTAAAATCCTCTGGCACGAAGCAGGAGCCGTGAAGGGCTGTGCGAGCCTTTGTCAAGAGGCTGATGGATGAGGCGGATTTATTACTCGCCTGGAGTCTTCTCGCTTATGAAACACTCGCTACACCACACTTTGTGTACGGTAGCGAGGTGTTTGATTAAAATTACTAGACGGGGACACCAGCGCGTGGGTAACAAAGAAATTACAGTTGGACTAGAGTGCTTGAAGGTGACACATACGACATAAGTTACACATGGGAGTTTTCACACACTTGGGATGTCAAAAAAGTTTTATTTGACAATTTTAACACGTTATTCATACAATCTTGTTGGTAAAAAAATAGAAACAGTTCTTTAATAAATCAAATTTGCCTGCCTACTCAAGACTTCATAAAAAAGAACCATAAATTTTTCATATTCTCCAAAGAAAAGCTTCAGGCTTGATAGTTGCAGGTTATCGTGTGAAAATATTAAATAAGTTATAACACTTATTAAAATATTAGGCAGTGAGGCTATTTTGCTAAAGGTTTCGTTTTTTATTTATTTTAATTTTATTTTGGAACGAACTGTTTTGAAGTTAACCGATTTATATTCTAACTAGCTTTTGCCCGCGACTCCGTTCGCGTGCAACTCGTTATATCGTCGGCTAATAGTGTAAACCTGCTAACGTCATATTATGGAAGTTTACAGGAGAGACAAAAAACGTGATTGAAAATAAAATATTAAACCCCAAAATACGGGAACAATATCATTGCGTCATTTTTACCCCTAAAACCAAAATAAAAAAAAGACGGGTAAAGCGTTTTGGTCTATTTTTTACTCATATCATTCTAATCCTCTAATGGTTCTCTCACTACGAAAAACAACTGTAGGAATACACCCGTACACGTAAACAACAGCGTCGGTGAACTCGTTAGGGATGGGGACATGCATCCATTTTTGCATTTATCGATAAAATCATGAGATGAGAATTATACCTTTAAAACGATAAACTTCGTTTAAGGGTGAATCAAAATACTGTTTATTACAGAAATATAATATTAATATTTTAGTATATAAATATAATATTTTAGTAAAAATTACGAGTCCAACGAACCTATGGTTCGTATTTATTGTATTGGGGGTTCGTCTATTTTGATATTATACAAACCTATGATGTGTAATGTACCTATGTGTAACAAAGAAACATCCTAAATAATAGTTCAGTGACCGTTAATCAATTTATTTTAAATATTTCATGGCAACATCATTCATAGTCGATCTGTAGACTTTTTTATATTTTAATGTGATATTCAGTTATGCAAATAACTATATTTAAAAAGAAAATGTAATGAAAACCATTCGTAATAATGTCGATCAATTATCGATAATATTGCATGCATACAGATACTGCCACTGTCTTATCCCGCGCACTCGAAGCTGCGTAAGGTGTTTGCGCTGGCAGGTCGAAGCTTTTAGGGTGAATTTTACAAAGTGAATTAAGGAACTTTAAAAATACATTAATAATAGAAATACTAATCTAAAATAGCACTTAGCAGTGGTATGTTATTCCACGTATTTTGTATTTTTGTTTAGTTTACCGATTTTTAAGAAAAAAACACGCTACAGACCGTTATTTCGAAAAAAATCGGGAGCCATAGCGTGAACAACAATCGCTGCTCAAATGAGTCAGCGCTTAGAGCGGTGCGCACCGATATGGTTTACTGACCTTATCGAGGCGACACGCCCCCGTGCCATATCTCCTTCTTTCTATGATCTGAGATTTTGACTTTTGTAACTTAACTGCATTTAACAATCAAATAACGTTTTCAATTATGGATTTAGCAGTTTGTCGAGAAAAAGAAAGTACTTTTTTTATTTTTTATTTATTAGACTTAGTATAAGTACTTAAATAGATCTTCATGTAAATCAAAAGGTACTTAATATACATAGAAACTTCTTGAAAACTAAATGAAATCTTCTGAAATAAATAGGGTGTTGTGGGAAAATATTCATCATCATCATATTAGCCGAAGGATATCCACTGCTCCGCATAGGCCTCTCCCAAAGAGTGCCACAATGCACGGTCCTGCGCCACCCGCTTCCAGCGGCCTTTCACCAGGTCATCAGTCCATCTTTTGTTGGGCCTACCCACGCTGCGCCTTCGGTAAGTGGTCGCCACTCGAGAACCTTTCCGCCCTAAAGGCAATCGGCTCATATTGCAGTACTTAACTGTTCATATTCGTTGATAGTATTCATTGTAATTTTGTATTTCAACAATAGGGTGGTCCAAAAAGTTTTAAAATTATTTCTTCACAAGGTTTTCCTGTGCAAGATACTTAAGAAATGTATACATATACCAAATTATTAGAGCAATACATTGGCATTTAATCTTGAAACGCACAGGACGCTGCGCAGCGTCGTTGCGGGGCGGAGGCAGTTGTGCAGTAAAGCGAACGCGGACTAGGGCACGTTGCACCAAAAAGCCGCGCGGTATTTGGTAGCGCGGTAGAGCGGAGGCCGCGTGTGTGACATATAAAGCAGTAATCGATAGTCGACAGTTTCGAAAAGATCAACAACGCAAAACCGCATTCTCCCCGCACCGCGCCGCGCCCGCTCTGTGCGTTTAGACCTGTATTAGGTTTACCAGTAATTGTAACACTGAGGGTATATATAATATATAAATCACTTTAAAAACTAGATCTTAGTGTACATTAGAGTGGGTAAACACTGCATGCATAATAGTAAGTTGTAGTACAACAAAATTAGAAAGAATGGAATATAGTGTAGTATGTTAACAATAACAACCATTATTATTATTGACATTGATAAGTTAAACATTTTTTTTTACTATTTTACTTAATTTAATTTGTGAGTTCCTAGATCTAGTGTTTAAGTTTATATATTTACCTATCTGTAGTACAAACATTCGATGACTAGTTAATTAATATACTTACCTTAATTAAAAACATTACATAGATTGAACCTGAAATGAAACCAATTATTCAAAAAAGCTGGCCGCATGTGCCCGGAAAACTGAGCTGACACAATGCCATTGTATCGAATGCAAGCATACCTACGTTCCACTTATTTGTTATTAAAATAACTGCAAACAAATATGCAGTGACAAGAGTTTACGTGGGCGCCGCCGGCAGGTTTTAACAGGGTTTTGATATTTTATCTTTTTATTCACACAGCAGTAGAGGAGCGTCTATGAAGCTTTATTCCTACCGGTATCGACGCAAATACCTACATTTTTACAAGTTACGCCATTAGGATAGCTTGCTTAACCTTGTTTTGGAAATTGTAACCAATAAAATTAGGAATATAAAATATTTCTTTATATGTATATATATACAGGGTGTGGCCTGTAATAGGAGCAATAAATTTAAAGGACGCTTCCTTCATTTTTTTACTTTTTTCAATTGGGAGAAATTTTGATCTCAAGTTATGACCTCCAAGTAATGGATCTTGGCACCCAGAGATTATAGCGCGGCAGTCAATGCTGATTTTGAGGTTGCTTCAAGCTATGACTCATAATAGTTGTCGCATTTTTGGTTTAAAAGAATATTTTTGCGTTTTTTTTATAATTTTTTGAATAAATTGTTAATAATATCACTCCAGTAGAGTAAAAAAGTACATATAAGCTACATTTGCGAATAAATATCCAAAAAATAACTTTTTTTTTCAATTAAAATCATTTGGAAATAATTGCTGGAGAGCTCAATAGTGTACCGTTTAATTTTTTTTTCTTATTACAGGCCACATCCTGTACACTAATATTAGGATAGCTTGGTAAACCTAATTTTGGAAATAGTAACCACTAAAATGAAAGTTCCTTACCAGAGATGGGAAGAAGACTCCGTTAAGAGAATTGACAAACACAATGGAAAAATTAGGCCAGTTAAGGAGTGGTAATATTGACAACCACAAGTAAAAAAGTAGTGCTTCTAAAAAAGAAAAACACACTTAAAGGTTCGGGAATATACATGAAGGAGGATTTCTCACCCACCGTCCTTCAAAAACGCAAAGCCCTCCAGGACGATTTATAACGCGAGAGAAAGTCCAGGAATCAAGTGTCTCTACGCTACGACAAGCTAATTATAATAGAACCAAAATAAATAATAGAACCAAAAAAATATTCGATCGAAATTACCCAATCTCTAAAATCAATTGTGGTATAATTGGCCTGTGCGAAGTTAGAAGAAAAAAAAGAAACAATATAGTGCACCCACGTTTACAAGTTTCTGTTTGGCCCTATGGTTGACTGGTAGAGAAAACCTCATGTCATTAAGTCCACCCTTTGTACTCATATGATTTGTGCAATAAAGTTTAAATAAATTGTCCATTGTGTAAGATTGTCCCCCAATATTATTATTATTATTATTAAATAAGTAGTGGAATATCGATAGACTTTGTCTTGTTATCATATTTCAGCTTCCCAGCGAAGAAATGGAGTAGGGTTTATAACTAAAAAGGCTCTGAAAAACCATATAATAGGATTTAAACAGTTTTCGGACATGATAGCACTATTGGAAAAAGAATTGCCGGATAACAAACATTGGGCTATAATCTAAGCTAGGTACGCGCCGACCAAAGCCTACGACTCGGAAGCAATTACCAGTTTTTATCAGACTTTACTGTCAGCTATAGAGTGAACTCATAGTAATAACCAAATCGTGACGACTACAACGCACAAATAGGACAGAAACAAAGAGATGAAAATAATATATTTGGAAACTATACTTCTAGACAACACCTAGAAGAGTTTGCATTGGAAAACAACCTGAAGTTTGTTAATAGCTTATATAAATAAAATAAAACACAGGAAATGGACATGGCGCTCTCCGAACGGCAAAACTTTTAACAAAATAGATTATGATTTTGACTAACAGATCCATACTTAAGCCAGCTCTCAACAACCAATATTTCAAAATTTTGATCTGAAAACTTATACTCACTCTTAAACGTGCCCAAGAAGTGATACTCAAATAGCGGTTAATTTTGACATATTACTGCCTACTAATATCGTATCGTCTTCACCCCGCCAAATGACGAAGTAACCTCAGACGCAACTCAACAAAAGACATACATTTTGGAAACTTTGTCCCACACAATTATTATTCTAGAAATTGCCAGCAAATAACAGAATACAGTTCTTAATAAAAGCTTTTTCCCTTATCAAGTTGAATTTTCTACTGCACTGCTCGGCAAAAGGCGCGCTCGTTTTCACCACTCGTCTATATTGAGTGCACGCTTCCGCTGAGAAATGCGTCTAGCAATAAGTAGTCATGCCATCTTATTTACCTCTTTCCTTCTTGTCTTTGTTATGCAAGGGTCAAAGGCAGCATTCTAATAGACTTTGCTCAGTTATTCAAACTTGTTGTAACTGTTGAACGATCGCCTGTATGTTAGCGTGAAATTAATAAGTTTCATATTTTTTTATTATTCGAGTGAAATATTTTACACGTATTGTATTTATTCCCATGTAGGTTCACTTGTAAAGCATTTCACTAGAACAACAGATTGCAGATTTGATATCTGACCGTGAAGAAATTGGATACTACCCAGTACGGTCACCGTTCGTACAACTTTCTGCATACGTAATTTTATGTCATTCGTCTCCTGCGGTCTGTGCTGCGTTATGTCGTGCGTATGTGCGTTGTCTCCTGACTACTACAGGGCTTGTTTGCGTGAGGCTTGTTCTGTCCGGTGAATATGGAAACTTGGAAAGGGGGAAGGTGGTATGCGACTGTACATAAAGGCTCCAAGGCAACGCCTTATATTTTTGTTAATGTGTGTGTATTCTAACGCTGGATCCATCATTCTGCTTGGCCACATCATCCACACCAGGTCTAAGAAGTGTTATTTGTTTACTATTAAGGTAGAACATCGTTTTTTTTTTTGCAAGTTGTGTATATTTTCCTTAACTTAGCGTTATGTGGTTTCAGTCCCAGAATTGTAGTTCAGTTATCATCCTACAGTTTTATGAAATGAACTGGCCTAATAGGATTATAGTAATTAGTAACTTTTCAATACTGAACCATTATGACAGTATTTAATTTATATTCGTGTGTATATTGATTCGTATTAATCATACATTATCAGGTTAAAAAGTAGAAAACAAAAAGTTAATATTTATTCTGCTAAAACATACAGAAAGTTGGTACAATTGACGTGTCAGTGGTAATAGAATTACATTGTATGTATTTTCCGCCACAATATGGCATGCAAAACTTACACTTAATTATAATATTAGCCTAAGTTTACAAATTATAAGTATAATATTTATTTATTAGCCTAAGTTTACCATAAACAAGAATATCAATTTATAACAAAAATAATTCAAAAATTAATAAATATAATAACAATTTGATACAATTAAAATGACCTATGTACATAAACCATACAGCAGCTTCTTTTAAAATTTATATAACTATTTGATTTCGGTAAAACAATGCCCCTGTTATTCCTTAAAGCGTATAATCATTAATAGCGCATGTACACGAGCCCATTTTTAAGTAGACGATTTCGGTTCGATCTATGAAAATGTTGTCATTTTGTACGAGTCCCGAGGTGTCTTGGCACGAGCCGAAAAGGTTACACTACACTTGCCACTTTTAGGATCTTTGTGATCTCTACGCTACGTGAATGTCGTGGGTGGCCTAATTTTCTTCCGTTTCAGTTTTGCACTGAACAACATGATTATTGAAATGTTTTATTAATTATGAATATTATGATTTACCTATCCTAAATGAACTAAGCATAAATTATGAAACGCCAATGCGTATAATCAGCGCATTCAAATGAGGATCATATCGAATGGCATTTGGTTTATCTAATTTTCCAAATGGCTACCAGTTAATATTTAATCAAAGCACCGGTCAGATGTATCTGTTAATAATCTAAATAGTTCTTATTAGAGGGAGTGAAGGATCAATTTTGCTAGGCAGATAAATGAAGTTAGTTTGGCCTGGTGTGTAGGTCGGTGCCGGCTAGCGGTTGATTGCTGTTGCCGCAACGGCAAATGAGCGAGTGAGCACGTCACGTCACGAGGTGCATGGTGGATAGATCAGCTACAAAGTGCATTTTATAATTACGTAGGTATGACTTTATGTAATTAGTGAAACGTAGGAAAGCTAGACTCGCCTCATGGTTCAATCGATGGTTAATTAGGTAAGTTATGTTAAGAACTGGGCTAATATTACATGAGGAAACCGGAAACTTCTAGAACGTACAGGTTTTAATGTTTAAATTAGAAATATATCAAATTAGGAATATGCCTATGACACGCTAGAGGGATATCTCATATTATTAATCAAATTTTGGTTCTAAAATATATTTTCATTAATCATTAAGGATTGAGTCTTTGTTAACTCAAATATATAATGGAGATGTTCAACTTAGATACTTCTAGCAATGATGATCAGAACTAGATACGATGTACAAAATTTGACATGCCCGTCCACTAAGTTTAACATATAGATATTTACATTTAACCCATCGAATGGATGGATTCGTGCTGAGCAAAATGTTTTGTTGACTCTTAACAGTAATATTTAAAACTTTACCTCTGTAAGCCAAAGATAAACAGTCTTATATAAGTGATTGTCGAGGAATGTCATCGAACGCACGATGTAAATAAGGCTTTCTATTTCATAGCAAATTATTAGGAAACTCTAACAGTTAATTTATTTATTTGTCGTATGGCAATCATTTCGAACCGTGAGATCTTCGAGAAGACAGTACAGTTGCTATTTAAATTGAATCTATATATCTCGCTACAAATTATTATTACCGTTAGATATAAATATCTAGCGAGATTGATACACTGATGTGAACAGAAAAGTGATTCGACGAAGCCCCGCTGTACGGGTTTTCTATTTTTGGTTGGAGGAACACAAGCTAACAAATGAATAAACCTGCCTTACCTACCCTTAAGCCTACCTACACCTACCCAGCCTGCCAGTACCTTTTACGTACCTTACATTTTAAGCTGCAAGTTTCACGTTGTGAGATTACTTTGCTGCTTACCGTATTATTTGCTTATTGCCTTATTTCCTTTAACGTATTATTTTTCAGTAAATTACAATATTCCGTCAGTTTACAATATCGTTACAAAGATAACAATGTAATGGTATTTACAATTTTACAGTGACAATTATATAAATAAAAATCAAGTATCAAAATGTATGTTTGCGCATAGATTCAGATTCAGAACAGCTGCACCTAAGTGTTTGGCATTTTTTTTAATGTTACGTTTGTAATATTCAGGATAAGATTTGCACTCGTAGTTATTTATTTATTTATTTATTTATTTATGATAAGAAATGTTTAAAAAATTATACGGAAAAGCAAAAATAGGGTTAAAAACTCCAAATAAAAAGTGAGTGAGCGAGTGAGACAGAACAAAGTAAGAGACTGTACAATTAAGATTTGGATTTATTTTCTTCATTAAATTGTATACCCAGGGAAGCCGGGGCGGGCCGCTAGTAGTATAAAATCTAGAAACGCCGCAGCATGTCTAGCTAAGTTCACTCCAGGAACTGGCGGATAGCAGCCGTATTTTATTCTACACGAACCGTTTGGAGCCACTTTTGATCCCTCAATAACTCCAAATCTATTTAACATAAACATGAAATTTAGTACATGTATTAAGATCCTTAAGAACAACTAGAACCCCAAATTTCATAAATATAGGTGAAATAGTTATTGAGATAATAAACTCCAATAAAAGGCATTTTTACCACTGACTGACTAGTAATCAAAAAACCTAACCCACTTTCAGGTGATATAGAAAGATGAAATTTGGCATCCAGGTTGGTAATTGTGTGTGTACACAGGAAAAAGTCAGAAAACAGTGTTTTTTTTAGTTTTACTATCATTTACTAACCGATTTGGAAAATTCTTTTTTTGTTTGAACCGGTATACATCTGGGGTGGTCCCATTGGCATCAAGTCAGAATCTGATCATGGGGCCCTGGAGAAATCGAGGGAACTCTTTAAATATTTTAGGTGCACCTATAGCGATTTGGGTATTTTGTTTAGTAACTCGTGCATTCGCTCTTGAAAAGCACCATTTGGTGAAGTTTGACAAAAAGTAATGATATCCCATCAAAAAATAAATGTGAAAATGGCAGCCAAGTTTAATATGCAAGAGGTGGTTGTCGTCTTCACCGATAAAATAATTGGAATCTAAATGGGTGCCAAGTTCCGTAGATTATCTTAAAAGTTTTCAAGTCTGACAGTAGATTGTTTACAGTAAAACTAATTAAATTTTTAGCAGCTTATTACATTTTGAGCCGTAACTTCGGTGAAGACGACAACCACCTCTTGCATATTGAACTTAGCTGCCATTGTCACTATTCTGTTTTTGATGGGATATAATTGACGGAAACGGCTCAGCGAATTTCCAAGTACAGTGAATCATCCCTTATCCGCGATTAGAGGCGATTGATTCAATATCAAAGCTCAACCTCAGCCTAATTTCTCTTGTTGACTGCGTCTGTATAATCACATAGTAATTAGTGATTGACGCTGAGTATTGACTGATGTTATGCTGATGTCCTCCAATGTTCGCGGGGGTGGGGCTAATTCACAATCAATGTAGATGAAATTACTGCGTGGTTTACGAGCACCGTTGAGAATTATTGTCTATTGTTACATATAAAGCTTAAAATAAATACACGATAACTGCTAATTTCCCATTTTGTTTCTTGACCAATTTATATATTTGGTAGAAAAGGAATTAGTGAAGGAGTAGATAAATATTACGAGAAAATCTTACACAATTTTTTTTTGACTAGGCTTAGGCTTTGTATTATTATGTAGTGTTATTTTTGTACTAAAGTCCGGGTTAGCCTAGTTGTTAGTGATGCCGCTTACAAAGCAGAAGGTCCTGGGTTCAAATCTCTGTAAGGGCAAATATTCGTGTGATGAGTGTATGTACCATATTTGTTTTTGAGTCTTGAATGTTTTCTATGTATGTAAGTTTTTATATCTAAAATATATCGTCGTCTAGTATACCCATAACACAAACCTTATTGAGCTTACAGGTGCCCGTTTCAGCGCTGTTTTAGTTTGCAGGCTAATTCGGCGCCACATTTTATAAGTTCAGTCTGTCCTCTGCTTTTCTTATTTGTTTTTGTCTTTAAAGCTTAGTCAACCTTAGTAGTAGCCACAGCTAACATGCTCCTTTCAGCTGATCTTTGAAAAAAAAGGATTTATCCACAAAATCCATCGCTTTTTCGTATATAAATCAATTCACGGGAAACAATGCTATTAATTAATATAATGCAACTACAACCTTTCGTGAAATACCTGAAATAAATAAAATAATAGCAGTTACCGGTATGTCCGTCATGTTGATTGTACCGCAGGACGGATGTTGTT
Source organism: Notocelia uddmanniana (assembly GCA_905163555.1). Lineage (NCBI taxonomy): Eukaryota > Metazoa > Arthropoda > Insecta > Lepidoptera > Tortricidae > Notocelia > Notocelia uddmanniana. Next base: position 9,012,916 of record LR991057.1, read on the forward strand.
AATTATCATAAAGCGGCCGCAACATTCCGCGGTCGCGCTTTCTGAACATATGTACTACAGTCAGGTAATATCAACATTATATCTGGGGAATATAATTTAAATTTGGATGCGTATTTTAGCTTCTTAAGTTTGAGTGTTCGACCGTACCGTACGAGTATTCTTTATAGAAGCGTTTTAATCTGAAGTACTATAATAATATTACAATATTGAAGATATTGTAATATTATTGTTACGACTACATACTTGTTCCGGGTGAAGTTGTTGAATGAACTGCATTTGTGGTAAATATAAACAAACACCAAGGATGTTGTGTTTTCAATTCTCTCATGTCCTATTTCTAGGCTTTAGGTTTCTATCCAGCCTTATTGTACTAGGAGTAGAAAAAAAGTCACAGTCAGTCATATTCGCCCCTTATCTCCGAAGTTTTCTAAGAAAAACATATACATTTATTACATAACGTTAATATCTATATAAATATTACAGAAAAATATAATTTTATCTCTATCTAGTTTTTTATCATCAAAACATTTTTAAATTTAATTTGTAATTTAACAGTTTTGTATTGTAAACTCGTAAAATGAGATCGATTATGCTGAAAGTACCTTTTTCAACTAAACAAAATATTGAAATCGGTTCACGTCATAAAGAATTCTCCTTGAAAAACAAACATACATATCTACCTACGTTATTAAGTTGCGCAAATTAGTAACTATATGTGCCGATAGATGGCGCTGTACCAATGGCGTTCAATTTCTACATCGCGCTGTTAAGATTTTTCCTAAACTAATGAAGTCGGGACGACAGGATTGTTATACAGTCGAGTTCATAAATATATGTACGTTCCCAAAGGTTCAAAAATATTCATACGTAGGTACAACCTTTTGCCTTATACAATAAAGTTGTGTCTACATATTTTTGATCATTTTTCTGTGCACACATTTTAGAACTCGACTATACGGTACCCTCGGTGCGCGAGTCGGGCTCGCACTTGACCGGTTTTTTTATATTATCATTTCATCACATGAAAACAGACAGTACAAGATATTCACTTGGATTCAATTTCAATATATTGCGCGCTAACATATAAGAATCAACGAATTAGAATGCTAACGTCTGCTCATGCTAAATTAATGTCGAGCACATAGCCGGTGCAGCTGGAGCACAATAAATTCTTTACGAGTCTACATCACATTCGAGATCATTCATTGTGTGTACAAACAAAGTTCGATTACATACAAGATTCAGCGAATATCCATTGCAATCCGGTTTTCGAATGAAAAACGCCCGAAGGGATCTTTTATTGGTTCCCGTACACACGCGTTTTCCAGCCCTTCACTGACTTTGCTGTTTCTGAATAGTGAAAGATGACTCGATTTTCCTACCGAAATCAAGTTTATCTAGATACTAGTTTTTGCCCGCGGCTTCAAATTAAAAAAGAAACAATTCATCAATGGGAAACTTCAAGATCTCCAAACAGCTTCGGAGCTACTTATGTATTGGCCGCTTTCATACATTTTTATCTCATACTTCTCATTTTCGAGAGAGAGATTACCCTATAGTTCACATACTTGGTGTATTTGATACCTTGAACAGAATTAAATAAAGGATGATTCACAGTAGACCGTTCCGTGTCCGGGCCGGGCCGTTTTCTATGACAGCAAACGCAACGGCCGGCGTATTTCTCTAGAAGAAAACGGGCCGGCCCGGACATGGAACGGCGTACTGTGAATCAGCCTCTCTACATTAATATCAGCAATGAAAGTACGTGACAGCACAGGATTGTAAGATCATTGGAACATATTTTTGGGCATTTGAATGCACCAATATTTTTACAGTAGACTGTACCAGACAAAACAAACTATTAATTACGGATAAAATGAAATAAAAATAAATCTTATCTACATATATTTACAATACATATTTTCATAGTCATAGATACACATGTACACTTTTAAACTCAGTTTATTAAGGGTTCATTTCTGTTTGCACAGTCAAGTATGTGGTTTAATAATGCATAACCAAGGTACCATACGACACTGGCAACATGAGCACAACAACCAATAGCTCTGGCCCCGGTTTTGCATCGCAAATACCACAATATACGTAGGTTCAATCTAATGTCAAATGTTTAAATAAGTAGTTGGTAATTGCATCTAATTAATGATTTGTTATCTGATACAAAATCAGTCGTAACTCTGAAAGGGACTCTGCAACAGTGGTAGCCCCCATAGAGATTTTTGTTCAGGACGTTAAAATCTATATATTGTATCAAAATCTCAGAATATTTAACTGAAACCACATTTTCCATACTTTTGGTACGGGGTACTTTAACCGGTTCGGAAGGTGAACTTCAAAATACCGTAACATTACTTTTGATATCTTTTGATACAGAATCCTTGTACCTACGTACTTTAAATATAATACATTCTCCACAGAAAATTTCAAGCTCTATTTAATTCCCTTAGAGGATGAATTTCCAAAAATGCTGAATTTTTTTTTCTAGCTTCTTCATGAGGAATGTGTATAATGAATATTAATTAGACTTCTTATTCAAATAATTACGTTTTCCATGCAAACTTTCAACCCCAATTTTAGGCATTTAGGGGGTGAATTTAGAAATACAGCGAAAGCACTTTCCATGTCTTTAGATGGAGCGTCTTTTTCCAAAATCTTACACATTTACTTTAAAAAATTACATGATATACATACAAAATTTGAATCCCAAAATTTACCCCTCAGGAGTTAAAGTCTCTCACCTAAAATTTTACTCCATCCACATACAAACTTTCAACCCCCATTTCACCCCCTTAGGAGTTGAATTTATGAAAACCCCTTCTTATTGGTTGTCTACGCCATTAACCTGAATTACAGTAAAAAATTCAACTCTCTAGCCCCAGTAGTTTGGGCTGTGCGTTGACGAGTGAGTGAATGAGTCAGTCAGGACATACGCATTTATATATTTAGATTACAAGGGAGTTTTCATTCAGAAATACCTTTTCAAATCTTTGCTATGGAACTACTTATAAACGTTTAGATTACTTCAAAGAATCATGGAAGCTGGCGATCACCACAGTTAAGTAGGATAAATGTTTTAATTGAAATTCAAAGGTCAACCTATGTTATGTTCATGTTTGTTTAAACACGTATAGGCGCATAAAATTAGCAAAACCTGGACATAATTCGATAACTGTAATTTTCTTTTTCTATGATTTAAAGTATTGTTAGTTATAGTTAAAATAAAAAGAATTAAAAATTTAAGGCTCCGCGTCAATGTTAAAAAAACAAAATACTAAATTCTTAACACATTTTGATTTCGTAAGTAAGCCATAATTAAATAACTTTGTAAAAGTACGAGTATTACGATAAGAAAATATATCATTTAATCAATTATCGTGGATATTTTTTGTTTAATATGATTCTTATAGTACTAATAAAATGTTGACGGCCTATTTAGCCTAATTGGTAGTCACTGCCTCCGAAGCTAGAGGTCCCGGGGTTCGAATCCCGGTCAGGGCATTATATTTTGTGCATTTAGCATGGATTTTTTTCATGGGTCATGGATGTTTTCTATGTATTGAAGTATGTTTTTATCTATACAAGTATGTATATCGTCGTCCAGTACACAGAGTATAAGCTTTGCTTAGTTTGGGACTAGGGCGATTTGTGTATGATTGTCTGCCAATATTTATTTATTATTTATTTATATTAAACAAAAAATATTCACGATAATTGATTAAATGATATTTTTTTCATATCATAATACAGGTACTTTCACAAAGTTATTTATTATGGATTACTTAAGAAATCAAAATGTGTTAAAAATTAAGTTTTTTGTTTATTAACATTGACGCGGATCCTTAAAATGTTGTTTTTTTATATTTTAAGTATAATTCACAATACTTTAAATCATAGAAAAAGAAAACCACAGTTATCGAATTATGTCCAGATTTTGCTAATTTTATGCGCCTAGTATTAGTCAAGATAATCGATATACGTACCATTTTTGCTCGTGTGACTATGACAATAAGGGGTCAAATAGTACTTGTTTACATTACTGTTCATTAAAATAATGCAACGAAGAAATAAGAATTTACTATGGTTCAGGAAGTTGAGAGGTCGAACCATGCGCTAGTGGCTAGGAGTGATTATTGTAGTTCGATGCAGCAGGTCAAGCAGGCCGCTTCCTCGTTGTGATCACCATCGCTGGCTTATTGTTACTTTACAAAAAAATGTTTGTTAAAACGTAGACATTATACATCGTGTATTATTATATAACCGCATGCTCTAGGAGTATTTATAATTTATACCAAAAAAAAACGACTTCAATTTTGTATTTGCTATGCCACAATTTGTGGTTTCCGTGAGCCAATGCTTGGTTACCCGCAGAAAATACGAGTACCGAAATTGGCATATGTGCCTATCAAATTCGAGGAGTTCCCTCGATTTCTCCTATATCCCATCATCAGATGCTTTACAACAAAAAAAAAGAATTATCAAAATCAGCCAACATGGTCAAGAGTTATCGGGGAACATACATACAAAAAATACATATAAATAAAAAAAAGAACAAGCAAACATGCAGACGAACTGAGTACGTCCTTCCTTCTATTGAAGTCGGTAAAAATAGACCCAAATAAACATACCTGCTTTCATATGTGCTGTTAATACGATGAAACAACTCCCCACGTCATTCTGGAATGCGAAGGTGGAGCTAAACAACGGACTCAAAACCTCAACGCACCTCGAAACCTGTGGTGACACCAGGAGGATCCTGCGCAGGGCTCGGAGTTAGGCTGGCTAAGACTCCTAGCCTTACGTCACGCACAATTGTCCGACTTTGACGGACTAAGTGCGGAAAAAGGAGTCCATAACTATAAACATAACCTTGTTGTAAAAAAAATGTGTTGTTAAAAAAATACTACTATTAGGTTATGTTCAAAGATCTTTATTTTTCTCATAAGAATAATACATATTCACTTATACTCGTATGAGACAATAAAACATGCTTTAACATTATTTAAATCGGTGAGTGTGCACTAACATACTCGTACTACTCTTCACAGACTACATCCGTTTTGTTTTGTGTAAAATTAGGTGAAAACATTTATACTGCTCGAATAAAAAATAAACATTATTGAAGTTCTGGTAGTTAACACTAAACTTAAAACTTGTTGCAATACCGCTTAGTAACACAAAAACCTATTACGTTTCGTTGAAATAGGAGGCTTTATTAAAAATACAGGCTGAATGATTTCAGCAAGATAATTTTAATATGCTAGTATTAAAATTACTTAATATTTGACTCGTTCATTCGTTCGCTTGATTGATGTATATATGTATGTTGCATTTGTGCCACCATCCCTCCCTCGGTGCGTCTAGCATTTTAAGTGGAATATTTTGAATAATCACTTAAACTCTATGCATACCAAATATACAGTCGGTACTTACAAATCAACCCCCTATACAGGTAAGTAGGTAAATGTTAACAAACCATGCTGATAATGCAATTAAGGTAAAGAACAGATTGGGTTAACCTCCTAATACATAATAAATTTGACCGAACGCCCATTTTCAGTTCTGAACGTTGATCAAGAGAAGTTTTAGGGGAACTTTATATAACTGCCCGGAGCAACCTCAATTTATTAGAAACGGAGTCGATTTAACTAAACCCCGCGTGGCGGCCATTAATTTCCTAAATCAATGATCACAAATATTCCAAAAATGTAATCTAACCCTCCGTAAAGCGTGAATTTCATTAAAATGCAATTGTCTGAAGTATTTCCGACAGTACAGGTTTGGGGCACAGGGTTGGTAGATATTCCATTTGTGATATTTGACAGTAATAGACATAACCCCACTTTCATGTGTCATTCGTTCTAACTCAGAATGAGAGTCTGTCTGTCCATATGTCACAGTCATTGTACTCTAAAACTATAGATAGGGTGTATTAAACATGATTGTATTATGTAGGCAGCAACAAACTTAAATGGTCAAATTACTAAAAAAAATCTTACGTTGCTAATTCAACTTGTGTTAATACTGGCTCATAATTTTTTTTCACAGCTCATTCTTTGGATTTTTTTTATAATCTTAAAATAAATAAGCTGGGGCTGGGAAGTTCTAGCATGCAATCTGGCCTAACTCATTAATTTATTATGATTTAGCTAACTCGTTGTTCCACTCAGGCGTAGGCTGGTTAGAGGTCCTTAAATAAATAAATTAAGGAGCGTGATTTTATTAGAACAGCAGAGTAATTGCGTAACTTTTCGAATGCGTGTCGTTATCAACTATTATTTTTAGTAGGTCCAAAGGTTACCTATGCAATCAACCAGCTGATGTACTATACGCCACAAGTGACCGACAATCGTTTGGTAAGTCTACGGCTGGCCTAAGGGCTGGCTGTAAATCTATGCCGGCGTGTAATTGCGTCGAGGATGTAATTACGGGGCCACAGGGCCATTATCTCGAGGTGCGATGCCCAGCCGCGTCGAGAGTGCGTGCCGCACACAATGAAGATTGTAATATTATACTCACTAGTGTCAGACCCACTTCAGCATTTTTCTATGAAAGATAGACTACGTGTTATACATATTTACCTAATTGATTTTTCGGAGCCAAAGATTTTGTGGGAAAAGTGCTTGAACAACTGTTCAGTTACGATATAAATTTACATGTAGGTATATTCTATGTACCTTAAAACCTAAATGGTCACGTACGGTCCGGTTTTAGAGGAAATTCCTTCCTCGGACGCTCCGACTGTAGAATGAGCTCCCTGTCGAGGTTTTCCCGAAGGACTAAAGTAGGGGTTCTTCAAGAAACTCCGTGTATATTTTTAAACGTTCGGCAATGCGCATGTGGCAGCTCCGGAGTTGCAGATGTTTATAGGCTGCGGTGACCGCTTACCATCAGGCGAGTCGTACGCTTGTATACCACTGACGTGGTATAAAAAAAAACCTGTGAATTTTATTAAACTACCATCGAACCTCAGCCACGAGGAGACCCGATGTAAAAAAATATATTTACAGTACATATGGTGCTATATTACCGCACGAGTGCGGTAATCAGCAGATTACGTGCATATGTCGAAACTTTAAAGAGCCATATCTACTGTAAAACGTTGTACGATACACGTGCGAACAGGTAATTCGCAACTCGTGTCGATTTAAAACACTCCCTTCGGTCGTGTTTTAATTTATCACCACTGGGTTCGAATTTCCTGTTCCCTGCACTTGTATTGTAATGTACTATTACAGTACATATGGTACTATATTACCGCACGAGTCCGGTAATCAGCAGATTACGTGCATATGTCGAAACTTTAAAGAGCCATATGTACTGTAAAACGTTGTACGATACACGTGCGAACAGGTAATTCGCAACTCGTGTCGATTTAAAACACTCCCTTCGGTCGTGTTTCAATTTATCACCACTCGTTGCGAATTCCCGGTCCTCTGCACTTGTATCGTAATGTACTATTACAGTACATATGGTGCTACGTTACCGCACGAATGCGGTAATCAGCAGATTACGTGCATATGTCAAAACTTTAAACAGCCATATGTACTGTAAAACGTTGTACGATACACGTGCGAAAAGGTAATTCGCAACTCGTGTCGATTTAAAACACTCCCTTCGGTCGTGTTTCAATTTATCACCACTCGTTGCGAATTTCCTGTTCTTTGCACTTGTATCGTAATGTACTATTTTCAAAACAATATACAACAATAACAATATACAATATATACCTAAGTGTTACCACAGAATAAGTAATAGTAATAGTATTGTCATGAATAAATTTTTGTATTAAGCAGTAACGCTAAGTAGTATTAGTAGTTTTGTATTAAGTAGTTTTGAGGAGTATTATCATGGTTTACAAACCCAAAGTGAGTCTTTGCCTCCGACACGAGCCCTCGCCACTTAGCCATCCCCACCAGGACCACCAGTCACCACCACCAGTTTGCTGCGTGGAGAATGCGCAGGTCTTATTCAGTGACATCGTTCCAGGGATACATGAGACGTCCGACGGGTCGACTCCCTACAGGATGGGTCAGATAGGCCCGTTTGGCGCCCAGATTGTCGCCCATCCTTTCTACATGGCCGAGCCAGCTGAGACGATGCGTTTTCACAATACTACAAAATTACAATGCTACAGTAGAAAACCTATTTTGCAATGTCATGAAACTAAAAATTATTACCTGTTGTCAGCGTTAACAGCACATATACATCAAATCTGCCTCTTAGCTTGCCTAAAACGTGTGGGCTGAAATATTAACCCGCTGTAATCTGATTATGAGACTATATGGGCGACGACCTATATAGCCAAGTTGGTAGTGATCCTACTAAGAAAGCTGGTGGTCCCGGGTTCAATTCCCGTTCAGGGTATTTAATTTGTGTGATGAACATGAACAAAATGTTCCTTAATCTTGATTTTTTTTTATGAATTTAAGCATTTATCTACATATAGAAGTAGATATGTATATTCTTGCCTAGGTCGATTTGTGAAAGATTGTCTAGAAATATTAACATACTTGTTTTTTTTTTAAATATATTGATCCTCGTTGCAGACGTAGCTAAATTATTCAAAGTTAATAAACAGAAATCCAGGACGCGACGTGTTTCAGGTCTAGTGCTACTAGAGCGGGTGGAGTGCTGCTTAGCATAGATTCCAACACGGTAGCAATAAGCGGCCCTTGGGGAAATAGCGAGCTGCCCGACATACCATCTGGAGGTTACACGCATTCGTTTGTTTACATACCTTGAGTGCAATTTAGTTAAATCTACTTTCTGTGGTTTATAATATGTTTATTGTGATATGTGGACAGTTACACTATTTCATCTAAAATCTGTTGACGACGAAATGTACTGTCAATTTAAGATTTGTTTTTCAGCAATTAATTCCTATTAAACACTGTAAAAGATATCATTTTACTAATATTATAATTCTTGTTTTCATGTCAGAATAAGTCTGACCGTAATGTTTGGTTTCTTTTTGTAATTGTTAAGGAAATAAATTGTAAACCTGTAATTGGCCAATGACAAAGTAGGATAAAAAAAAAATCTAAACTTGCTGTAACTTGTGCTGTGGATTTTGTATCGTTAAATAAATAAATAATGCTTTTACCGTAATTCATATTACGGTACAAACATAAAATTAAGTGATGTCCTGTTATTTGATGTGGTCAAATGAAAGTAAAAAAGTTATGTAGCAGGCAGAAGTGCTGAACGAGTGAATACAACTGAATGTGTGAGTTCCTAATAAAAGTAATCATAAAAGTTAGCGACCCAACCAGGACGTAAACGCTAGAGGACTAATCTACCAACCCAATTACCAACATCCAGTACTCCTCTTTTGAAACTTTTATTATCATTTTACAATAGTTGGCTAAATGGCGCTCTTTCGACCGATTGCGTAATAAAGTGAGTCTGGAATATAAACCGGGCGCATCAGTAAATTGGCCAGTTGGATCGGCCGCATCAGCGGTCGCTGGAGCCCGGCCAGAACTTTAATGGCGTTATTATATCCCGCGATAGCGCGTGCCGTCCATTATGGAGCGTGGGCCACCGTGCCCTCTGTCCCGTACCCGACGTGCTGTTTACCTCGAGGCGACTCTGAATACAATTGTTTAAACAGTTTAGAATTTTCCTTTGGTTTAGGTAATCTGATTTGAATGTTATATAGCTAAGACCTTCGGTTTAGTCGATTCGAGTCGATGGATTCGGAAACGTGCGTTGTATACGAATTATTTTGGAGTTTGGTAAAAAAGGCATGGAAAAAGGGTCGGGCGTATGCGTACACCTACCCGGCGCTGTCGACCCGCGTCGCACCCTGTTTTAATCGACCACGTAACAGACCGATGTCCTAATCTAACCCTTCTCCGGCCGACATCTCTTTAATGACACTGCCCACCGGTGCTTTTATCTACGGATCGTTTTGCAGCAAATTCCACATAATTGCATTCGCATTGAGAAAGAAAAATAGTATCCTTTGTGATATTTTGCAAAACGAAGTCGCTTTCTGAGAATTTCACCTTTTGCTCTCACAGACAATAATAATTCTGAGAATACCGTTTTTATTACGTCTTTGTTTTCTTTGTGGAGCGAGTATGGCGCAATGAACTATTTACTCGCCAATGAACTGCGAAGCTGCTGGGATGGAATGGGCTTGATTTCGTTAATGAATCTTTTGACGGCGGGGGGGTGGGGGTTGGGCCTTTGATGTGTGTCGCTGCTCATTGTCGCTAATTGCGTTGATACGGGCCCGACCGGACCCTAGCATCCACGATCCAATGTTAATAAAGAAAGGCTATATTTTCATCATAGGAACATTATTGTTTTTTATGCAAGTAGCTAATTGAGACTTAAATGGTATACTCGAATATTAATTCAATTCAATTCAAAATATTCTTTATTCAAATAGGCCTAGCAACAAGCACTTTCGAATCGTCAGTTAGTAGTACATAAAAGCTTATGAGAGCGTTTTGTTGCCTTTGGATTGAATTTATAAGCTCACATGTTTTTTCAATAAGTCGCAACGAATATTAAACATGTTTCTTGATATCTAGGTATATATAATGTAATATTTATTGTAATTATATTTCATGCAACCCAGGGCTTTGTACTATGAAGGTGTTAAGTCAAATTTACTAATAATAACGAGTGATAACTGTACCTGTTTAAATCTCAAGTAATGCTTAATTTACTAGGCTTGCGTTCCCTAAATACCAAACAGATTCATCACATATTGCTGTGGTTATACTATATATACTCAAGAGAAAATATTGTTGGGCATATAATTGAATACTATTACCAGCATCCTCGGTACAATGTCTCAAGGGTCAGTTTTAGATTTGCGTTAGTGTTATTATTATTTATATTATTTAAGTTATTTTCGTTAAGTATTCTTGTATATATTTTAGAACAAACGAAATGTTGATTAAATAACCACAGCATTCTAACATTTAAAGAGACGTTATAAATCGCAAGCCGTCAAGATTATTCACGTTGAGGCGGTCCGGCAGCGTTCCGGAACGAAGAGGCAAGTCCGAAATCAGAACTAGAGGCGGCAGCGGCCAAAAGCCGGATATTAACATCCGGATCCGCGGAGCTGGCGGGCATGATCGTAACAACTATTTCGGCAATATGCATGAGTTCTATATTTAAAGTTGAATAAATGGGAAATAGTTTTTAAATTTAAATAGGGCGAAACGTAAGTAAAGTTTGTATTATAATATTTATAACCCTACGGATAAAACGGGTGTCGTAAATTGAACTAGTTAACTTGTTCCGAAGCGAGGTTTACTTGTCCTTGATTTATTTAAACTTTTGAGCAAAATCATTTGGTACATTTGGTACATATTGACTCTGTTGAATTTATCAATTTCAATTAATAATGCCTCATTGCATTAAGTCCGCCTTGTCTGTTTACTCTTAGGGCGTAAGCTTATTTGTAACATTGGTTGTATAAAATAAATAATAAACAAAATAATCTTGGAATGATGACGATTATTTAATGTTTAACAAAAAATATGTATGGTACTGTCAACTGCAAAAATACTTGCTCAAAATTATGTCCTATAGCTCTTATGTCGGCGGATTAAGGTTGCGGTACGTATTTATCCACTCACTTGCTTTGATTTTTGAGTTGAACTCTCTCCCTTGTAATACGCGTGATTTCTGGCAAAAGCAAGTGAGAGGATTAAATCGATACGTATTTTTGCAGTTAACCGTACTAAAAATTTTTAGACTTATTGATTTTTACATGGTTCTTAATTAGCAAAGATGACATATTTCAAGTGAATCAATACTGACTGCTCTCAGTGGTCCGTTTTTTCAAGAACAGACAAGTAAAATTCGACATGTCTGAACTGGCAACACTGGTCAAATTATCAATCGTTATTTGGTTATAAATAGATTTCGGTTTGCGTCTTACTTATGGACGTAATCAAGAGTTAAGGGTTAGAGAGTCTTATTTTTAATAAAACTCATTAATCTACATTTAAGTCATAAGCCGTGCCTCTAATTCGTGTTCGTGTGTGTGTATTCGTTCGTGTTTTTATAAATCATTCTGTTGACTTACAGGAAAGATTTTTTTTGGTTTTACAACTAAATTAGACTTGCATCTCACTGTTAACATCTCACTTATAAAATTGCTTATTGAAACGGGACCCAGTTATTCAAAAACACAAAATTAAATGTCCCGAATTTACGATTCATAAAGTGTACTTATTTACCTATTTGAATCATCCTACTGATTCCGTGCTCATGCAAACCGATGATTGCGCGGGCCATTGCGGTTTGCGTTCTCCCGCCAATCAAGACAATCATTCAAACGGTCATATATATCAGCCAAACCCGCCATTGAACCATTCAAACTCACTGGGCCATTTCATATCCATTATCACGTACCATTGTTACTAACGCGCATGTTAGCTGAAATGTATTGCAGTATAAATAACATAGAATAATCTAGATACTATATAAGTTCTCCGAATCGTTAATCGCTTGTCAATTGTAATAGTTGAATTAAAAAAAAACTAAAAAATAGGTTCCTTGCTAATGACATTCTTTTTTTTTTATTTGCCATGAACCGAACGTTTGCTATAATTACAATTTGCCCTAAGTCGTTTTTCTTAGAAACTGATAACAATTCACTGTTGTTATAAGTAAAACAAACCTAACCTTACCTACGAGGCACTATAGTTACAAGGTTTATTAAAATAATCCTGAAAGTTTTATAGTGTCGGAGAAAAACACTTTTATGGTAATAACGATTATGGCAAACAGTGTTTTGGTAAATTAAATTTTATTCGAAAGGCTCCGCAAAAATTAGATTCCCGGGTTAATTTAATTTTTTTGCTTTATCAATTGAAATAGATACGTTTTTTTAGAATCGTTACACTCATGACAAACATAATTGACGACGCCTGCGCTATATTAGTACACTATAAACACTCACAAAGCGGTACAGTAGTGTAAGGATATCGTCTATCAAACCAACTTGAAAAAATCATCTTCATCATCATCATTTCAACCGAACGACGTCCACTGCTGGACATAGGCCTCCCCCAAGGTCGCCACTCAAGAACCATTCTGCCCCAACGGCCATCGGCACGTAGAGCTATGTGCCCCGCCCACTGCCACTTAAGTTTCGCGATTCGAATGGCTATATCGGTCAATTTGTTTCTGCTGCGGATGGCCTCACTTCTGATGCGATCATGCAAAGAAACTCCCAGCATAGCTTTCGCCATTGCTCTTTGGGTGACTTTGAGCCTTCTTATGAGGCCCATAGTAAGTGACCACGTTTCAGTACCATACGTCATCACTGGCAACACACACTGGTCAAAGACACTGCGGAATATTGGGCTTAAAAGTCCGTAGTTACGCTCTCATTTTAAAACGCCATGCTAGAATAACATGAAACTTTGTATACACAATGGGATCCGGCATATCTATAGTAGTATTTTTTGAAATCGTTATACACTGTGGGCTCTAATAACCCGAAAGATTTAAACCACGTATTTTTGACGACACTACGAGTAAATAATGTTATATCAACGTGGATGGGTCCAATTATTTGTTTTAACTAAACTACTACTCCAGTACAAAATAAATTAAATTAATTGATCGCTTCTTTGTAAAAAAAACTTTACGTGACTTTGCAAATGTCTTCAAGACAAGAAGTGTCAAATCAAAAAAGTAGTAGGTGGCTACGTCATGCCTTTGTGGGTGTGCTAGACTAGAGGTTTTTCAACATGTGATTTGTTTCAAATAGTTAATCTTATAAATTAGGTACGGGTTTTTTTTACTACATGTTATACCATATTATATACTCTAATTAGGCTCTAGAATTGTTGGTTTAAATCTTTCGAGTTTTTAGGGCCCAGGATGTACGTGTATAATGTACCTCATATGCTTTTTAGTAGAGTATGAGTACCGTGTTTAGAGTACTCGGCCGAGTGGTCTAAGGTACGAGACTTAAAATGTTAATTGTAGATTATCGTGAGAACAAATTACGTACTGATATGATATTGATATTACGTTCATTCACATCGGACGATCTCTTTGGCCTTGTGGACCCCGCTTACGAAGCCTGAGAATGTTTGCTCCAGAGTGTCTATGTTCTGTGTATAGGTATTTAGTTATCCTCCAATTTCTTTTTTTAGTCTTAGAACGTGTGAAATCGAGAATAGATGATAACTTTATGACGATGTCATACCTAGACGTCAAGTGAAATAGACCTTTTGCAGTTATCCTCCTCAGTTACATTTCTATTCCTACTGCAATATGAAATGCTTTTATTCAAAACAAGAAATACTAACAAGCTTGTAACACGAGCGTGCTCCGATACTCCCGTTGCAGCGGATACAAAAGTAATTTTAAACAAAAACTTGCTCGCGTGCTCTAATTCAGCAATTTCATTAGTCCCTACATCTCTACTGAAATTGAATTTCTTCGCATCGTTTGCAATTTTTGCAACGACGTTCTGCATTCAAATAGAAACAGCAAGGCAACCAATATCCTGAATTATGCTGGAACTTGCGACAATATTTTTTTTTACGTGGAAAGCAGACAGTAGGCATGTATCGGCACGCAACTGCCAATACAAATATTGACGCCCGGGCCTACGCTAGCGGGCCAGAGATTAAACTCCGCCAATAAGTAGATTTATTATCGTACAGCCGTAAGCTCTCCGAAGACGCTTGTCTTTCATTATTCATGAAACATCCCGCATCGGCTGCCGGTCCCTATTCTAGCTCTAGCTCATCAAAACTATATCCTTCTATCTTTTCCTCTTCAAAGGAAAGATAGAGACAAAGTATTCGAATTAGCTGTGGATGTGTTGGATAAGTCTATCCGTTGAGGATCCGGATTAAGTTTCCGCACTAAATACTAATGAGAATCAGGGCAAATGGTGCAGGTGCCGGCGGGTAGTTCGTCCGTCGACTCACATTTCGGGCTGTACTAGAATGCTAATCATCCAATTTTGTTTTATTTTCTTGTGATTGAGAGGGTAGTCAAAACGATTAATTATGCTTCACGTTATGCTATGCCGAGGTCAAACTGACAATCCGATTCCATTTCATTGTGATCTCACACAGACACTTGGCTTATGTAAGGGATAGCACAAGCACAACTACTATTTACAACTTTTGCAAGTCATTTCACAGCGTAATTCATGACCATTTACGATATGCAGTGTATCACTTTCATACCAGCTTATATTTTAACTAACGTTATAAGTGTAGTTAGCAATTTTATGAGAGGAATAATATAAATCTCGTGAACAGCGTAATCAATTTGTAAATTTATCACGAGCAGCAATTCAATTCAATGAACTTACCATTTGATTGACACTTCTTGAATCAAATGTTTGTATATATATTTGTTTGTATATATATGGGATGTTTACTTGAAACCGATACATTCAATTAATTATGATCATAATAACTTATGTTGCTATGGGATGCTGTATTGTCAAATGTGTTGAACATGGCACGGTGTAAATGTGAGTCTTGGAGCCAATTCGCGATTACATAGTAAGATTCCCTGCACGTCCTAGGAATACTGCCATTTTCATGTCTCATTTTTTATATCAGAATAACAGAGATATATCCTAGTAGCGTCTCGCTTCTATAATTAAGAGAACTCTCTTCGTCCGATCTCTGTGCTCTGGGCGGAACGGGTTGCGTTGCTACATCAATTCCACTTGAAAAGTTAGATATAAGGATCGATCCTTGACATACTCTTAAGCAAGTTCCAGAAATATTATTTCTTGGTAAATAAGCCGTACATTTGCAATAAATAGCTTTAAATCATAATGATGTACATGCAAACACGTACCTTTTTAACTCTTATTGTCATCGTGACGAGCGAAAAATGTAGTACATGTTTTAATTACCTTGAGTGGACATGATTTTTCCTCCTTGATTAAAATACATATACAAATATGTTTCATATAAGTGGACGTAAAAAGGAAGGTGCTTAAATGTAGACATATTTTTGACGCCGACTGTAGATAGTGTTGAATGGAGAGAAGAACTGGTATGCAACGGTGCATTCCATACTCCCTGTACAATGTACATAACTGTACAGTACTTTAACCAATCTAGCATCTTCCCTCACAAATAATGGTGGATTTTACGTTCATGATTAAGTCATGTTTAACCTGTCCTTTTTGTTTAGAAGCACCCGCAATTGACAATTTCATGTTCAGTTTTCTTACCAACTGTTCTTTACTGTTCTTGAAGTGGATTGAAATGTAAATTCCTCAATAACCAAAAAATAAAACCAGAATAACGCATGTTCGTTAGTTGAAACATCTAAAACAGAGGATGTTTATGTGCATCTTGACGGAAACTAGTCCTAAATTCATGTGTTTACTCGATTTTACATCAGCTCTGTACATAATGAAAGGCTTGACTTTTTCCGTTGCTGTATTTACTATCCTAACATTTGCCGCTAGACGAGATTGATCTGCATGCACTCAAGAATGTATTACCTACATTAATTTCCAACAGCCCATCCATCTGAATTCTCTAAAAGGTAAATCCAGGCTATCACTTATTCACAAATAATGTAACAATTTGATCGGTCACTGTCCCCCCAGTGCTATTCACAATCTCGACTCACATCACTTTTCGTGTTGTTATTTGACCTAGAAATTCGTAACAACTATGTACGATCGGAGGTCAGACTTGTACTAGTTGGTTTGAGGTGACATGTATGTATTTGTTGTAAATGTACTACTTCTGCACTGTAAGGGGGAAAGGGGGCAGCACTGACCCGGAAGCGATGCGGCGCGCCGGATATTAATTTCTCCAGTCGAACGCACCGCGAGGAGAACCAACACTATTAATTGAACTCATTCGTGAAAGAAGTACCGTTGTAATAAAACCTCGCTTATATTCTAGAATTACTGTTCAAAACGGGATATTTACCATGTATGTTAATATTGTTGAGTTTCCGATATTTCGGCGCTGTTGCAAGCACCATTTTCAAGGATTAACTCCCCTCGCCTCCTTATATCGAACGCTTTGCTTCTTTGAATGAAAAATGTAGCTGCCTGTATTTTTCGGAGAACAGAAACATATAATATAATGAAATCTGACGGTCTATCTTTGCTCGCCGCCTTCAAATTTAATCCGACTCCAATATGTTTCATACCACCACCACCATATCAGCCGTAGAACGAGCACTGCTGGACATAGGCCTCCCCAATTTCATGGAGGGTAAATGCCGTAATCGCCACGCTTGGCATGCGGGTTGGCGATCGCAGTAAAGATCTCCACCGCACTCCAGAGATGCTGCTGCCCATCCCTCGATGGTCCTGGTCGTAGTTTTAGGACATACCCGGGTCCAATAATGTATTTTTTTTTATACCACGTCGGTGGCAAACAAGCGTATGGCCCGCCTGATGGTAAGCGGTCACCGCAGCCTATGGACGCCTGTAACTCTTAGGGGTGTCACATGCGCGTTGCCAACGCTTTAAGAATTTATACACTCCTTTCTTGAAGAACTCCATACTGTAGTCCGTCGGGAAAACCTCGGCAGGGAGCTCATAATGGACGTTTCATACGATTTATACGTTTAAACTTATACATATGTCCATGTACATCATGTGTCATTGTACATATATACATGTGTGTATGTGTGTGTGTATTATACATATGTATAGAAACAAAGAAACAAAGTTTAAACGCTAGTTTTGTTTAAAATAAATTAAATGAACCAAATTCAGGTTTTACTTAGGTAAACAGGAAAAGTGCATAGATTCGCAACAACCCTGCTTGATACATATATCCCATCAAAAAAATGTTGAAAAATAGCTTCAGTTAGGAAACCAAGTTCTTTCAAAGCTCCTGACGTCACAGAACCTGTGACGCATAACGATCTTAAATTAAAATCAATTATTATGTTATTTGCTACTCAATAGTAACGACAAGCCGTCTTTCACTTGGTTTGTGTATGTACACATTTTCTCACGCTTTGGCATGAATTAATATTACCTTTTCATATTATCAAACATTAATTAAACTTATTATTTTGTCTACACCAAAAGATAACTTACTAAGAGTTAGACGATACGGTAAATACATGACCTCCAATAACATCTAATTTATTCTTCCAATTAGTTACATAAATACTAATTATTTAAACCAAACTAGTACAAACCTTATCTACAACGCAGGCTTCGTCAATTTCCAAAAACAGCAATCATTAGAAACATGCTTCGTCAACTACATATTAAAATAAAAATAATCAATTCACACCCCGCTCCGATACTCACCCGGACCAAAGGTGCCAAAAACACCGGCAGCTTGACCAGTTAAGATCCAGAGCGGGGCTCGCAGCCCCTATCCCTCAAGCGACGCCCTATGTCCCTAACGAAACTCTTAGCCTCGGCACACCAAGGTACAGCCAGCAACTGGGACAAAATCATACACCGATTTCAGGTTTGCGTATTTGCCGTGCTTAAACTTGGCCGCACTCTTAGCCGCTGCACCCGCCTTGTTGATGGTGTGAGCGAGATGAGAGGGAGCGAAAGTACCCACACACGTGGCATCCCACAGCAAGCTACGGATCTTTGCCCACGGAACCAGTGTAAGACCATCCGGTCTCTTGCCGTCCGTACGGCGCAAGCCTTGCGGTTCCATAACACATGGAATGCTCACCGAAAAGGGAGCCTTATTACGTCATTGATAGCATCGTGTCTGGGTATCCTGCCAGCACGCCGGCCACAAACACACCGGTGCGGCTCGCAAACCTTCCTGCCAACTCTCAATGCCACTGCCACGCGCAGCGTGTCATTGCCCAGTAAGGGTCCTAAATGTGGCGACGGCAAAGCATGCAACCACGCCCCGGACTCAGGTTCCATGACAGCTTTCAGTCGGGCTACGTCACTTCCAACAGCACTACCCAGCAGGTCCGAGTATATATCTCGGCACAAAATGTCATCCCACAACCTTTGCGATGAGTGGTTATCGGGCCGAACATCACCCGCAAAGCGGGCTGACCATTCGGATTAAGCTTGCTGTAAGAATATACAGGTATTGTCACCATAAAAAGTAAGGATATTATTTTGTATTAGTTAATACCTCGTACAGTCAAATCAGCGAAGCAGCCTTCAGTCGCCAATAATTATACCTAATATTAAAAGAAGCCTTGCAGAATGTATTAGTACTATTGGTAATAAAAACTGGTACTGTACATTTTTATACACTTGAAAATTTTACCAATTTAAGATAGTCAAAGCCGAACGAATATGATATGTCCTCTTATCTCAAACTAGCCTTTTCCTGCGACTAAGCTTGCGCAGAACTCGATGTGCCTTATCACCTTAGAAAAATAACTGCTATAGGTAAAAATCTTAAGAAAATGACCTGTTGTATGTAGTTGTAGCGAGTTAGAATAGACATCACATATTTAAAATGTGCAACACAAACAAAACAAACGCCTATTCGAACACGTCACAACTACATAAACCAGATCATTTTCTTAAGTTTTTCACCTATATTAAATTATTGTTGTAGGGGCAGGCTTTTCTACCGTACAAACTTCCACTCTCCTGTTCAATTCGTTCAAACTATTTCCGTGCCAAATTATAACTAAATCAGTTTATCAGTTTGAATGTAAAAAAGTAACCGACGCATTCAAAATAATATATAAATACCCCCTTAATCAAAATCGTACATCAAACCTATGTAAGTTAAAATACCGCTAAAATTCGTTTGTCCTTATCTGTCACTTTGACATTTATGTCTGTCAGAATGGGATAAAACAAAATTTAGTTAACAAAGGTTTGTTAAGTTGTATGAATAAGAGGGCCAGTATGGATATACGAAAGCAAAAATTCATCCTACATTAAGAACAAATCATCCAGTACTTTATGGAGTACAATAAATAATATACATATAACTTTTTCAAAGAACAACCACACAGTACCCTTACGACGTAGGTACCCAAGTTGTCAGGAGACAAATTATGCTCAGAATTATAATCACCATTCGGTGTTGGCACACTTTGAATACAGACATAACTTGCAGACACCGCAGGGCAATTCCCGGCATCGATTAGATCGATCTCTACCGTAATTGTACGGAAACCGGGATGTTCTAGTTAACTCTACAATCAAGATTATTCTCAATAACTTGGATACCTATAACACGGCTTAGCAGCCATGTTCATTGTATCACTAAGTATAACAGTATGCATAGACATTTGTTATCATACTACGATTAGAATGACGTAAATCTAATGACTGTAATGTAATTATAAGGTCAGGGGTAGCTTTATAGAACACGCTTCTAACGTTGTAAGGTTACCTATGTTAAAGTTATTTGGTTAGAATCCTCACGCTAGCGCTAACGAACAACTAAACACCAAATAGGCTAAGAGTAAGTAAAATATTTAAAACATGTAGGTATTCATATGAATTGTACTTGTAAGGTTCACTTTGACTATGTATATAAAGACGTATATATATCGCTATACGATACTTGGCTCGACAGCGCATAACCACTCTCGGTGACCGTCGCGTCGCACCACGACTGCCCCAGTTGTGACGTATGCGCACTAGATAAGGATAGCTATTATACACTACAGTACATATGAATGTATATGCATGCACAAATATTCTGAATCTGAATTGTATATCTATGTGACAATGCGAGCGTATCACTCAATGCGTTTCGAATCCTCTTTTGTTTGTTTATAGTAGCGTGTAACATAATGGCACAACAGGGGTCCTCTGTTATACCAAAGGTATTGAATTGGCATTGGTTTGGTATGCACTCTTTTTGATACAAGATTGAAAGAGGCGGAAGTAAGAACTGCCGAGAGTTACGAAACCAATATAAATTCAATACAGATTAAATAAAAAATAATTTAATAAGGTTGTCTGGGAGCGATTGCTAAGTAGCAATAGGAACGCCTGTTGATACTTTTTATTTTTAACCCCCGACGTGGAACACAAAACAAGCTTAACATGTGTATCCTGTCTTTGGAATAGTAAGCCTTGAAATGAGTGAACCGATTTGAAAGTATTTTTTATTTGAAGGTAGTTTTCCAGCGATGGCTCTTAGACATGTTTTATCAATGTCGGTTCTGCCGTTTTTGAGATTATGTAATTTGAAATGAGAATGTCGGGAGCTTTTCAAATTTTTTCAATTGTCGTTTATTGAGAATCGTCATAGTAGTTTTGTTTTAATGCAATAAAGGATATACTGCATATTATATTCAGTGCGTTATATTGAATAGACTAGACGAATATGAGGGAGAATTTCAGGATTAGACATCAAATTCTCCCTCATATTCGTACCATCCTATTGCAGTCTTCAGTATAGGTATTATTATCGTTCCTCTTGTTACATATGTCATAGTCTTAAACAAGCACCCGTTAAAAAACGACTATAAAATAAAACCTAACTAACATGCGAATTAAAAATACGGGTTCGCGGAATGGAATAAAAGAATAAACATTAAGACGACGAATTGAAAATATTGGCGACAAGGATTATAATTTTTCTCCGCAACCAAGAAACATACGAACCCGATTATTTTTTATATGATCCATAGTATCTTTGGCTTTACTTTTGTAATAGCTTTACATGATTGGATAACTTTCATAACACAAAAATAATTCTCTTTTAAACCTCTTTAAAAACGGAGATTTGCATTTTACAGATCAACGACACTTGTTAAAGTCTCTTAGTTTTCCATTTAAATTTGTCTAAACTAACACTTCAATATTGTAAAAGGATTTTATGAAATTACCAATGGTTTTTATTTAAACTGAAAAAGACTGTTTTGTCGCATACGCCCTTACGGTATAAGCTAGCCGCCCGCGTGTTTTCTATGCAATCAGTGCCCCCTCAGTCCGCTACCGACTACTGTCAGCGTTGGGCCTGTGCTAGGCGAGCTCCCACGCGTTATGGATACTGTTTGATTCAAAGTGGTATTTTATTCATTTAAAAATAATGAAATAATTGGTGAAGATCTCTAAAAAAAGGAAGGCTTGTTCAATTGAGCAATGTAATTTTTTTTAAGTAATTTTCCCAAAATAACTTTATTTGCCAAACTAAATAATGTTCGAATTATAAATAAAATCGTTTTTTTAAACTCGTGTATACTAAACCGAGATGTTTCTACTGACAAAATATTCTTTTAAATTTATAAGTAAAGCAAAAATAAATTTTATTTGCCTATTTTAGAAAACAATAATTAGAACAAGGCAAAGCCATGGAGTCGTCTCCGGATTTAGGCGAAATCGAAACTATGACAGATAAGTCCTTAGAAAGGTTAGTATTTGGGAGATAGGTAGGTACTTATAAACTAATTTAAAGGTATTATAATACCTACTTATATTACAAGCTTTTATTTAACTTGCAATGTATGTATGTATGTTGGACCCGGGTATGTCCTAAAACTACGACCAAGACCATCGGGGGATGGGCAGCAGCATCCCTGGAGTGCGGTGGAGATACTGCGATCGCCAACCCGTATGCCAAGCGTGGCGATTATGGCATATACCCCTCGTGAATTTGGGGGAGGCCCATGTCCAGCAGTGGACGTGTTTTGGCTGATATGGTGGTGGTGGTGGTATGTATGTTGGTCGGTCGGTGTTGTTGGACCCGGGTATGTCCTAAACCTACAACCAAGACCACCGGAAGATGGGCAGCACCGCAGCAGCATCCCTGGAGTGCGGTGGAAATACTGCGATCGCCAACCCGCATGCCAAGCGTGGAAATTACAATACAATACAATATGCTTTATAGCTCACCTCAAAAAATAATTACAGATAGAAACAGCATAAAGATACAAGCAGAGGTAAACAACAGGCGGTCTTATCGCTAAATGAGCGATTTCTTCCAGGCAACCTTAGGGTACCGGAGAAAAAAAAAGTAAACAAACATGATAAGTAAATAAATCAACATAAATATATACCACAAACTTAAGTTAGACCCAAAAGTAAACTACAGACCAGTATCGAAAAATATTATGGAAGAGACAAATAGTGCTCTTTCAGACTAGATTTAAAAGACGCACTAGATTTAGCCCGTCTTACATCAAGGGGCAGAGAGTTCCATAGTCGGACTGCTTGAAAAGTAAATGAACTGTTATAAAATTTAGAGGAGGACGAAGGCACAGCAAGAAGAAATTTATTAGAGGATCTAATTGAACGCAGATAGTTAAATCGTTCCTTGAGGTAGCGAGAGGTTGCCGGATTAAAAAGTATATTAAAGAGAAGAGAAAGAATGTGAGAGTTACGACGAAGACGGATTGGGAGCCACTTGAGTTTTAAACGGAAACTAGAGACATGGTCATACTTGCGTAACCCAAATATGAACCGTATGCATACATTTGAATACGCTCAAGTTTATTGAGTTGCTCCTCAGTGATATCAAGATATGAGATGTCCGCGTAATCGAGAATAGGGAGAAGAAGGGTTTGGGCAAGTGCAATTTTAGTGGCGATGGGAAGGAAGTTACGAAGGCGTCTTAGAGAAGCTACTGCAGCAAACATCTTCCTGCTGACCTCGCTCACTTGCGGCACCCAGGATAGAGTGCGATCCATAATAATCCCTAGATTTTTCACCTGGGTTGAGAAAGGAATCTGAATACCATCGAAATATACAGAAGGGAGATTGGCGAAATCGATTCTGGAAATCATATTACTACTGCCGATAGTAATAACTTGGGTCTTTGTTGGGATTAACTTTCAGCCCAAAACTCTCGCTCCACTTTAGAATGCGTAGTAGATCCTCATTAGTCGACTTAATTACAACAGGTAGATCCCTAAGCACGAACGCTAAGAACGAACACTATTGCATATATCTCCCGTGAATTTGGGGGAGGCCTATGAGCAGCAGTGGACAACCTTCGGCTGATACGGTGGTATGTATGTTTGTTCGGGTGGAATCTTGTAACTCGATTTTGAAATAGATATCTTCAACCGATTGTGCTGAAATTTGGCGTACTTATGTAAGCACCACCACTAGGTATATCAGCCCAAGGACGTCCACTGCTGGACAGGCCTCCCCCAATTACATGGGGGGTAAATGTCATAATCACCACGATTGGCATGCGGGTTGGCGATTGCAGTATTTTCACCGCACTCCAGGGATGCTACAGCTCATCCCACGGTGGGCATACTTATGTAAGGTGACAATACATACAATATTATGGTACCATCGAGCTGATCTGATGATGGAAACAGAAGGTCGCCATAGCAACTCCTAAACTATAGAAGATAAACCCGTATTTGGGCTCATTCGTCAAACCGTCTCAACAAGTAGTTGATGATTATGGAAAAACTAGCCAAGTGCTTGTCAGACCACGCACAAAGAAGGGTTTTGTACCGACACCTCCTAATCTACGTTTAAAACCACTATACAATACATTCAACCAAAAAAGATCGTATCTTCATAGGAAACTCGCGGCACTTGTGCCCTTTCGAGTTGGTCTAAGGATGAACATGGACAAGACGAAGATCATGTCAAATGCCCATGTCGCACCAACTCCCGTAACAATCGGACAATTTACGCTCGAAGTTGTAGACGATTACATATACCAAGGACAGACTATCCAGTTAGGTAGGTCCAACTTCGAGAAAGAGCAGGTTAATCGTCGAATCCGACTCGGCTGGGCAGCGTTCGGGAAGCTATGGCACATCTTTTCGTCCAATATTCCGCAGTGTCTCAAGACGAAAGTCTTTGACCAGTGTTTGTTGCCAGTGATGACATATGGCACTGAAACGTGGTCGCTTACTATGGGCCTCATAAGAAGGCTCAAAGTCACCCAAAGAGCAATGGAGAGAGCTATGTTGGGAGTTTCTCTGCGTGATCGCATCAGGAATGAGGCCATCCGCAGCAGAACCAAAGTGACCGATATAGCCCTCCACATCGCTAAACTTAAGTGGCAGTGGGCCGGGGCACATAGCACGTAGAACCGATGGCCGTTGGGGCGGAAAAACTACTACACGAAAAGACTACTTGGGCACGAATTCGCTTATTTACAAGAAAAAAGAAAACATCAAAATCCCAAAGAAAATACCTGAGGGGGTATCGGCAATAAAATCATCAAATTTGTGTAGTTACAGTGGTGACGGCACATTCAAAACAGCTCCACGTCCTTTTAGTCAGCTTTATATTATTCATCTAGACATATATTCGGACCAAACAACAGTAAACATATTCCCGTATATAACGCATTTCTGCCAGATAAAACACAAAAAACGTACATGAGATTATTTAAATTAATAAAAGAAAAACAGCCTGTCGTCATGAAGTCCTTTAAGTGTGATTACGAGGTTGCCCAGATCAATGCCGTCAAATCGACTTTTCCAAACGTTAAATTATCTGGATGTTATTATTTAAATTATCAACACTTTAATAAAGCCATCTGGAGGAAGGCAAAGTGCTGAAAATAGCAAGGGTCCGAAAACCTTCTAGTGATGATAGGAGTGCACGAAACATTGCAAGAATTTGCTCTAATTTTGTTTTACTTCCACACACTTTTATGTCACAAGCTTGAAAGGCTATTAAAATGTTGCTCCTGCCACGAAGAAAATGAAATTATTTTTTGATTACTTCCATGAAACATGGTATAACAGGAACCACAATTTGATAAGTTGTGCGGGAGTCACTCATCGCACTACTAACAGTTGTGAGGGTTACCACAGTCAAATTAATTCGAGATTATCCTCTGAACCCAAACTGATATTTGGTGTTCAGTATACTTTTGATAGAAATACAACATTACGACAGAAAAATGGAAAAGTATATGCTGTTCGTGCCATTTAAAAAGAACAGGCGGACAAGAGACATCCTTTTCGATAAACAACATTCAGTCTTATTGAAGGAGCTGAAAATAAAAACAATATCGCCGCTAAGTTTCCTTAAAAAGATTAATTTTCTTAGATTGAAACTGGGTTTTAAAAAAGGGAAGGGAAATAAGGTTCGAATATAAATACAAGTGTATGCATATTTATGTAGCTGACCGTGAGATCATTTAATTTGTTATTATAAGTTATTGTTTATTATTATAAGTTACCCCTAAAGAGTAAGGATGTTTTTTGTTGCACTTTACCCTACCGCAAATTAAATCAACTTTTGGATTCGACAATCAAAAAATTATCAATTAGACTTATACAACCTAATCCGTACCAGAATTGTAAATTCCAAAAAGTAATATATAGTTAAAAAATATTTAAATAAATGTGAAAGCATAGAATCTCCTTGGACGTCTATGTTCCAGCGCGCGGCCGCGCAGCGCACGAGTCGAACGACCGGGCTCTGTCCGGCCGGCGCTCCGCGATCGCAAGCCGCGTAAAAATACAGGGGTAGATGCGGGGAAAGGGTAAGAGGGCTCTATTCGAGTTTAATTGTTTATCAATGCGTCGCCTTAACTAACCCTGTTTACCGGCGGGGCCACTCTTATCGCGTTACCGAGGGAGGGCAGGACGCTGTTAAGCGGAGCACACACTGCACACATCATTAGTGTCAGGGTTGCCTCGTTACTGACCTGCGCAACCTGGTTATTGTTGGCTACATTAATACCTTTGCTTCATATGAACACAAAACAAAGTATCGCCCGCTACACGTTTCAGTGAAGAAAAAGGAAACCTGCATACATCTGCGAAGAATTTTAAAGGAGTATGTGAATATCCCAACCCGTGTTGGGCCCGCGTGGTGGCTATTGCCTGTTACTCAGCAGTGAGACGTACGAGACGAGTATATATTAGGCTGCTGCTGATGATGATGTTGATGACAACGTTGAGTAAAATAATAAACATTGATGGTGGGACCCACACAACTTATTTGCTGTTGGATACTTTTAATCTCTGTGTCAAAGTAACTAGTGTTTCACTCCGAACTTTGAGCTCGCAATATAATCGTGGAGCCGTCATCTGGTTATGTCTAGAGAAACCTTGTTTTCAACATATTACAATCACCTATGTATATCTGAGAAACCCCGTAACACGATTTGGCTCAAACACGGACGGACACGGACTAATATAGGACTGCAACTTACTCAAAAATACGTCGACGTGTCAAGGATCCGGTACATATTAATGAGAGCATAATTCGAGACAAATTGTCTCACTTGACGCACCAACGCAAAGTTGTATTAGTAGACTCAGATAACTTCCCCCCTCTGTTCAACAATTACCGCAAGATGACATTTCCTAGCAAAGGAAAAACATATAATTTTGTGCTCACCCTGGGATTGCTTTCGGCTCGGATTGACGTATACTTAAGATTCAAGACATTTTTGTTTTACTGCCTGGATGAGAGGTATACTATTAGAATAATCGGGCCAAATTATATTAAAAAATAAACATCAATTAAGCTTGTCTAGCTGCGAGACCACTCTTATCGCATTCCTGAGGGGGAGCAGGACGCTGTTAAGCGAAGCACACACTATACGTACATACATCATTAGAGTCAGGGTTGCCTCATCGATACTGACCTTCGCAATCCAGTTATTGTTGACCACATCATAATACACTTCTTTCAAAACTAAGTTAGACTCCTAAATACGTATTAGGTCTATCTGAACAAAGAAAAAAATCCTTAGTTTCAGTGTGTTACATAGGAGTACATTAACCTCAAGTACAAACAACGTTTGTCTTTCATATGAACTTAAATGTATGTATAGGTATTGTTAGCAGTTCTATCAAATAAATATTAAGTACTCAATACTGGATATTTTATTGAGCATTGATAGATAACAGTGCGATTATTTATATTGCAAACTAATCTAAAGTATTTGAAATAGAAATATAAAGCAACACATATTACGTTTAATAGCACACT
This sequence comes from Notocelia uddmanniana, assembly GCA_905163555.1. Lineage (NCBI taxonomy): Eukaryota > Metazoa > Arthropoda > Insecta > Lepidoptera > Tortricidae > Notocelia > Notocelia uddmanniana. Next base: position 9,040,730 of record LR991057.1, read on the forward strand.
TCAATACAATCAAATGTTGGTGTAATACGGTATATTAAGACTTTCAAAAATATTTGTAGTCAAACCTCAACTTATTTACGCTAATTTAAAGATTTTCAAAAGCGCTTGCTGGATAGAGATTCATCCATTATGAGTAGAACCTACATACATAGATTACTAATCCATTAGGTACAATCAGCGTCATATAGTACGTAGCAGCCAAAGTGGCCAAATAGTTCGGTACATCATACAGAATATATGGTGCACCGAACTATTTGGCCACTTTGGCTGCTACGTACTATAGGACGCTGACTGTTCTAGTCATAATTTAACACCACTATCCTATACCGTTAAATAAGAAACCGGCTAACTGCGTGGCGGGCCGCGCAATGTATGGTTCCATAGTTACCCACACATAATATTATGAGGCCTTAAAAGCTCACATTCTTATATTTACTATAATGTTTAACACAGCACAATTTTATCTAAATATATCGTGTACCGAACTATTTGGCCATTTTGGTTGCTACGTACTATATGACGCTGACTGTACATTTCTTAAGATCGGCTATTACATTGCTTTTAAAAGAGCTATCGAGCAATTTCCTAGACAGTGGGGTTTCTAGGAAAAATATTCTCTACACGTTACGTCTTGAGGCACCATTTTTTTACCGTTTACGTGAACTACGCCGTGGACAGACGGACGGACGGACGGATATGGCGATTTACCACGAAACCCTACAAAGGTGGTATCTTCGTAAGAAACTCATCGCACTTGCATCCTTTTTTTGCGCAAGACGGTTTTTCAGCTATAACTTAATATATGTTGAACCTATCTATCTTATTCAACATATTTTTCGGTTAAAGTATTTATTGAGAATAATTTTGTCATGTTTTTTTATAGTTTTTGATACTACAGTTTGAATGTTGGACGGGGGAGATTTTTTAAGTAATTTGAATCTATGACTCTTTAGTGGTCTACATAATACACCTACAAAAATAACTGTAACATACTGACAGACAGACGAATATGACGAAACTATGAGGGTTCCATTTATGCTATTTTGGCTATAGAAAATGCAGTTTGACCATAGAAAATTGGGACGTCTTTAATAATATTTTCCTACATACTAACCGAAAGTTTTTGACATTTCGTAAGAGATTTGATTGTCAATTAGTTACCGTATTGTTGCCGATGCATAGGGTAGTTTCCTCATGTTGAAATTAAGAACATATTGCCGTTATATGGATAGTATGCCATCAAATGAACACAATAAAAACCTTAAACAAAAATTTTCTTGTTTTTCCATTCATCTTTAGTACGGGGCGCGTACACTGTGACGTCATAAAAATCTGTCAATTAGTATGGAGCGTTTTTGGTGTCCGGGAACTATATCCACGTTTGACCCTCATTTGCGGCTTTTGTTGTGCTTTAATCGTAGTTGGTCCCATTCCCATACAAAAAATTATTCCTGTTTAAAAACTGGTCCGAATGGCATCGTTAATATTTTTTTGGCAAATAGCCTATTTGTATCGAAATATAAATGTTTTATTTTATCAACAAACAACCAACATAATACTCATCAGGAATTAATGTTATTACTTTCAAGTCATAAATATATATGTTCATAAGAAAGCACATGCCGTATTTCCAATTCATAATTGATCCCAATAAATCAGTGTGTTCATACATATACATAAAAGCTTGGTGCGCATGGAATTTAGCGCCTTAGCATATTATTACAATCAAATTAGAGTAAGTGTTGTTTGTCTGAAATTAACCTCAAGATCATTTCAATTCATTCAATGTACATTTTACAAATTTTCTCAAGCTGTTCTTTCTGTTCTCTCTGTGTCCAAGCTGTTGTGTTTTTTTAAATATCAGCATCAATATTTAAATGTACGACTAATTATTTTGCTTTTCCACGTTAATAATACCCGGAAGGCAGATAAAATGGATGGCCAATTAATGTTGTTTATTGTAGTACCATAACATTATATTACTTTCGGGGTTGCTACAGGCAATTTATTTTTAAATATAAATACCTATCACCAAATGTGGCACTGTTACACAATATATAAATTAAAATTGTACTTAAGCTTAGAAATGCTAATAGGTACTGTCGGCCTCATAAGTATCTGGACACTTTGGTACTTTGTCGCTTTCACCCATTAGACAGTTATTATGACAGTTTAAACATGACGTTAAAGCCACTTGTGAGGCCGACCGCAGTTGTGAAAACGTTAGCAAGAATAAGAATTAAAAAAATATAACTCCTGTTGAAGTTAAACCGTGAATTACATTTTAATGCGCAATGTACGAGTAGGTACATCACAAAAAACAACTTACACAATTAAGTTAGTTAAGGCTCTTGGAGGGTTTTGCTGCCGTTATAAACGGCTCCCCTCCGGCTCCTAGGAACATTTTTGTTACAAATGGTACAATTGAGATGCAGCCAACCCTGGTCCTTCTCGATTCTGAACAAAGAGACAGCCCTGCAGTAAAGCGCACTTGACACGAGGCGCCCGTAATTAGAATTAAGCGGGACAACACGCCTGCTTGTTGTTAGCTCTTCCGTTAATTCACAAAAAGTCACACAGACTGTGGACTCGTATGGAGGATAAGACCTTTTATAATGATAGTATTACTGTGCCTTCAAGCAATGCCTGCTGAAACTTTAAGCACCGATGTTTATTTCCACTGTTACTTTACCTTAAATAAATGACATGTTATTGATAGACCCACGGTCTAGCGTGTAAATAAATAGAAATGTTAAGACTAACTTAACGGTTTTACTTTGCAATGCTTAGCTAATACTAATTTCCAATTCATTTGTAAATTTATTTTCTTTTCTCAAACATGCAATGAAATATTGGTGTTATGTTCCTTAAAATAGGCTGCGAAGTATGACGTTTCAGATGCGGCTAGGACATGAGGTCGTTAATGGAATTTCATACAAATCTTGCAGGCCTAAGCCGGCAAAGTCCTCTTTTTTAATTTCCATTCCACATAAATTTGTGGCTCAGGCATCATAAAATTCTGCCGCTATGCGTATTAAAAATAAAACTTTGATTTTTTTGTTGCTTATTTTATTGCATGTTTGAGAAAAACACTATACATACCTCGGCGGGAAATATGGGGTTGCCCGCCTCAGACCTATCCGTCCTCGCTTAGCTCGGCCGTCTATATGTCTTCGGCCAGCAACCCCTTTCGTCCCGGCCTCTGTAGTAATGTACTATTTCACTATACCTCCAGCATTACACGGTTACGACTATAGCGCGGTGTTCATCCATTCACGCAGGTACCCATCTCTCCTCGAAAACTTTTATTCTAATTCTTGTATGTAAAGCCCATCGTCTTCCCTGGCTTGGCCACCTCGAGAGGATGGGAGAAGATCGACAGGTGAAGAGAGTATACTTGGGCCGACCGACCGGACGGGGTTCTGCGGGTCGCCCCAAGTATCGCTGGAAGGATTTAGTGGACGCGGACCTGCGTGAAGCCGGTGCAAGCTGGCGAGAAATAGCGCAGGACCGAGAAAAGTGGCGTGCTCTTATCTCGGAGGCCAAGACTCATTTTGGGTCGTCGTGCCAGCCTAGTTAGTTAGTAATTTGTGTATGTTATTTTGAAAAAAAAATACACCTGCATTTAGCGTTGCTACTCAATAACATAAATTAAGCATTTATCATTTTGAGGTTAGCGACGGTCGGAACAGAGGACCTATCAGGCAGACATCACAGTATTTCAATTTGCTATCATTATGTTTACCGCCCACCGAGATAAAATAAATATATGTTGCTCTCAATTAAAAGACTGACAGCAGTATTAAAATGACAAACATTATGTCGTCGGCTGACAACCAAAACTCACTAAGTAACAAATACCTACTTAAAGTAAAACTCGTATCTCAATATCGATGTAGTACAAAGATACGAGGTTTTGAGGAGCAGTGACAGATATTTTAGTGACTTTTGCTTGGCACCCGACGATATACCAATGCAAGTATATACCATAGACAGTTCATTATACGAGTGGAGTCAGAATCATAATGGATTTCCATACATTATTACCTTCTAATTAAAATAAATTTACTGCGTTGAAAAAATATTTAATGCATTGCACACATTAAGTTCTCTCGCTACGCTCGTTCCCTTATAGTGACTCTCGAATTTTAAGAACCCTCATTATTCTTACCATGTAACTGTTGCATAAAATACTAATGTTTAACCTCATTTCGGTTCTCTTGTTCATATCTTCATAATCGCACTTCAACTTGCACGTGAAAGCGACTGCGCGACAAATACTGAAAATCAATTGGGCTGTTACATGAAGTGAGTTAAAAAACAGACTTCAAGGATACTTTCATTCATTAATAACAAATTGGGATGCTAAATTTAATTGTCAGATTGACCTCAAGTGATTGATATTGTTGGTTGGCTAACGTCAGTCGCTGATTTATCGACGGGCCGCGGATCGCGACTGACGAGCGGCGGTCAACGCGCTAATGGGATTCACTGGTGTCAATATTCACACGCTGCTTTTTAATATGCGCAGGTTCATTCAACATTCGTATTTGCATAAAACGAAAGTCCTGTAAAATAAAGTTTGGAAATAAAGGGGGGTGACGGATTAATCGAAATTTAGCTACCGTAAAAATAAAGAAAAATCTGGTTAATGTGCAATTCAAGCCCTTTTATATGAGACGTCACTAGGCTTTGAATTTTTGCCCTTCCATCGTATCGGTAAATTTTCACAGAAAAATTTTTTATATATGTCGGCCAGTTTAGCCTAGTTGGTAGTGACACTGCCTCCGATGCTAGAGGTCCCGGGTTCGAATCCCGGCCAGGGCATTATTTGTGCATTTAGCACGGATTTTGTTCTTGGGTCTTGGATGTTCTCTATGTATTTAAGCACAGAATAAGGAATAGTACAAGTACAGAAATTTCACTTCCTAACAAAAACGGCGTTTAGGCATAAGAAACGTGCCTACTCTCTGCATCTCTGTCTATCCCATAACTTGTATTCATTCACGCGCGGCACGTGTAGCCCTAGGGTTGTCACGCCAAAAATACTTCAATGAGACAAAACATGTTCTACCTCACCAGATGTCGCTTAAGTACAGTGAACCGAATGACAGAGTGAGTGATGAGTGATTAATTAAGTACATGTTACTTCACATGAATAGAGCGTTCATGGCCTAGTGATAGTTTTTAGTTTTCATTGTATACCTATACTACTACCATGTTTTTTCCACATATTCTCTTGCTTGTGGAGAAGATATGGAGGGTTGGGGGGGGGGGGAGTTGAGGGGGCACCTAACTCTAACCAAAATTGACATTTTATAAATTACTAGCTGTTGCACGCGACTTCGTCCGCGTCTCCTATTGGTCGCAGCGTGATGTTATATAGCCTAAAGCCTTCCTCGATAAATGGGCTATCCAACACAAAAACAATTTTTCAATTCGAACTAGTAGTTCCTGAGATTATCGCGTTCAAACAAACAAACAAACTCTTCAGCTTTATAATATTACTAGCTTTTGCCCGCGACTTCGTCCGCGTATAATTCATTCTCGCCTTAGAATGATTTGTTTTCCCATACAATCTTTCTCAAGCTCAGGTGGACACCAGGAACTTAGGGGTGACATGTTGAAGAAGGAAAGCCACGAATAGATCGGACTGGAGATATTTGCTTGACCAGGCTAGCCTAAGGCCCACCCGCGGCTATAACGCCTAAGATGATGATAATGATACAATCTTTCACCCTTCTTTACACCCCCTTAAGAAATGATTACAGTCCATATGACATTCCCTAGAAATCCTATTGTCCAAACGAATGATTAAGTGCTTATTTCGGAATATCAAATGTACCGATTCTAGACGAACGAATCTCGTCAAAAACATTTCATGTACATTGTACAATGGTAATAGTCTCGCTACGCAGTTCTGCCGTAAAACGTTATCCCAACAAAGCGAGTTCTTCATGTAACTATGATGACCGAAGGCCGGAAGCAGAGTGGCAAAACATGCGAGAATAATCACACAGAGCGGGCTTTTCATGTAAGGCTGAGGGCCGAAGTCCTAAAGCAGAGAGGCGAGACACGCGAGGCTGAAGGCCGAGCCTCCCAACAGAGTAGATTCTTCATGTAAGGTTGATGACTAAAAAGCCGAAGGAGAGTGGCAAGGCATGCGAGGCCGAAGGGCGAGCTATGTCGTCGCCGAAGATCCAGTTGCCATATTAATAAGGGTAAATTATACTCCATTCGTTCGTTTTCACGTGATGCCTGACATATAAACAGACAAACAGACACAAATTCTTAAAACTGTTGAAACGATTCTAAGTATCCCCGGCCAAATTTTTTTCGAGTATCTTCCATGTACAGGCTTTCGACCTGCTTCTAAGTGTACATCTAAGATGCTCCAACTGTCTATGCTGACGATTGCGCTGCCCAGCTCAAGTGATCTCTTATATCAAACAGTTTTTATGGTGTGAAGGGTCAACAATTACGTAAAAAATAACGCACGACAAAATTAAATGGTACATCGACGATACAAAGTGTACATTGAAACAGCTGTTTTTGTATTTAAGCATATGAATAAAAACAATGCCAAATTATCGCATATGCATTTCGATGTACACGCAAAGTAGAACTAATTGCAAAAATGTTGTGCTCAAAAATAGCGTCAACAATCAGAAGGAATTATGATACTTCGGTTTTGACATAATGAATCGTCAACTTGTTTACAATGGGGAATGTCTGAAAATTTTAAAAGTCCTTGTTTATTTTTCTTATGGTAGGAATAACCCTCGCCATAAACAGAAAAAAGTTTCAGATTTTTCGGTTGCGCTATATATTTAAAAAAAATACAAACATTTTATATCTCTAAGATCTTTACTCAGTCGATTTCTCTAAGATCGGACGTGTTCATAAATATAATTAAATATTTACATGCATATTCGAAATTAACTGCATCTGCAATCTGTGCACCTATCTAGGTCATTACTCAGCACGACCGCGCATAATATAATGTTTAGTGTTACGATCAAGTAAAATCGAAGAAATGTCGGAGAATAGCCCTTTTAGTAAACGGAGTGGACTAACTTGCCGCACCCCACCACCCACGCCCACGACACACCAGCCCCACCCGCCGGAGATCGAACCTGCTGCAGCCCAGGAAGAAGACTTACCCATAAAGGTAATCCGAACATCGGAGATCCAAGGCTGGATGAAGACCATAGAGCAGCACCTGCAAGAGATATGCACAATATCCGCTGAAGGTAAGCTCAACTCCGAACAGAAGATCAAAATAAATACCATCTGCCGCAAAGTGAGCCACTACACTGCACAAATGGCTGTGGAATATCAGTCATTAAAAAACAACGCGTCCCTAGCCTTGCAGTCCCGCAAAGCGAACTCGGAAAAAATTGACCTTGCCCAACGCATCCAGGAACTAAAGGAGCACATAGAGATATCCGGAAAGACTACGTCAGGGCCTGTTTCTTTTGCGGACGCCCTTAAGAAAAATGCGACGAGGTACGCCCAGCCCTCCAACGTCAGCACAGTAACTATTTACCCGACCGATAAATTGAAATCGAGCGAAGAGACAAAATCTCTAGTTCAAAAGATCATCCGGCCCGACGAATTAAAGCTGCACGTAAGAGGTCTGCGCAAAATAAGGAACGGCGGTGTAGTGATCAGCACGGACTCTAAAGAAGACGTCATGAAACTGAAGCAGTCAGAGCAACTAACAACATCTGGACTCACTGTAGGCGAACCACCTAAGCGCAAGCCCAGAATAGTTGTCATTGGAGTTCCCGTGGCATTGCAGGAGCCAGAGGTATTCCGGTGCATCTTCCAACAAAATCTAGCCGACAAATTACAAGATTGGTCACTTGAAAAGTTTATGTCCTCCACTAGGCTAAGTCATAAATCCGGGAAAAAAGATTCCGAAACATGTAACTACATTATTGAGGTACCAGCTATCATTCGAAAGGCCCTCATTTTAAACGACCGAGTCTTCATAAACTGGTCGTCATGCCCTGTGAAGGATTTTACCCTAGTGACTCGATGCTACAAGTGTCAACAGTATGGCCACGCAGCAAAGACATGCAAGATGGAGCACAGCACCTGCGGGCATTGCGGCAACGTGGGTCACGCAATAAAAGACTGCACCAAAAAGGCAGAATCTCCAAAATGTGCAACCTGCTTGCAATACAAGAAGCCGTGCAACCACGTGACTGGCGATGCCGAGTGCCCAGCTAGACAAATGGCCGAAAAAAGGTACATAAACTCTGTTGATTATGAAGGCGCCTAAGAGCGCCAACTTATTTACATATATCTAAGCACTATCTTATTGAATACCCTAGTCTATTGCATATTAGGTACTTATGAGTAATACTTTATTCTCTGACCTAGATAGTTTCACTGTGTCTGAGGCTAAAACATGTGACGTCGAAAACTGTAAACAACATATATATCCCAGTCGTAATCCATTAGTCATACTTACCCAAAATATACGCAGCATTTTTTAAAATTTTGATAATTTTAGTGTTTTTTTACAGAGACTAGATTTTAACTGCGATCTATATATTTTGACGGAATGATGGCTTGGTAATCAAAGCAATTTGCCTCACATGCCTGGTTATAATATGTATCATAGTAAGTGTAATAATAATCAAAATGATGGCATAGTAGTTTATGTTAAAAATAGTTTAAATGCTTCCATCGAAGAGCCTAATATGACAGAATGCAGTCGGCTTTTAATCAAAATCGGGACAGATCTTGTAATATTAGCGTTATATAGACCACCATCTTTTAAGAGTATCAGTGGTTTTACAGAATCCCTAAATGAAAATTTGAGTAACCTTTCATCTTTTAAAAATATCGTACTTATAGGAGACATAAACATCAATATTCTTCCTCAGAGCCTCGACTCATCCGCCCAGAGCTACCTTAACCTGTGCTCCTTCCATGGCTTACTCCCCGCACACACGCTTCCTACTCACCAAAGCGGCTCTTGCCTAGATCACATAATGCTTAAATCGACTTTCCCAGGACTAGCATTAATTACTAACTCAGCAGTGACCGACCACAGTGCTGCCCTACTTGCCTTATTCCGCAAACCGCATGATTCATGTACAAACACGCGTGTTGTCACTAAATTAAATATAAACAAACTTGAACATGATTTACGACACGTTGATTTTAGCCCTGTCTACAGCTCTACTGACGCAGACATTAGCATGCAATACCTAATCAATCAGGTTCAACATGCAATACAACAAAATACAACGAAAACATGTTTACAAAATAAATATTATAATATCAAGCCTTGGGTCACACCTGGGCTTGTTCGCTGCATGAGGCACAGGGATAAATTGCACGTAAAAGCAAAGGCAAACCCAAATAATTTAATACTGCAATTAACTTATAAAAGGTATCGTAACTTTTGTAATGACTTATTAAAAAAAGTTAAAACAGACTACGATAAAAAGCAACTAGAAAGTGCTGGAACAAACAGTAAATTAGTATGGAAGTGTGTGAAAAATGTAACATACATAGCAAAACAACGTGAAACATCTTCAGGCTTGTTACAAACATGTTCTTCTCGGCTGTCGTCTGCAAATAGTGCAAATGACTTTTTCGTAAACATAGGAAAAAACCTAGCTGAAAAAATTCAAACAAATTTGTCTACGCCCTCGGTCATCTCTCACTCGACTCATAAGAATTGTATCAAGTCCTTTGTACTATTAGACACAGATGAAGCAGAGGTAGACAGGCTCATCACTAGCCTAAAAAACGATTCCGCTGTTGGGTGGGATGGCATATCAAACAAAATCCTAAAGAATTTTAGACACATCCTAGTTCCACCGCTAACTCATGTTTTCCAAAAGTGCCTTTCCGAAGGAATCTTCCCCAAATGCCTGAAAAAATCCGTTGTCGTCCCTGTCTACAAATCTGGCAATAAAGAACAAATAACGAACTATAGACCTATTTCTATATTACCATCGACATCTAAACTACTCGAAAAAATCATTAATAATAGACTTGTCAATTTTCTAGAGAAACACGCCTTTCTGTCAAAAAATCAGTTTGGTTTTAGGTCTAAGTTATCAACATCCGACGCTGTCCATGATTTGACTAACAACATAGTTCAGGAACTGGACAAAGGCAACCAGACAATTGGGATATTCCTGGATCTTGCCAAAGCTTTCGACACAGTTTCCACGCCCATCTTACTGCACAAGCTAGAGACTTTAGGTATTAGGGGAACTCAGCTCAAACTCTTTGCAGATTATCTAGGCGAGCGTACTCAATGCGTAAAAATAGATAACGTGATCAGCTCAGATCTAAAACATACCCCCTTCGGTGTCCCACAAGGGGGCTGCTTATCTTCGACGCTATTTTTAATTTACATAAACGACCTGTGCAATCTAAAAATAGACAATGGCAAAATAATTTCGTACGCCGACGACACCGCCCTACTTTTCTCTGCAAAATCAGCAGATGAAGTATATGCACATGCTCAACGCGGACTTAATATCGTAACTAACTGGCTTCAGCATCACCTACTAACGCTCAACTCGGAAAAAACTAACTATATAAAGTTTTCGATGCGCAAATCAAATTTGACCACAAGCAACCATAAGATCTATGCACATAATTGTCCTAACCCCACAAACAACTAATGTGAATGTTCAACTATAAACATCACTGATAAAACTAAATATTTAGGAATCATAATTGACGAATCCCTCTATTTTAAATATCACATTGAAGCTCTGTGCAATAGAGTTCGCAAGTTAATTTTCGTTTTCAAGAAACTTCGCACGATCGCAGAGCCGCATTTAATCAAAAAAGTATATTTCGCGATATGTCAATCGATATTAACATACTGCATTTCTTCATGGGGTGGCTCAGCTAAAACAACACTACTTAGCCTAGAAAGAGCCCAAAGAGCTGTCTTAAAAGTTTCAACTTTTCGTACTTTTCGGTACCCCACCAACCTTCTTTATGAGTCGTGTAAAGTACTAACTGTTCGCCAACTATTTATAATGAGCACAGTCTTAAAACAGCACGTCGCTTCACCATACAGCGCTGAATATAATAAAAGAAGGCGCAAAGATGTGGTTTGCACTCATAATATACAACGAAAATGTGTATTTTCCTCTAGATTTTTCATTTTCTTGGGAATGTTCCTGTACAATAAGTTAAATGCTAAGTTAGATTTATACCCTCAGAGCTACTCGAAATGTAAGAAAATTCTCCGAGAAGCCCTTCAATGTATGTCATACGAAGACACAGAGAACCTTTTAATAGTCGTAAAATGATCACTGTTTTAGTAGTAAGATAAGAACCATGTTTAGTTAATTAGAATAGAATATTATTAAAATATTTAATCATAATTTGAAAGTTTAATGTTTAAAAATAGTTATATTGGTCCTTTCTTTTGCCTGAAACACAGGGAACCCTAGTTCAGGCCCTTGTATTCATCCCTTAATATTTAATTTTAGTATGTACATATTCAAATTTCTGTAAAATACGTTTTAAATAAATAAATTATTATTCCTTTATTTATTTTTCGTCTTAGGTTAGGTTTGTACAATGGATTTACAAAAGGTAAAATATAAAAATACACTTACAAAATATAAAAACATTATAAAAACCTAACCTAGGGTGCCGCCGGCAGCGAGGCAGGGCCTAAGCCACCGGTGGTTAGGGCGACAGAGAGAGGAACCTCCGGACTATCCGCGCCGTGTCCAGGAGTACCGCCTTCTGTATTTGACCCTTGACCCAGCCATCTAGCGAGAGTCTCTTGAGATGTTGGTCGAGACTCTTCGCTATTAGACCGTTCGCAGAAACGACTATCGGGACAATGATCGTCGAATCAACATCCCACATGGCGGTTACCTCGTGTGCCAAGTCTAGGTACTTGCTGACTTTGTCCTTCTCGGCCTTCACGAGGTTCTCGTCATGGGGGATGGTGATGTCGACGAGCACTGCCTGGCGCTTCGATCGATCTATCAGCACGATGTCGGGCTTATTGGCTACAATAGTCCGATCCGTGATGATAGATCGATCCCAATAGAGCGTAGCACGACTATTTTCGAGAACTGGCGCAGGTAAGTATTTATAGTACGGCACTTCGAAGTCCACAAGACCGTATGAAAGAGCAAGTTGCTAGTGAATAATTCTGGCTACCAAGTTATGCCTGTGCAAGTACTCGCCGTTAGCAAGATGACTACAACCGGAAATGATATGCCTGAGTGACTCTCCGGGACGGCGGCATGCCCGACAAATGTCGACCGTACCGTCCTTCAGGATATATTTCCGGTAGTTGTTCGTCATGATAACTTCGTCCGCAATTGCACAGACAAAACCTTCGGTTTCCCCGAAGAGATCCCCGAAACGTAGCCAGTTCACCGACGCGAGCAGGTCTACGTCGGGCCCCGTAAGGGCCCTGTAGAACCGCCCGTGTAGCTCCTTACTCTTCCATTCCGCTTTGCGGTCCTCGGCGCTCAGTACTTTAAATCTGCGCCAGTTCTCGTTTGCCATGGAGAGCGGGGTGAAAGATGCGTCCACTGCCACTACGTCTCGATGCATCCCACATTCGCTGTTTAGGAAATAATCCCTGAGACTGCACACCTCGCGGTTGTGGAGGTCTTTGGCATTTAAAAAGCCACGACCTCCACACTTCCGCGGGATGTACAGTCTCATAACAGACGAACGTGGGTGCAACATGCGGTGTGCAGTGAGCAGTGCACGCACCCTTCGATCCAGGGCATCCAGCTCAGTCTGAGTCCACCTTAGTATGCCAAAGGAGTATGTGAGCAAGGGCATAACCCAGGCGTTGAAGGCGCGCGCCTTATTGCCACCCGACAAAAAACTATTAAGTACTTTTGTCAGGCGACAGAAAAAGCGCTCCTTCACCGCCTGCTTTATGCCCTCACCCTCAATGCCCAAAGCCTGTGACATACCAAGATATTTATAGGTTTCTGCTTCGGAGAGAGATCTGAGCGACATTGTCTCAGAAAGTTGTAAATTTGTTGAATTTACAACTTTCCCCCGCTGTACATGCATGACCGCACACTTATCTACACCAAATTCCATTTTGATGGCGCTACTGAAAACTTCTGTCGTTTTCAGTAGCTCCAACAGGTCCTGTCTATTTGGTGCAAATAGCTTAAGGTCATCCATGTATAGCAGATGAGAAATGACCTCACCCCCTCTCCGAAGCTGGCAACCTAGCCCCGAGTCCTGCAGCAGAGTGCTGAGCGGATTCAGCGCTAGGCAGAACCACAAGGGACTCAGACTGTCACCCTGGAAAATGCCTCGCTCAATCCTGATGGAGTCCTGCGGGCCAGAAGGGCCATCTCCTCCACCCGGTTGACGAAGGACTGTGGTCCACTGCCCCATGCAAGCACTTAAGAAGGATCTCAAAGCTGCATCAACTTTATACAGCTCTAAGATCCTCCTCAGCCATGAATGAGGCACCGAATCATAGGCCTTCTTATAGTCAATCCAGGAGGCCGAGAGGGTCCCTCTGTTCCGCCGTACTCGTTGGCAAATGGTCATGTCTATGAGGAGGAGCTCTTTAGTACCACGCGACCCAACCCTACATCCATTTTGAGCAGGGGCCAAAATGTTGTTCGTAACAATGTGCGTGTTAATTTTTGCCGTCAAAATGGATGTAAGGAGCTTGTACAGCGTAGGCAAGCACGTGATGGGTCTGTAGTTCTTCGCTTCCGTGGTACTACCGGACTTGTAGAGCAGGGAGGTAACACCAGTTGTTAAGGGAGGAGGTAGGGAACCGAGCTCGAGGGCTTGCTGGAACTGTGTTGCCAAACGTTCGTGTGAACATCGAAACCACTTCAGCCAGAAGTTGTGCAATCCATCCGGTCCCGGACTTTTCCAGTTCGGAGCCGTACGGATGGCACAACTTACGTCTTCGGGGCTGATGGTAACAGACCCCATGGGTTCGATGGATTCACAGTCACGTTCGACAACACCGATCCAGGCACCCTCAGTGTGTTCGACAGGCACCGACCAGATACTACGCCAAAAGTTAACCATGGCAGTAGCATCCGGTCGCTGACCGTCGCACACACGATGGTCGGTTCCCTCCCACTTCCGGTATACCTTCCTTTGGTCACTCTGGAAAAGGCGATTCTGCTGGTATCGGTCCACACGCTCTCTGTAGCGGCGAATACGGCTTGCCCATGCATAGACTTTCTGCTTCAGAAAGTCAATGCGTTCCGTGACACAGGCCATGTAGTCACGGGGTTTGACACCAGTCCCCGCGAAGGCCTGGTTCACGAAACGCATGACTCGGGGGCGGTTATTGCCCCCCCTGAAGCAGATCAGCTTTGCGATGAGAGTCCTAAACGTATTGATACGCCGCTCAATTCGTACTTGCCAGGCAGGGACACCCCCGGCGGTCCTAGTTGCACGGTCAGCGTCCGGAAACTTGACGCGAGCAACACGGCACGCCGCGATGGCCCCGCAGTACATAATTGAGTGTGTATCAATCAAATCATCGCTAGCCCGCAAATACGGGTCTAGGAGATCGTTTAGGGCTCCCATTAGCGCTAGATTGCGTCTATTTACGGGCAAGCGTGGTAGTCGCGGCCTAGAATTGGGTGTGGAGCGATACCGCGTAATCGCCTCATCCAGAGCCCTCCTCAGTTGCTCATGGGCCTGGGTACTCACACTCTGATCCGCGCAGTCCCCGTTGGCACTGGGATCGACCCGCGGCGCCCTCGGTGCCGTGTTGGGAGCGGGCACCGGAGCCGGCGACGTGGCGGGTAGGTCCCGCGCCGAAGTGGGGGCTGCACGAGCAGAAAGTGCTTCCAGGCGGAGCCGATCAAGCGTCAAGTCATCCAACCGCTTATTTCGTTGAATGACTCGCACCTGATCCGATAGGCGTTGTGCAGACACGGTGATGGTCGGTTCAAGAGCCTGGAACAGAGGAAGCATCCGGACACGATACGCGGATAGGTTAGTTTCCCCCTCTGTCGCCCCAAAGTACGCTCGCATGCAGTTCTCGTTCATTTCTTGAGTCCATCGCATGCGGCGCACTACACCACCGGCAGCGGGAGCCGTGGGTGGAGCGGAATGCCCCGTAGGCCCCAAGCGTGCCGGCAGCGGTCGCCTTCCTCGTCGCGCTGATGTTTGTGGCGGCGGTGGCGACGGCCCGCGCTCGTCACTGCTCGACTCGCTGCTGTCAGGTGCCGTGGCAAACTCGTCATCTGACGACGAGGGCGAGGAGCTGGACGGCGCAGGCGGAGATGGTAGACGTGCGCGTTGTTCCGCTCTTGATCGTAGTCTCGTATTCATTTTTCATTGTAATTTATATTCATTTTATAGCTTACGCTGTTTGACATTTTCATTGACAGTTAAGCTTTTCCTTTTGTGCGTACTGAAAGTGTATTTCATCGTATTATTTTGATAATACGGTATTGTAGAGTTGTTATTTTACACAAAAACTGTCGAAAACTGTAATTACAGCATAAAAAGGGCTAAAAATAAAAATATACAAATAAAATAAAGAAACGAGGCACCCGTCAGTGTCAGCGGTTTTTTATTTTTTTATTATTATTATTATTATTATATTAAATTATTATTATTAATTATTATTATATCACCTCGCGTCTGCCCCGTATCGGACTACTAAGATTATTTCTGTTAATGGCGACGGTTATTCCTACCATTAGAAAAATAATTAAGGACTTTTAAAAATTTCAGACATTCCCCATTCTGCTATGCTTTAAGTTAAATTTCTTGTCACGCTGTTATACTCCCTATTGGCTGAAACTTAAATCGTAGAATGGCGTATGACGATTAAATCACCCCGTTTCATGGGCCTGACTTGCATCCCCGATTTAATATCCCTGTGATGGAAGATCATCGGGACAAAATGTACACTTATAATATATATATAAGTGAATCCAGATTGTGTACTATTAGCATGCAAATCATCTTAATCTGTTCAGCTGTTTTTGCGTGATTCAGTAACAAACATCCAAACATCTAAACTTTCGCATTTATAATATTAAGTTGTGGGATTATGGTATAAAGTGATTGCACATGAAGTGAACGGCAAAAGTACATTGTAATTGCATGTTTTGAAGAGACCTTGGTTGCTGGCGTGCACACTGGGCAGCGCCGCGGCGCAACGCTTGCGTTTACTTTTTTTTCAGTTTTTATCTTAACATTTCACAAATTTTGAATAACGATGTTTTTCCTTTATCATCAAGTATATGCTTACCAGTTTTCATATCTGTAACTCATGGATTATAGGAGTTCCCATACAAAATTCAACCCCTCTTTTTACCCCCTTTTAACCCAAATCTGCACAATTATTATAGCCTAAAACCTGACCGGGTATTTACTCGACAGATTAGTAAAGTTTTCATCATAATCCGTTCAGCCGTTTTCACGTGATGCGAGTTCATATAAACAGACAAACAGATAAACAGACAAAAATTCTAAAAACTGTTGGAACGTGTTCTGTTATCGTTTCTAAGTATCCCCAGCCAACTTTTTTTCGAATATCTTCCATGTACAGACTTTCGACCCTCTTCAGCTTTATTATATGTATAGATAGATATAGATATCACGCAAACGAATAGCGTAATCTATACTATTATAAAGCTGAAGAGTTTGTTTGTTTGTTTGAACGCGCTAATCTTAGGAACTACTGGTTAGAATTGTAAATTATTTTTCTGTTGGATAGTCCATTTACTGAGGAAGGCTTTAGGCTATATAACATCACCCTGCGACCAATAGGAGCGAAGACGCGTACGAAGTCGCGGGCAACAGCTAGTCATTTAATAAATCTCATATTTTTTTAACGAACCATCTAACGTTACCAAACACGGTGGGTTTTGCAAGAAAAAAAATGCATCCCCATTTTACGTCTAGGGGAAGTACCTTCAAACTACATAATATTGGGGGACAATCATCAAAATACATAATATCGTGTTACATATGGAAGAGCTCATTGTGTGCATCTCAAATATTTTTTTTGTCATTTTAATATAATTATTTAGGAATTATTTAAGAAAAGAGCCAAAAAATTACCATTCCCCCTTCATCTCTCAAAAAAAAAATCATTTCAAATCATCAACCAACAGGTTTTGTCGGACATACAAATCAACACAGCACATACAACAGGACAGGTCATCTTCTTAAGTTTCTCAGGTATAGGTACCTACACTTTGACCGTGTTTCAAATGCTATGGCCAAAACACAATAATGGACAACTATCTAAATAGGACAACTATTATGTAGCTAATCAAGTAAAATAAATTGAATAACGCGTGTTTCATTTTGAATAAAATTACAGTTAGGTACTTAATAAGTAAATCGGCGCAAATGTGCCTAACAAAGTAACCAGGTGGTTCGTATCGTATTTTTTTGTATTGTTGTTGTACATTGTAACTTACAACTTGATAATTTTAAACACCAAGGTAAAACTAAAAAAGTACTTATTATTACATATACCAAACTAAAAGAAAAACTTACCGTTCACAATTTGTAGGTAATTGAAAAAAAGACACACCAACGTTAGGAAATCCCCAAGGTGGACTGACGATCTGCTCAAGATCGTGGGAAGCCGTTCGATGAGGGCCGCGCAGGACCGGTCATTGTGAAAATCCTTGGGGGAGGCCTTTGTCCAGCAGTGGATATGATGACGTATTAAAAAAAAAACATGTTTAATGCATGTAGGGCAGCCTTATTCATAAGTTTCATAACTATTAATTTCAAAACGATAGCATAATTAGTTCTTGAGATATTTAGCAATGTGACAGACGGACAGAATAGCACTATAAGGTTCCTTTTTTTACCTTTTTGATACGGAATCCTAAAAAGCAATTGCTCGTGGCAAACAAGTAAAATTCTAGTCCACTATGTTATGCAGGGTGTTAATAGGTGCAAAGACTTGGAAGATAGAAGAGCTTATTTTAGACCACACTACTAAACAATTTACTAAATACTTCCAAGTTTCTTAGTTTTTAAGATACATGCGCTATTTTATATTGATAATTAGTACTTTTTTAATGATTTTTTCCCTAGGTTATCGTAATATTTCTTTAGAAGTAGAAACAGTATTAGTTTTTAAAATAAATATAATAGGGAATTTCACAACATTACAAAAAATTTTTTTCGTTACTTATAAACAAACCATACGAAAATACTCAGAAAAAATAAACTTCAGGTTATTTAGGTATTTTTAAATACATAATCATGAAATATAGGTCGCAGTTTGACCGTAGAAAATAGTGACGTCTTAGGTACATTTCCCTCCAAACTTCATTCTAATCGAGCGTTTTGGACGTTTCATTAAAAGTTGCTGACTAGTCTATCAGTGAAATACCGTATTGGGACTTGTCCAAACTGCACGGTTTTGTAGTGTCATGACATTAGAAAAAAAACATTCTTACAAAAAAATATTAGGTCACGCTAAATTAAAAAGGTTTACAATCACATCGTTGAAGTAAAAAAAAGTAAATGTTTTTTTTATTCTTCAATTAAGGCATATCATAAGCACTTATGAATGTCAATAAGCTACCACCGGTTCAGAAAAATAATCCTCTGCCAGGAGAAGAACCGTATTTTTATATTCT
This sequence comes from Notocelia uddmanniana, assembly GCA_905163555.1. NCBI lineage: Eukaryota > Metazoa > Arthropoda > Insecta > Lepidoptera > Tortricidae > Notocelia > Notocelia uddmanniana. The sequence continues at coordinate 9,059,335 of LR991057.1, forward strand.
GGAATTTATTCAAAATTTACACCAAAGATGAACCAGTAACACTATGCTTGTTTTGCTCGTGTGGAAAAGTAAACATTATGAAAATAAAATGGCACATCTTCAAAACAGTCTTTGTAAGTGTGATCTAACAGTCTAAAATGACCTACTGTTTCATCCCTGAAACTATGATTATATTATGACACCTAACTACCAAACAACCTTTATATCTCTAAAAATATTGCTGATTGTGAATCTTTTATTTACTTGCTGCATAGTACTATGGTACAGACACAGTCATTTGATGCCTATATGCGATAACAACTTATCATTAAAACTATATCGTACTAATATTATTATGAAACTAAGATACGTGCAACAACACAGGAAATTATATCACGTAAAAACAAGTTAACCCGACGTATGATAGACTTTAATTACGTTCTATTTAGTGTATTCTCAGGCCATTAAGCACAAAACCACTATGTTATTACGCGGCAAAGTTGGCAACACAGCGTGACGTGCGGTGGACGGAACGCAATATGTGTATATTATAATAGGTATGTTTTGCACTTTCATTACGTACAATCATTTATGACAACTTAAGCTGTTTCTCATCACAAATATGGCATGAAGATTAGTTGTGTCCCGGAAATTAATTACTCACTAAAAAGCTTAATGGTAATATAACTTATTCAGGGCCGAGAACCCGATTATCGGGTACTCTGTTCGTAGCTGCTACGGGCTACATATGATAAATTCATGGCTACGGCATACGAGCGTAACGCGTAGCACTAGGCGGTAATGAAATTGTTAACGAGATAATCGTCCCTTTTTTAACCCCTGACGCAAAAAGAGGGGTGTTACAAGTTTAACGTGTCTGCCTATGTATCTGTGTATCTGTGTGTCTGTGTATCTGTGTGTCTGTGTATCTGTGTGCCTGTGTATCTGTGTAATGTCTGTGGTATCGTGGCTACCAAACGGATGAACCAATTTTCGTTTAGTTTTTTTTTGTGTCATAGATAATTTGATCCCGAGTGTTCTTAGCTATGTTTCATAATATAATATAATAATAATATTGGGAGACAATCTTACACAAATCGACCTAGTCCCAAACTAAGCAAAGCTTGTACTATGGGTACTAGACGACGATGTACATACTTATATAGATAAATACATAGAGAACATCCAAGACCCAAGAACAAATATCCGTGAAAAATGCACAAATAAATGCCCTGGCCGGGATTCGAACCCAGGACCTCTACCTTTGGAGGCAGAGTCACTACCAACTCGGCTAAACAGGTCGTCATGAAAATCTGTTTAGCCGTTTTTGAGATATTGAACTTTGGCAAGAAAATGTCGGGGGTTTTTCAACTTTTCTAAGTTTATTTATAAAACTGGATTATATAGACCGTGTGCCAGCAACAGATTTATGACAATCACATGTTTATGCGACCGGCTGACGGATAATCCATCACTCTATAGCCAGCTGAAGGTTTTTTTCCTTAAGATATGGGGTGAGCTATATCATTTCATAAAACTTTGAATCGAGAGGAAATGACATTTTTTTGGCGCACTTGGGAGGCTGCTGCCATACATGGAATTTTATAATACAACTGTCTTAAGCATCATTAAGGTTATAGCCCTATACATATAGGGAAATGACTGAAAATGTTTGCTCCTCGCCCGGCTACTAATAGTAGAATAGTCTGTTTGTTCCGTTTTCACGCTTACTTGCCGTTAAAGCTATTTGGATGAAACCCGATCCTTATTTCGGTAAAGAAAAAAACGAAGTTCCATAAGATGACAACATGTTTATTATACAAGTTGTCCCAAGAACCAACGCCAAGCCACCGAAGGCTGACAAAACGGGTAAAAAGCTATCGAATCAACCCACATGTATGTTCGGAAATTGAGAGTAGTTCCGGTGAGGTTCTGGGTGTATTTATCATTGAAATCTGACTTTTTGTATTTTTTCCTTGCGTTAGAGTAAATCCTTAAGTTCAAGTACTATTTAAAAAAATCTTTAACCGTTTGAACGCTGTCATATTTGAATGATTTGTACGGAATTTTCGACGTACGAAACACTAAAAAATAAAATAGTGAATGTAAGCCTATCCGGATTTTGAATAAGTTCTGGATTTAGTATCCTCTGTTGCGGTATCGTATGGCGACCACTGTCGGTATTTTTCTTAAAAATTGCCACTGGAAGGGCTAATAGATGAGATAATAATGGAAGTAATCTATACATGTATTTTTTTTGCAATAAATACAACCTTTTGAGAAATGGATAGTTACCGAGTTATTTTGTAATATTACATGATAAGTAAAATAATTTCCACCTCTAACCAAGCTCTGAAGTAGAGGGAACTCTCGTGTATGTATGTCTAAATTTGACAGCTAAAGGCGTCATTTAGAAAATAGCCATCTGTACCTACCACCACTGCGTCCACTGCTGGACTTATGCCTCCCCCAATTTCATGGGGGGGTAAATGCCATAAAGTCAAAGTCAAAATATTCTTTATTCAAATAGGCCTAGCAACAAGCACTTTCGAATCGCCATACTTAGCATGCGGGTTGGCGATCGCAGTATCTTCACCGCACTCCAGGGATGCTCATCCCACGGTGGTCTTGTTCGTAGTTTTATGATATACCCGGGTCCTCTCACTGTACCTTAATACGATTAAGGGATGATTCACAGTAGACCGTTCCGTGTCCGGGCCGGCCCGTTTTCTATGACAGCAAACGCAACGGCCGGCGTATTTCTCTAGAAGAAAACGGGCCGGCCCGGACACGGAACGGCCTACTGTGAATCATCCTTAAAGGACCATGCGTCAAAATGGATCAAAAACAACAAAGCTGAGAATTAAGTCAATAAATAGATCTTCAAAACTACTATTCGCATCGCCTTCATCTTCATCATCATCATCATCATGTCAGCCGAATGAAGTCCACTGCTGGACATAGGCCTCCCCCAAAGACTTATACAATGACCGGTTCTGCGCCACCCGCATCCAGCGGACACGTCTTCACTTTGACTAAATATGAATATCTCAGTTTTGCAATGGAACTGAACATGGTGACCATATAATGAAATGAAGTACACGTGAATACCTATTTAATGACATAACTCTCAGCTCTGATGGTTTTTGGTCCACCTTCCATACATAGTTGCCCATGCTCCTTTATTCTATATGCCTTAAACTATTATACGAAATGCGTCGGTAGTAACCGCCAAACATTGGCTTTTGTGAGCCAAACCCTCAAGGTCCCAATAAACTTTAACCGCAACCAATTACATGAAAGTTAAGTACTCGACGGCTGACGAGCGAACAAAGATTTGGGTCAGTTGATCAGGATCGATAGCAGTGAGTTAGCGACTTGCTGGTAACTTTGCGGTCGCAATCAGTACAGGGTCTTGTATTCAATGTTGCTTGTTTAACAATTGGAGGCCCTTGGGCCCAACCACATGTGGTCGAATGTCAAAGGCAAACCCACTGAAGGTTTATTGTTGATAACTTACAAATTGTTTACATGTTAATGTTTATGGTATCCAAAATGATATCAAAAGAGTCTCCCATAGATTTTTTGTTAAAAAACATAGCCATTATGATTGTAAACGAATTACTTGGTCTTTTGTATGAGGAATAAACTTTGCCACTTGTTGAGTACATTTTGCACTTTTTTTGGGACAGTAAACGTGCTAAAAACTAGTTACCTACATTGAGGATTAAACGGGTATTCATTTGTTTTAAGTCTAACCAAAATGCGGCGCAATCATTGGACGTTCCATTGAATGGCAGTCAATAACCAATAGAGACCAACGAGAGGGGCCAATGTCCAGCGGGCAACAATTAAGTTGGTTAGCAGAACTAAGTTGGAGGCACGCGTGACTAAGTGCGACTCGCGTGATTCAAGCTGAAACGCGGTAGGGTTTGCAAAGTCTCGAGAAATGGATTCGTAAGAGAATTACAAGCAGTAGTTATTTACAGATCGGTTACTTGGAAGAGTAGGTACCAATATCTAAAACCAAATTAAAAATTTAGTTGAAGTATCATCAAATCGAGATACATTCAGAGTATTCAGACCATTGCCTTGGTAATCAAGTGTGGACGGAGAATAGGTTATTTGTAGGTGGAAAAAAGGTTTGTCGATAACCGACCATGTTGTACCTGAATTAAAAGTTTTTTTTTTGTCTTAGCAACCTCGCAATTATCCAAGACCAATCTAACCACTATTATGTACCACGCGTCTCAAGATAATGAGTGCGCGCAATAAATTGATATTATATATCCTTAAGCAATATATCTAGTCAAAATAACATCCTGGAAAAAGTTGAATCACCAAAACCTAGCCCGTTTGACTCTTACCGAACTGGGTTCGAACGTGGGCTACGTTTCAACTTGCGCGGCCCTTGGATCACGTCCGCTCGACCCGGCGGTGCGTTATTCCATTTTAACTTCGCTCTGTGGCTCTGGCAAATAAACTGCGAACTTGCACCCACAGCACGGAGTTTGTTCAGCGTCGAGCTAATAGTAATATCTCAGTGGTCTAAAATTAATTCCTGTTAAAGGAATCGTGCCTTTTGTGGGAAGTAAGTAGTAACTATTGACAGATTGATTCCAATAGGTATTTCGCCAACATCTTTCATGTTTGCTATCGTGCCCATGAGACCATACAACCTCAATCCCGCGAAGCTCCACCCGCGTATAACAAAGAGCGCAGGCAGGGCCTTAAACCATTCTAAAAGTATATTGCTGAAAAAAAAGATGACAGAGAAGAAGGCTACCGATTTTAACAAAAGAAATATAAAATTGAAGAAGATCGGATATATCGTAAAATGATTAGTCGAAGTCATATAAAAACCATTCTATGACAAAGCCAGGATCCTTCGTTAGACGCAATGTTTCTTCCGCGGAGATAATCAGTTATGTGGGTGGAAGTCTAATTCCATATTCTTAACCGAGTTGGATTACTGAAATGTATCTTCTACATATTCTACTTAAGGCAGGTCGGTGTAGGTACGACGACGAGCGAAGCGAGGAGGAGTGTTAGGAGAACTGCGACCTCACAGCGCGCGAGTCGAGCGAGTGAAGCGAGCGTGCTGTAGGGTCGCAGTTCTACTAACACTCCAGATACATTTCAGTAATCCAACCCGGTTAACAATATGGAGTTAGAATTCCACTCACATAACTGGTATTATTCGCTGAAGAAATGTTCCACCTACTAAAGCTAACTAGTTACCAAACTTGGTTATCTGGGTGGAACAAAGGGTCAGGATACCTATAATACAAAACTTGTATAAAATGATTCAGTGATCACTAGTATGATACTGGCTGTAATTTTAGAGATTTATTATATCCTCCACCACCATATCAGCTGAAAGACGTCCACTGCTGGACAAAGGCCTCCCCTAATTTCATGGGAGGGCGATCGCAGTATCTCCAACGCATTCCAGGGATGCTGCTACCCATGTTCCGGTGGTCTTGATCGTAGTTTTAGTACATACCCGGGTCCAACGAGGATATACCCGGGCCAACGAAATATTATTTATCGTATATTTATTTAGATTATACCTTTTTCATTGAAATTTATCTTTAAATGACAAAACCAAGATTTATTCATGAATTATCTATATTGTAACTCTCGGAGCCAAACATCATCAATCAGACTGTTCTGACTTTAATTACTCCTTAAGTACCTATTTATGGATATGAAAAATGTCTGCTTAATATAATAGCTTACTTTTTTTTTTATGATAGACTGACCAGCGATTGGCCTTAGTCACTTTACTTAAACGGAAGATATGCTTGTGATTGCGAAAAAGACAAATAAATATTTGTAATATTTATTGCTATAGAAATATATTCATTAATTTCTTTGAAATTTATCTGGTTTTACCTGTAAAGTTTAATCATTAAAACGTTGCTTTTGCAAATTCACTCGTAAATCTCCAAAACGCAAAGCTAGTTAATCATATGAAGTATACACTACTTTCTTGAAGAACTTCATGCTGTACTCCCTCGGGAAAACAGGGGCAAGGAGCTCATTTCACAACCGGATCGTTCGAGAAAGGAAATTTCTCGAAGACGGGAATGTACGGCGGCTGTGCGGCCGTAGGTAGTATATAGAACAGTTTTTCGGAGCACAACCCATTAAACAAGCGATCTCCGTCAGATCCGACGAAGAAGTCATAACAGAAAATTTCCCAAGTTTGTCTTAGCCAATTTAGACCAGAAAGCGGTGATGCGCGAGGACGGGACATGAGTGTTCGGGACAGCAAAATTTAAACTCCTAAGGAGATGGTCTTCGTTAACGCCTCCATTAATAAGTGTATGTAACAGAGCTAGATCCAAATAGTCCCTTCTTGTTTGGAGGTACACATTTTTAAATCTTTCAGTCCTCGCCTTTTCGCGACCTCGCCTGTGCAATCCTTAAAGGCCATGAATCAAGTATATTAGCGCTGAACTCTCTCCAAACTATTGATATGTACTTGGTACAAAGGGTTCCAGACCTGACTGCAGTACTCTAGGCGTGAACGCACATAGGTATTATAAAGTGTTGCAAGAGTCATAATGCACTTGAAGTTACGAGCTACTCTTTTCACGAACCCTAGCATCTTAAGGCTACCCTGTACAACATTATTATTGGTAAACGGGACTTAATCGCGTACAAAAATTATTCACCTGAGGTGTGCCCGACGTTTCGAATAAATAAAAATAAATAAATAAATATTGGGGGACAATCTTACACAAATCGACCTAGTCCCAAACTAAGCAAAGCTTGTACTATGGGTACTAGGCGACGATATACATACTTATATAGATAAATACATACTTAAATACATAGAGAACATCCAAGACCCAAGAACAAAATCCGTGCTAAATGCACAAATAATGCCCTGGCCGGGATTCGAACCCGGGACCCCTAGCTTCGGAGGCAGTGTCACTACCAACTAGGCTAAACAGGTCGTCGAATGTATCAGAACATCCGTGATCACGAGCTGACTGGCTTGAGCGGGTATTAATGTGTAAAAATCGTGCAAGTTTAAATCAATATACCCTGTACGACATTCTCTATATGACAGATAAAGTTCAGTTTGCTATCTAACATAATACCCAAGTCCCTGATAGTACGTACTTCCTTCAACTCGACGTCACCAATTGTGTATCTGCTCGTGATAATGTTATTTTTACGAGTGAACTTTATGTGTTGGCGCCTCTAAGGCATTAAGAACCATACTATTTCTAATACACCACCGGTTGACGCTATTTAAATCCCTCTGAAGTAATTCAGCATCTCCCGCACACTTGATTTCCTTGTAAAGTTTCAAATCGTTGGCGTAGAGTAAGCATTTACTATGTTTTATGGCGCCAGTGATATCATTGTAAAACAATACAAAAAGAAAAGGGCCCAGATGTGAACCTTGTGGCACTCCAGAGGTTGTCGGATAGCCCTTTACACCCGAAAAATCGCGATTGAGATAAAATAAAATGAACTTTAATGACACTGTTAAAAAAAATGATAATTCAATGTAATTAAGGGCTCACAATCGTTTCAGTCCGGGTGTACAGGGATAGTATTCCAATGTAAAATAAATAATAATAAGCTCCTGGCCTCAAGATACGATCTAAGCCACGCCAACATATCACCTGAGATATTATAGTTGCGGAGGACCTTATCCAAGAGTATATTATGGTCAACTTTATCAAAAGCGCTGCTGAAATCTATGTAGATAGCATCGCCCTGTGTTTTAGAGTGGACAGATACAGATACGTCATTAACGAAATATGTACATTAGATTTGTAGTTGTAGACCTTTGAGCTACAAATCCGTGCTGTAGAGGTGAAAGGGGTGAAGAAGTCCAGTCGACTGGGACGGGCATGTTTCGCGTTGCGTCAATTAGCACGTACCACCGGGAGGGCCACCGTGCGGGAGTGTTACTTCGCGACAGTTCACTCGGTGTTAACGTACGGCGTGGAGCTGTGGGCCCGGGCCGCGGACTGGTACCGTGTGTTCTCCACACAGAAGAGGGCCGTCCGCGGCATGGCCGGTAAGCCGGCCGACGCCCCGGCACGGGACCTCTTCCGGGAATTCCAGATCCTGCCCCTACCATGTCTACTGATACACCAAGTAGCGGTCTTTACTTACGAAAACCTTGGTCGTTTCAAGCCCAGGGGCACGAATCCCAGATATCCTTTGCGTAGTAATAAGCATGGAGACAGGCTGGCAGCGGAGCGTTGCAGGCTAGCGAAGTCAGCAAAAACGGTCTATAGCCTTGGCCCTTCCGTGTATAATCGTCTGCCCGATGACATTACAAATGCGCTTTCCATCACTACATTTAAATTCAGATTAGGAAAGTGGCTGCTTAAGAATATGTTTTATGAATATATTGAATTTTTTAATTTACCATTGGCCATGTGACAATTCACTGATTTACTAATTATAAATGAAATAAATAATGAAATAATTTATTATGCTCGATTTTAGGTACAGTAGGGTGACACAGGTACAATTAAAAGTATCACTAAAATCTACCTTACAGGCATGCAAAATTTTAGGACATGTCTTAAATCTAATTATTTTATTTACTTATACTCTAAAAATTCCTTAATTTTGTAAAAACATTTTTCAGCAAGCCAATTCATTGAGGTTTTTTTTTATATTTTATGAAAGGTAAATCTTTTGTCGTATCAGGCACTTTATTGTAAATCCTAATACACATAACGTAAGCGTTCTTTTGTACTAGTGACAGTTTTGTTGGAGGAATATACATTTTGTTGCGATATTGCGACCGGATAGGATTTCTGTATAACTCTTTAACTTGCTGAAAAAGATGACCATGTCGATATACAAATATGCATGCATTGAGTATGTAAATACATGGAAGAGATAAAATATTCTGATTTATAAAGTATGGCCTACATGAATCTCTATTTTTCAGCCCAAAGACAGCCCTTATACATTTTTTTTGAACAATGAAAACATCGTCTATATCTGTGGATCTGCCCCATATTATAATTCCATACTGTAGTATGGAGTGAATGTACCCATGGTAGGCAATGAGAGCCGCTTCTTTGGAAACAACTTGTCTTATTTTCCTTAACGCAAATACAAAACGGTTAATTCTTGAGCATAGGTCTCCAACATGTTCTTTCCAACTGCAAAACCGATCAAGGGTAACACCTAAAAATTTAATGCTAGATACCTAATCAATCTTTTGGCCATTATGAGTAATGTTAAGATTTTCTGGTTTTCTTTTGTTTGTATGGAATTGCATGAACTTAGTTTTGGCCAGATTTACTTTAAGGTTGTTTAGTATAGTGTATAAACCTAATTATTAATCTGTAACAAAATTGTTATCAATAAAATTTTCATTTCATTTCATGAAACCTGTTCTTTTATATGCCAGGTCGGGTAAATTAAACATTCGAACAGCTTCGAGAAGGTGCTCAAGATCGATATGAGCCTGTATTTTTTTACTTGAGAGCTGTCCCCTTTTGTACAAACGGGTACAATATTACCCCATTTCCAAAGATTTGGGAAAACTGATGTTTCTATTGACCTATTAAATATCAGCGACAGTGGAAGGGATAACCTAGACGCACATTTTTTTATAAAAAACGGCGGTATGCCGTCCGGTTTAGCGCCTTTGCTGACATCAAGAGACTTGATTGCCTTCAAAACTGAGTTCACAGAGACACATTCATATTCTTCTCACAGACATATTCCTTTAAAACTAAAATATTGGAATATTCATTTTACTTCCAACTAATGCTAAGGTAGAAAAAAAGTAAGTAAATAGTTAATCGTGAGGTAAGTGACTATAGAAGTCCTTAAAGAACCGAGTGACAGCCACTAATCAAGAAACCTCCTTGAACTCGACTCGTAATCGACTCACGTATCAATATGAAATCGTGTTGCTTACCGACTCGCAATCGATCTAAAACGAAGTTACATTTGCTGCTCAAGTGGTGATAATAATTCTTTATCAGTTTGCCTTGCTCTCGGTTTGATTTGGGTGCGATAACACAATTACATCCCGAAGCCAATTTAACCTGTCATATTGAAATTGGCAGCCCAAATCAAGTTAAGTTAATAGTGACATAGGTAGTTAGCTTGAATTTATTTATGGATTACGGAGTCTGAGGTGTGCTTATGCCATGACAACACCTCCTTTTTGTCTTGCACATGGCATATTCTTGAAGACGCTACCCACCAGTCTAATGAAGTCGGGTTTCGCCACCTCAATTTGATTTTAACCGCGTCAAAGCACTGAATTTGCGTTTGATTTTTGTTTTTATATTGTACGGTATAATGTTTGTATCGTCCGATTACTGCAATACATGTTAAGTGCAAAAAAGTATTTTAAAGAAATCTTAATTGTCAAGTATAAATTGTGGTTCTCACTTATATGAAATCAAAAGATAAAATTCGCGTTGCAATCATCTATACATATATATAGCACTCATGCGTTACTTAGATAACAGACAGCACACAGCTTAAACCGCTGAATCTTCAAAATCATCTTGCTGAATAAGTATGAAATTGGCAACCGTACTTGTCTCTTCAAAGATCTCACGGTTCGTAAATAAATGCCATACGATAAAATAAAGTATGAAATTTGGAATATTATTTGGATTCTTTAAAGTACGCAGACGTGTACTAAGAAAGGTTTTTTTCCTATACCACGTCGGTGGCAAACAGACGTACGGCCCACTTGATGGTAAGCGGCCACCGTAGCCTATGGACGCCTGTAACTGTACCTCACCCTTTAAAAATATATTTATTTATTCATTTATTAAGGTTTGTCAACTGATGTAATATAATAAAAAATCTTAATTACAACAGATAATTAACTACTGCTAGAGTATTCAGCCAATTACAGCTCGCTTGTATCTAAAAGCGTCTAAATATAAAATAGCCAAGCTTGACATAACTGATAAATAAATAAAGACTAAGAGTTCTTCTGTTAAAGAGTCTTTCAGCTCCAATGACTTTAAAGTCTCGTGAAAACTTTCAAGCATCGCAAAGTCCTCCGTACCTGTAATACGAAGAACTAAAAAGATCAAGGGAAACTCGGAACACGATAAGACTTATCTTAAGCAGTTTAAGCCTCTTAGAGATAATATCTTTGCGAAAAATACTTTCAGCAAACTTATTCCTTATTCTATTATTAGCAGAGTAATTTCTCTGCATTTTATTAACAACAAGCAATGTTTTCTTGTAATCTACGATATCGGAGTTAAACGACACATACAATATTACACGGTTTTGCGTTAAAATCCAATACAGCCTATCACGAAGTGTCAACTGTAAAAACTCCATTGTTTTGAACTACTTCTATATGTATATTTAGATGAAAAAGTTTTTTTGATAACGCCGAAAAACTTTCCTTCTCAAACAAAAACGCAAACGTGACATGAATCAATGAATGAAGCCGTGTGCTTTTTAGGGTTTCGTACAAAGACGGTAAAAAAGGAACCGCACAAAATTTGTACCAATAAAATATGAAAAATGACATTTGAGTGTTTCTATTTAAAAACGGGTGAGGTGTGAGGTGAGACGTAAGGACGAGTGGGTTTGCGAATAAGAACGCTGGTCTTTCTGATATCCGGACATATGTATATGCCCCTAAATGGTTGCAAATCAAATAAAAGGGATCGTTATGAGAATCTCTAATATATTTGTTTTATAACTCTAAAGGACTGGATTGCCCGGAACTACTTACAAAAGTAAAAAAATAGCTGTCCCTACTAGACTGCCTCGACCGGGGGTTTATATGTAAGTTATTTATATAGTATTAGGTCTGGAAAAACCAATTTAGGTGGCAACTCCGCCCTTTCAAGAATGATCACACTTTATAACCATCTCCCAAATTCGATAAGTGTTGAAATATTTTAAATCTTTGGATACTGCGAAGTAATTTTTAAGTTCCGTCATTATAGTTTATTATTTATTTTTTCTTCCCTACATTAATTCTTAATCCCACTAATATTATAAATGCGAAAGTTTAGATGTTTGGATGTTTGTTGCTCAATCACGCAAAAACGGCTGAACAGATCAAGATGATTTTTTTTATACTAACAGTATATAAACTGGATTCACTTACAATATACTTTTTGTCCCCGATAATCACCCTCAAAGGGATGAAATCGGGGGTGCAAATATGGTCTATGAAACGGGGTGATTTAAATCCTCATACGCCATTCTAAGCTTTAGGTTTCAGCCAATTGGGAATATAACGGCATGTCAATAAATTTTATTTACCAAAGCAGAATTTGACGTATTGTAAACAAGCTGACATTTCGATATGTCAAAGCCAAAGAATCATAATTCCTTCTGATTGATGACGCTATTTTTGAGCATGACCTCTTAGCAATTAGGTATATTATTGCATGTAAATCAAAATAAATTTGCGATACTTTGGTATTGGTGGCCTTCATATGCTTAAATACAAAAACAGCTGGTTTAATGCAGTCTTTGTATCGTCGGTGTACAATTTAATTTTGTCGTGTATTGTTTTTTACCTAATGGTGACCCTTCACACCATAATAACCGTTTGATATAAGAGATCACTTGGGCTAGCCCAATCGTCAACATTGAGAGTTGAAGCACCTTAGACGAAGTCGCGGGCAAAAGCTAGTATAAATATATATACATTTACGAAGACTCATTACACTTCAGATAGCCTGTTCTTATAACAGTCGCAGAATGCGCACTTTATGGGAGTGGTAGGCTTATAGCGCTCTTATAATTGTTTTGGAAGATGTCATCGCTCTTATATTAGCCTTGTACAAGCTAGCCGTAGTCAAGAACGCCCACTTATTACCTAGTCTCATATATGAATATAAGAGCATTTTATAATACTATTATAAGCCTCTCTCTCCTACAATAACATTTACGAAGCCACATTGCACTTGAGAAAACCTGTTCTTATATCCCCTTTTTTCATTTGTAAGAATTTGATGAAGATGAAGTTGATTTTAGTAAGAATATCAGACTAATATCAGCATAGCCTGAGAGCACTGTAAATAGGCTGACGAGGTAAAGCACAGAACTCTAATTAATTCAACATGGCCGTACCATTCGTACTCAGAATGCCAACGTTAGTGTAAACGCTCTTACAATAGTCTAACAGTGCGCTGGAAAAATGCAACCATAAAAATGGCGACATTTTCAATACAAATAAAGAAATGAAATAATTAAAAGAGAACATGAAATAGCATATTTGATTAGGCGCATGAAGTTTGAAGTGTAAAACAGGGTCTACTTTACAGTAAATAATATATTCGCCGGCGAATACTTGCCGCAAAGTATAAACACGAATCACACACCAGATAATAACCAACAAGTAACTAAATTGGAAAATAAATTATGATTAATAAACAGTTTGAACTAGTTTGTTTTTTTTATTGTCAAGGTGCACTTTCACATAAGCTCGACTGTCAGAATGTTTCAGATACCTTGTGATCTTATAAAACATCTAAAGAAGCCTGTTTAGGCTCACAAGATTCTAACATTGGACCAATATAAGCTTATGTAAACTTAAAAGATACTTACGTAAAAGCGATATTAGCCTAAGGCAGCTTAAATTAGTTTTTGCAAGATTACTTTGAATGTGAACAGCATTCAGTTAGACTGATATTAGAACAATATTAAAATAAATACGCTTATAATTTGTGCCCAAATCCAGGCTTATACGATGATATACCTAGAATTAATGTAAGAGTGAAAAACATGTAGTCTTGTGACTGTTGTATGAGTGGTTTTTGCTAGTTGGGTGGTCTTCTTCAACTGTTCCAGCTCACCAAATTTTATTTTCTCAATATAAATGTTTGTTTGTAATATGAAAATACTAAAATCGCTATATATTTCTCACAATTTTTTGAGGAGTTCTATTGATTCCCATGCATCATCGACGTCGTAATATCGGGACCAATCTGGAAGCAAACAAAGAAAGATTTTTTTAGACGTAGTAGTCGCGTAACAAACATAAAAAAAATATATACAGACAAATTAGAACCTCTTCTTGTTTTGAAATCAGTTAAAAATAGGCGAATTTGGACCATCATCCCACTTTATCTTCGAAACTAATAAACCTTACATTTTGAGAAAAATAAGGAAAAAAGTTTTTTTCTATAAATTGCAGGAAATATATGGTATTTAAATTAAAATATGGAACCCGACACTGCGCGTGGCTCGATACGTACTTGACCAGTTTTTAAGCTTGACCTACGTCACTAGGGTAGGAATTCAATCTTTCCTACCGTACTGTATCAACATATTGATCGTACTTTAACAAAGCTTTGTACAGTACTTCCAGTTCGGCACTCGACATTTCTCGTTTTTTTCATGCTAGCTTTCTTAAACTGTTTTTTGCTGGCCAGATGATGCGAAGAATGAATTGAAATTTCAAACAATCGGCTATAAAACAAACGACTATTTTGTCGACTATAATATAAAAATACCTCGGCGACCGAGCTACGCTCGTGTTTTTCCGGGGAATAATAGTTTTCCCGAAGATAAGACCAAGCTAAATATTTTTTCGTTTCCGAAAACCCCTATATTGAAAATTTCAATTACAAACAAATAAATAAATATATAAATGTTGCTCGTTTAATAGTAAGAAATAATATAATAAGGATTCCCGCTCCGCCTCACCTCGCTACATCGGAAAAATGATTAAAACGGTCTGGTTAAAACCCCAAGAAGCTATTTATTGTTCTAGCGTTCAAAGACACCGCATTGTGCTGGGAATGAAAACTTTTATTAACACCCCCATAATCCCCTCACCTGCGCAAGCAAGATAGCCACCTCTCACGAGATTAAGGTTTTCTAAACAACGAAGTACTGGATAAGCCAATAAAGATTTTTCCGATACCGAGGAGACGCGGTATTAGAAGTTTGTGAATCCTGTTTGACTCCGTGGATTTGTAATCGTGTTATTATAACTTTTTGCGTCGTAATTCGTAATTTATTTAACGCTGTTACGATACTTCTAAAAGTGTGTTCAAGCGAATATGCCTGGTATGATAAATTGGTCTTATTGACACGATTCTCGCTAATGAGACGTATATTTCAAAAGGCAATTCAAGTTTACTTGGTCTCAACTTGGTTCATCTCCTTCATATCCCAGACACATTCCAACATGTTTCGCGCACTTGGTCTGACACGTTCGTTTAGCAGGCGCCTAAGTGTGCGAAACGCCAAAAATACGACTGAGATCGCAGGCGATGAACAATAACAAAAAAGTGTTATTAAGTACAAATTACATTCACTTCTATTAATCTTGTCTAAAAATAACTTTATAAACCATGAGATTATTTAAAGAGCTCCAGTATAAACTTAACATACGCCTTGTACCTGATATGTACACCACAACTTGTCCTCGTATTACACAGAGTTCGTGGTTCCGACGTTGCTGAGCCTCAAAGCAGTAATGCCAAGCGCAGCACAACCGCTGTACTTAGTGTACTTACACTGACAGATATTACGTTAGAAAATAACAAAATACTGTCAGTATCATAAGACGCAGCTACGTGGGAGGAGTGCTCTAAATGATCAACTCAGGTTTTTATGGGCCAAATTAGCCAAATAAATACGTGAATGGATCATTTTTTACACTCGGAGTGGAACTACTTAAGCTACTGACTACGCAACATGAATTCTAGCAATTTCGAATCATGTTTGCGAAAAGTCTGACTAGTAATTGCTAAAATTTCTGTTTATAAAATAACACCCACCTCGTCAACCTAAATGGTTGTTTGACCCTTTTGACTGATTACTAAAGTAAGTAATCAGTGAAGCTTTAAGTTTGTTTTTAAGTATTAAAACTTTTGTTTAAAACCTAATTCGGAATTGTATAAAGTAGAAATATTGAAAAGTTTATTAAAAAACTAACCACTAACTAACTAGGCTGGCACGACGACCCAAAATGAGTCCTGGCCTCCGAGACAAGAGCACGCCACTTTTCTCGGTCCTGCGCCATTAAAAAACCTCTAAATAATAACTATTTACGTGATAAAAACATAAGAAGGTACATAAAAGTGCTTAATAGGGGCATTCCAGAAGACTCCAGTAATCTAAGCAGGGAATTTATTCGTATCTGTTTTACAAATTTCTTGGTACATGAGAGCCATTTTCGCTCAGGAAATATTTCCCAGAATCGTGGGAAGTGACAAGGCGGTATAAAGCTTTATCGTGCATATTAGAGAAAGAAAGGATTTATGTTTCTATGAAACTGGTGTATTGTGACTGCATTTTACTTTTGGAGAATACATAGCCAGCGCTGGCAAACGGGATGTAGGAATATTGCAAAGGGCGCCCTTTATCGCTGGGGCACTATTTACCACGGGCCGGTGTCACCGAAACAGGCTGTTAGCGAGTGCACTATTTTATATTTATCAAGTAAATATATATAATGTACCTATCTAACCAGTGTGTAACCGCCATACGATAAATGAATATAAATAAGTAAATAGTGAGAAATAAATTGTAACGAAACAATCTCAAATCGGGGTAATCTGTGAACTCAATTAAAAAGCTTCTATAGAAGAAAAAGCCGTCTCGGCAGAGATTTAATTGCCCATATGAATGGTACAGACAGGCTTGTCTCTCTTCTCCCACCACCACCACATCAGCCAAAGGACTTCCACTGGACATAGGCCTCTCTCAATTTCATGGGGGTAAATGCCATAATCGCCACGCTTGGCATGCGCGGATTGGCGATCGCAGTATTACTACCGTACTCCAAGGAAGCTGCTGCTCATCCCCCGGTGGTCTTGGTCGTAGTCTTAGGACATACCCGTGTCTCTCTTCTAGGGTAAATTTGGCTCTCAAACAGCTTCGTCCAATTTCAGCCGAATGCAGCCGCATTACGAACGCGAACTATAATATCACTATGTAAGCCTACATAGTGATCTTATAGTTCACACTACCCACATGCCCGCTGTTTGTCAGTGTCACACAAAACACGACAACCATAACTAGATGAAAGAGCACGTGGTCCTATAGAGCGGGATGGTTTGATTTGAGATTTCTAGCTATTAAATTATTAAAGGTCTTCGGGCGGCTTGAGAAGTTCCCACAGTCAAGTTGCCCACTCACATGACAAGTCTAATCCCAATAAGATCTAGTTTCACACCTGGGTTGCAAGGTCAGATGGCAGTTGCTTGCGTAAAATCTAGTGCTGACGTGAGTTCATGGAATTTGATAGCGGACTCCGGGCATCCTCCGGATGTCGAATCCGGATGCAACTGTACTGGTGGGATAACGCTGGGATGATAATGATGATTGGATAGCGCCTCATTTATCAAAATAACGGCGCTATACCTACTAAATTTAATAATGAAAAATCGGAACATGTCACGTAAAATATCCATAAAACTTAACCGCCTGTGACATGGATCAGAGCCGTATGGCATGCACTGGACGCGTTTGACGCTAGAGCACAGCTCATAACGTTTTATTAAACCCATTTCCAAGTCAACACTCGCTAACTACTCCGGTTAGTTCCTGCCTTGCGTTTCATTTAAACTCATCTCTTTTGTAGAACTTACTAACAAATGGAATGAGTTCCCACCGACTGAGTTTTGATTTAGGATATTGTTCAACATGATAATGAGAGTTCGAGGCAAAGCTGTAACGACTGAAAGTTAGTCGGAATTTAAGATCTAGCTTCAGCTTCAGAGTTATAGACATGACTTATTGCTCTGCCACATTCAAGAATCCAATTCAGAGCGTGCTGAGGAATCGAGATTATATTGGAATCGTATCGGTTGGTCCGCTTGCGCTTGCGCATTTAGTTATGCGCTAGAAGAAGGGATGAGCGCAACGACTAATATGATTCGAAAGTGATGGTGAATCTGTTATATGGTTCCCATTGCCATTGTATTCTAACGTGTTTCTCACGCTTATTATGACATTTTAGCAAAAATTTCAGAACCAGTCGAGCCCCAGCCGAGCTAAGAGCAAGTAAAAGCGGTCGCAAAAAAAAAACAAAGAAATGCAAAATGAATGTCACAAATTGATCTCAGATTATGATACATATGATTGTCTCAGGTTTAACAAATATATTGTTAATCGTAACTTGACAACGCAAAGCGACGCAATATTCAAATTAATATAAATATATCATATTTTTCCTGTGATATTTAGGTTTGCATTAACGCGGTGGTAAATCTAAATGATTTTATTTATATAATATCCATAGCTTGAAATTTACCTCATTAAGCTTATTAAACGCAATGAACTTGAAACTTCAATCAATAATACCTTAATTATAAACTCATAAAGACCACTTCTCCGTGATCGAGCAAAAACTGAATTTCAAAGCCCGTTTCAACGAAAACACGTCTCATTGAACAAGAGTTAGGCTATACTCCATTAGAGAATAGTCGACGGCGCCGCACGGGCGTCACGCGTTTGATACCCGGTAGTATATTCACAACTTATTTCACCTCATCTCACCCTTAACGCTAGTATATCTTGATGTCGTGATTCATGGCATGGCAGCAACTGTGTCTGACTTACACTGGTGTGCTTAGGATGAGGTAAAGTGAAGTGTTGTTGTGAACCAGCCCTGCACTAGCGCCAATCACGGTAACAGCCCCGTGGTGCTCGCGGCTCCAAAGCTAAAAGGTATTTTTGAATTCACATATTGGTATAACATTAATATGACTTTTGTCTACCACGCTTTTTCAGTTCAATGCATCAGAAGGAAGGCATAACAAATATAATACCAATATCATATCAACGCGCCGAATCAAATAGATCTCTTGCAGTACGGAGCGCAGCCGAATGGAATGAGAGATACCAGAAAAGTTGCCATTTTATGAACAAGACGTGACGTATTTACATTCAGAGGAAGACACGCTAGGCATCGTTTTGATGTTTATATAAATTTCACGTAGAACAAAAAAAACCAATTCATATAATTTTACTTCCTGGGCTCAAGTGACCTGACAGATTTAGCAGTGAAGGCAGGTACATTAAAAATACCGTATAGGACTATAATTTATCTCGTTTTACAAATTACTGCCGCAATAAATTATTTTTGGTCTACAATTATAAATATGTAGATGTATAATATAAAAACACGCTTCATATAAAAAAATAGATTACATCATTTGTAAACTGTACAAGCCTAGCTGTGACGGTACCGCCAGTCACAACAAATGGTATACATTTTTAGGGTTCCGTAGCCAAATGGCAAAAAACGGAACCCTTATGGATTCGTCATGTCTGTCTGTCTGTCCGTCCGTATGTCACAGCCGATTTACTCGGAGACTATGACCACTACAGTTATGAAATTTGGTGTGAAGGTGTATGTTATGAACCGCTATATAAATATGGTGTGAAATTACGAAAAAGGAATTAAATTGGCCATACATGTAACATGGGGCTCAAAATTTTTTTCAATGCACATAGGCATGTGGGTATCTTTGGATAGGCCTTCAAAAATTACATAGAGGTTTATAAAAAACTTTTCCATTTAAGTCAACTATTGGTGAGATATTAGCCGTCAAAGTTGTCAAAAGTGTGCCCCCCCCCCCCCCTTCTAGGTTCCAAACTTAAGATGATGTACATTAATAAATCCTTCCAACGACTTTTAGTTCGAATAAGATACGTTCAACGGTTTATGATTTATTGCTGAAAAACTGTCTTGCCAAAACAAAGGGGCGTAACTGCCGTAAGTTTCTTATGAAGATATGACCTTTTATGATTAAATGAAATCAGAAATTAGAAATCAGAAATCAAAAATTATTTATTTGCATAGACAAAGTATACCTAAGGATGTTACAATACATTATGTTTCTTGTATCTAGCTCGCATGCAAGCGTGCAAATATACAGTAGTAAATTAAAATGTCAAAAGAGTAAAAAATAAGTTAAAATCAATATAAAATCTTAAATTTAAATACTAGAAAAAGTTTACATAATAGGCATATCAAAGTCAAAGAGGCACAATAAATTCATTAAATCTAATACAATTACAATTATATAAATAAATACTAATTGTAATAATCTCAGTGTTCGAGATACAGCCTTTACGCTGTAAAAACAACGATCCAAAAGCCAGTTTGTTAGACTGCGTTTAAAGGCGTTTCCCTCTAGCAGCTTTACTTCCTCCGGGAGATGATTATAAATAACAATGCACATATTGAATATGTTTCTCCTGTAGGTCATATTGTGACTTCGAGGGTGATATAGAAGGTTCATAATTTTTACCCTGGTTTGCCTTTCAAGAACTTTGCCACGTGTTTTAAAGTAGGAGTAATGTGATCTGACAAAATTACATTCCTCTCTTAAATATAAACAAGGCAAAGGAAGGATTTTAAGTTTTTTAAAAAGGGGTACGCAACTCTCATCCCACCACGAACCACAAATGACCCTGACACACTTTTTTTGTATCTTAAAGACTCTGTCCACTTCCACTGCGTTTCCCCACAATATCAATCCATAACCAAGGACAGATGATACGTATCCATGATAAGCGGTCAAAGCTGCTTCAACTGACACAGTATCTCTCAGCCTTTTAAGCGCAAATACAAAACGGCCTAGTTTGTTGCAGATTTTGTCAATGTGTGCCTTCCAATTTAGGTGTTTATCAACTATGATTCCGGGAAAATTGACATCATCTACTGCATTATTATTAAAGTTAATATTTAATGGTACACTATTTGCATTATATGATGAAAATTGTATTAATTTAGTTTTAATTATATTTATATGAAGGTCATTAACATACATCCAATTAATTATGTCTTGTAATGAATTATTTATGTCATGTTTGAAATTTGATTTATATTTACATTTTACTACAAGAGTTGTATCATCAGCGTACATTATTGTTTTTTGTGTTGTCACCTTCGATAAATCATTAATGTATAGGAGAAATAATAGTGGGCCCAAGATACTACCTTGTGGGACTCCCCTTTTATTAGTTTTAAAGTCAGACCTATAAACATTCTTGGTAATGACATTTTTTGAATCAGCAATTCTGTCAACTTCAAGGCATTGTAATCTGTCCTTTAGATAATTCTCAACCCAGTCAAGAGCTTTACCTCTTACTCCATAATTCTCAAGCTTAGCTTACCGTGGTTGACGAAATCGAAGGCTTTGCTCATATCGAGAAAGACTGGAGTGTTCTTGTTAATACACTCGGTGACGTATTTGATCAGGTCAAAACAGGCCTGTGCTGTTGACCTGCTTTTCCTGAAACCATACTGTTCAGGTCGAAGTATCCCATATTTGGTCAGAAAATTGTCAAGTCGGATGTAGAATGCTTTTTCAAGTACCTTTGAAAGTATCGGGACTAGGGTTATAGGTCTATAATTACTTGGGTCTTGCCTGTCACCGCTCTTAAACAAAGGTCTAACTATGCTCAACTTTAACTTTCTCGGAAAGAAGCCCTCAGTATAAGACAAGTTTATAATGTGTGCAAGAGGATGACATACGTGTAAGGCACTCAGCTTCAAAATCCTCGTGGTAATGCTGTCATAACCACTTGATTTAGTGTTTCTAAGTGACATAATTATTTTATGGAGCTCATTGGCGTCGACCGGTCTCAGAAACATAGAATGAGAATTATATTCCGGTATAGGGGAATTATTACAATAAACACTCGATGATGAGTTAGGTGATGCAAATGTCATTGGGATTGGAATATAATTTATTACTTAATCTAATTGCGCTAATGTCATTTTCATGTAATTTATTTGATACGGGGGACGAAATTAAGTCCCAAGTTGCCTTACCTTTATTTTGACAGTTATTTAAGTATTTGATGATTTTAATTCGTTGGGCAGTTAATAAACATTTTTTTAATAATTTTTATATGTCAATTTATTATTTTGTTTGTTGATTTTATCATGTTTAAACTGAAAGTAAAGAAGTCTCTTATTTCTACAAGATTTCCTTAATCCTTTTGATATCCAGTTTGATTTGTTGGTCCTATCAGTAATTTTGACTTTAATTGTTGGGAAGCATAAATTGTAAAAAAGACATACCAAGTCATAAAAATAGTGGTTTTAAATGTAGATTGAGAGGTGTCTGTACGGAACCCTTTTTTGTGCATGGTCCGACGAGCACTTGACCGGTTTTAATTTATTTGATCACACAATTTTTTTAACTGTGTTGTTACATTTTTGTTTTTGGGGCGAAAGTGATATTAAATCTATACTAATATTATAAAGTTTGTTTGTTTGTTTGAACGCGCTAATCTCAGGGACTACTGGTTTGACAAAAAATATTTTTGTGTTGGATAGTCCATTTATCGAGGATGGTTTTAGTCTATATAACATCACGCTACGACCAATAGGAGCGAAGATAATAATAATAATAAGCCCGCAGGGCAGCTTGTGGCGAGCTGTTGGGGAGTGACGACCTCACGGACCCGAGTGCTCCAGAGAGTCGGTCAGGGTCTCCGTCTCCGGCGTGTCTTCGTCGGTCGGAGTGGAACCCCAAGGGGACCCGCAGGACTCTCGGCTCTGGCTTGCCTTCATTGGCCGTCCAGAGAGGAGTCGTCAGAGCTATATGCTCGCAGGGTGGAAGTGAAACTTGCATAAGTTGCGAGTGGGCACGGTGGCTGTTAACAGCCACTGGGTAGAAAGCGGTGCACACCTCTCCACACCCTGAGCCGCTCACACCGATGTTGCTCCTGGCCGTCTTTACGACGGCAGTTTCAAGGGCCCATCTAGGCAACGGCGAGTCACGACCTGCCTCGATAACGGTGTAAGCATTGTTATGGCAGGTGTCCGGAACCTTAGTAATAGCCCAATCTCTTGACCAGCCAAACTTCAACACCATAGCCCAGTAATCTTTTCATTTTATTTACAATTGTCCCAACGCCTGCTGGGACCGGTTCACGGGTATCTATTGATGTACCCGTGAATGGGTTGTAGCAGGTGTATTACATAGTAAAACTCTCCAAAGGGCCTCTACGTGTTGGATCTGTGTCCCCACGCAAGCCTATCAAAAGACCGGGATGTAATGGCCCGTGAATCTCGAAGGAGAAACAAATAATAATAATAATAATATTGGGGGACAATCTTACACAAATCGACCTAGTCCCAAACTAAGCAAAGCTTGTACTATGAGTACTAGACGACGATATACATACTTATTATAGATAAATACATACTTAAACACATAGAAAACATCCAAGACCCAAGAACAAATATCCGTGAAAAATGCACAAATAAATGCCCTGGCCGGGATTCGAACCCGGGACCTCTAGCTTCGGAGGCAGAGTCACTACCAACTAGGCTTAACAGGCCGTCAAACGTCAACACGGACGAAGTCGCTGGCAACAGCTAGTAATCTCATAAGATAAAACCTAAATCACGGGAAAGGAGGAAGTATTGCTAACGTAGGTACCTGTTTCTTTTCTACTGTGTTTCATAAGTCACAAAACCGCTCTACCGCTCCCAATTGAGAAAAAAGAGTTTGTATACTATATTGAGAAACGCAGATTGAATACAGAACTCGACCACACATTTTGTTGATTTTTGGTAGGAAGTACCGCCTGGAAAATTTTGATATAAATGTAAGTAGTAGGCCAATGTATGGTCTATTACTAGAAAAAAAAATAGAAATGTCACTACTTCACAGCCCCATAAAAAAAATGTTAACTGTATTTTTTGTCTTTTTTTTCTTATTTTTTATATGACACCTAGTATTCGTTTTATGGGTCTCGATGCATACCTATCTAAATATAGAACATCATTTCAAAATTTGAAACAAATCGCTTTAGTATATCCCGAAAAAAGATACATTAAAAAAAACTTCCAAAAATTATAAGTCAAAAACCGTCACTAATAGGATGTTGATACTCAGCATAAATATTCTTCACCAAAAGAGGTATTCACCAAAAAAAACCCCGAGTCAAATTGATTCAAGGGGGGTTATTATGGAAACCCGACTATGGCCTTAAATGGTTCTATACAACCCGATGGTAGAGGCAAGCATAATAATCATGCCAAGTCTATAGCACCAGATGTTATTAAGAGTGTATGCGATCACATATAATCTTTAGATCCCGTAGAAAGCCATTTGGTAAGAAAGCGAACAGATAAAATTGAAGGCAGTTTAACATTTAGTAAAATGTTCAGTTTGTTGTTTCAGTTCAGTTTTAATACATTACTAGCTGCTGTATATTGATACAAGTGGCACATTCATCCTAACGTATATTGATACAAGTAACGAAAACATTAGAACAACAATAATTAGAGGTTAATAAGAAGCAAAACTGCACCTGCTTTGTTTTTTATTCAAGCCCTATGAACATAATTATCGAATTATCTTTATAAAATACAAACATATAATTAAATGAATAATCGATGTACTACGACCTATATTGGAGCAAGTGGTAATTAGCTCAGTATACTACACAAGTACGACATTGTACTACGACGTATATTGGAGCAAGTGGTAATTAGATCAGTATACCACACAAGTACGACATCTGATATACACGCATACTAGTGTATTTGCAGTTTTCTTCAAAACAATAAAAAAAATAAAAGTTCCATTAATGTAGGTTTATGTAAAATCTTTTCCTTAGTACTGAACCAAAATTTTGAAGTGTTAACTCAAAAACTGAGAAAATTATGGGTTTAGGTACCTTTGAACAGTTGTCCTGTGAAACCATTATTCTGCACTTGTACCAGTATACGTAGAAGGTATCGTGCTGAAACGACAGTTTGACTGTGTGTCATGCGAGCGACTAATTTACGAGATTGCTCCCCCCGTCACGACTCAGGCGGCGTCAATTGCCCCACTAGGCTTTGTTTCTACCCTGTCGCCAACTCCGCGCGATGAATTCGCCCATCTCTCGGATTGATTCGTTGAAAGGATCCCTGTTTCACTGATGGCTAAGCAATGCTTTAGTCAAATGTAGTTCTCACTCAACTCACTACACGATTATCGAACTGGTTTTGTGACAGTCTAACAATAGGTTCGGATTTGAGTATCCGTCTAGTTTTGTGGCTAGAACTAAACTTTGCAATGATAGTCCCAAAAGGTAATCTAATAAGTCTTATCTCGAGCCATTGAAACTTTTGAGAGCACGATCCTTTTAAGTAATAAATTTAACATGTGAGTAATTTACTGTGAATTTAATGCAAGTAATGACCATTAATTAGTTATCTGAATGAAAAAAGGACCAGAGTCCCCTTCGTATCGCTTTTCATTAATTTCTTGGCATTCTTTAGTCGAAGTCCTTATAAAAACAGATAAATCTGTCTTTATCCTTTTGGAGATTCTTGCACTTCACATTTTGAATCTCATATAGGGCAGGGCATGCCATTTATAATGTACATTTTTCGATAATAGATTAACATTTTACCCATTCGTTGGAGTAAAAATATACGTCGATTCCTATATCTAATAAAAGTAATATATTGAAGTAGTTAGGTTTTCCTGGAATAGGTTAGCTGTGTAACGGTGTTGCCGCAGCGAGCGAAGCTGTTTTAAATAAAAATCGCAGCAGTCGGCGCGATCGAGTTATTGCCTCGTAAATTATCGTTTTCAAATGAAACACTCGCAAGCTGCTGCGTCGAGCGACACGGGTCAGAAATTGGATAAAACTGGTGGTCGATTCATTACATTGGTTACCGCTTGAAATTTTTTGTTGATCTGGTTCCAGGGTTTTTCGTGCGTTCGTTTGGACACGTTAACTGGACATGCGAAGAAGTAAGCGCGCAAAACATCGAAATTACTATTAGAATAAGGTACACGTTCCAGTGCTCGACAATAATCCACTACTTGACATCTTCGTCCTTCACAATCATAGGATGTCAACTCAGGACTTTATCCTAATGCTTGGCATATTGACCTTAACTTACATCCCACTAATATAATAAATGCGAAAGTTTAGATGTTTGGATGTTTGTTACTCAATCACGCAAAAACGGCTAAACAGATCAAGATGATTTTTTGTATACTAACAGTATGTATTTTTATTTATGGCATTTACCCCCTATGAAAATGACACAAAGGCCACGGCCCCGAGGTTCCGGCGGCCCCCGGTGCCCTGGTTTTGGTAGCGGCCAGGGTACTAGCGGGGCCAGGGGTGCTAAGAATCTCCGGTTAAGATCCGGCTACCACCACCGACGACTTCTGGCCCTGGCAACATACAACACACGAACACTGCGGACCGACGAAAAGATAGCGGAACTGGAGGAAGGATTGAGCAGGTTGCGTTGGGATATCGTAGGGTTATCTGAAGTCCGAAGAGAGGGGGAGGACACGATAACCCTGAAGTCCGGCAACTTGCTCTATTTCCGGGAGGGCGACCAACAGTCCCAGGGAGGTGTCGGGTTTATCGTCCACAAATCCCTCGTGAACAACGTGGTGAAGATCGAGAGTGTGTCGGCTAGGGTGGCGTACCTTATACTCAGAGTATCCGAGAGGTACTCGTTGACGGTCATACAGGTGTACGCGCCGACCTCGGCACACTCCGACGACGAGGTGGAGGCTATGTATGAGGATATATCAAAGGTCATGCATAGTTCCAAAACCTACTTCACCGTTGTTATGGGGGATTTCAACGCGAAACTGGGCAAGAGAGACGGCGAAGAGCCGAGAGTGGGGCAATTTGGAGTTGGAAGTCGGAACCACCGGGGCCAACTACTGGCTGGTTTCTTGGAGAAGGAGGGACTCTACATGATGAACTCCTTCTTCAAGAAACGCGAGCACAGGAAGTGGACCTGGATGAGTCCCGACGGTGCAACAAAAAACGAGATTGACTTCATCATGTCAACGAAGAGGCATATATTCAATGATGTCTCTGTGATCAATACGGTTAAAACCGGAAGTGATCATCGTCTGGTAAGAGGCACATTGAATATATGCGTCAAGCTAGAGCGCTCTCGACTGATGAAGTCCACGCTCCGTCCAGCAGCAGTCCAAATCCAAAACCCCGAGAGCTTTCAGCTCGAACTCCAAAACCGTTTCGATTGTCTAGGCGGCGATGTGGACGAATTCAACGACGGGTTTGTGGAAGCTATCCATAGCATTGGGTCTAAGTTCTTTAAGGCCCAACGAACACCAAGAGCCAAAAGGCTTTCTATCTCCACTCAGAGGCTCATCGAGGAAAGGAATGAGATGATTCTGCAGTCTTCAGCCGACGCGAAATTATACAGGCAGCTCAATAAACAGATCTCTAAGTCCATTACCCGCGATCTGCGCCAATTCAATACAAATCGTATTGAAGAGGCCATCGAGCAGAATAAGGGCTCTAAAGTTTTCTCAAGAGATCTGTCTATTGGGCAGAGCCAGCTCGCCAGATTAAAAACTGAAGATGGTAGAATCGTTTCGTCCAAACCTGAGCTTCTGAGTGAGATAGAGTGCTTTTATGGACAGCTATACACGTCAACTAGCAGACCCGAAGTTGGTCTGGCGGAAGACCCTAGAGCTAGATTAACCCGGCACTATACCGAAGATATCCCGGACATCAGTCTGTACGAGATTAGAATGGCTCTTAAGCAGCTGAGGAACAACAGGGCACCCGGTGAAGACGGAATTACAGCGGAACTCCTGAAGGCGGGTGGAAAACCGGTCCTTAGGGCCCTTCAGAAGTTGTTCGACTCCGTCTTACTGGAAGGGAAAACTCCAAAGGCATGGAACAGAGGTGTGGTGGTGCTGTTCTTCAAAAAGGGTGACAACTCCTTACTGAAGAACTACCGACCCATCTCACTTCTGAGCCATGTCTATAAGCTGTTTTCAAGAGTCATTACGAACCGTCTCGCACGCAGGCTAGATGACTTCCAGCCTCCCGAACAAGCCGGTTTCCGAAGAGGCTTTAGCACCGTAGACCACATCCATACGCTCCGTCAGGTTATACAGAAGACTGAAGAGTATAACCTGCCCCTCTGTCTAGCGTTCGTGGACTACGAGAAAGCCTTTGATTCGATTGAAACGTGGGCTGTACTACAATCTCTCCAACGGTGCCAAGTGGACTACCGCTATATCGAAGTGCTGAAGTGTTTGTACGAGAATGCCACTATGTCAGTCCGACTCCAGGACCAGAACTCAAAACCTATTCCGATGCAGCGGGGAGTCAGGCAAGGAGATGTTATTTCTCCTAAACTGTTCTCCGCTGCACTGGAGGATGTTTTCAAGACTCTGGACTGGAGAAGGATCGGCATCAACATAAACGGCGACTACCTCACTCACCTTCGGTTTGCTGACGATATAGTTGTCTTGGCTGAGACCATGGAGGATTTAAGTACAATGCTCAATGACCTCAGTAAAGCCTCCGAGCGAGTTGGTCTAAGGATGAACATGGACAAGACGAAGATCATGTCAAATGTCCATGTCGCACCAACTCCTTTAACAATCGGACACTTTACGCTCGAAGTTGTAGACGATTACATATACCTAGGACAGACTGTCCAGTTGGGTAGGTCCAACTTCGAGAAAGAGGTTAATCGTCGAATCCGACTCGGCTGGGGCGCGTTCGGGAAGCTACGGCACATCTTTTCGTCCAATATTCCGCAGTGTCTCAAGACAAAAGTTTTTGACCAGTGTGTGTTGCCAGTGATGACATATGGCACTGAAACGTGGTCGCTTACTATGGGCCTCATAAGAAGGCTCAAAGTCACCCAAAGGGCAATGGAGAGAGCTATGTTGGGAGTTTCTCTGCGTGATCGCATCAGGAATGAGGCCATCCGCAGCAGAACCAAAGTGACCGATATAGCCCTCCGAATCGCTAAACTTAAGTGGCAGTGGGCGGGGCACATAGCACGTAGAACCGATGGCCGTTGGGGCGGAAAGGTTCTCGAGTGGCGGCCACGTACCGGAAGGCGTAGCGTGGGCAGGCCCCCCACACGGTGGACTGATGACCTGGTGAAGGTCGCGGGTGTCCGCTGGATGCGGGTGGCGCAGGATCGGTCATTGTGGAAGTCTTTAGGGGAGGCCTATGTCCAGCAGTGGACGTCTTTCGGCTGACATGATGATGATGATGATGATGATGAACAGTATGTAATCTGGATTCACCTATAGTATACTTTTTGTCCCGATAATCACCCTCAAAGGGTTGAAATCAGGGGTGCAAATATGGTCTATGAAACGGGGTGATTTTAATCCTCATACGCCATTCTAAGCTTTAAGTTTCAGCCAATTGGGAGTATTGGCTATGTGCGAAGTAGGTGGTGGGGGTAAGCTAGGCCATCGTAGCGCACACCATGGCAGAAATGTGTACTTACTGGGGACCACTGTCAAATTTACTTTCACGTTTTCTATTGGTTTCTTAACGGTTTCCTACGATTCGTTTCGTTTGTGTGTATTTATTTATTCTCTTATTTATTTCAGTAAAATTTCCAATACGGGGTCTTTCTCGTTTACTAAAGTAAATAAAATATTCATGTGTCATTATTTGACATCTCTGAGTTTTGACATTGTCTCGGGACCTTTGACGTTTGACGTTTCAGACGTGCACATAGCCAATAACGACGTGTCAATAAATTTAACGTATGCCATAGCCACGGATCTATACCTAAACCGGATTGAGTACAAACTTTTATGAGCCAATCAAAATTGAACCATATTCCGGCGTGATACAGTTCATATCCTGTTATGACAGACAGACTAGGGAAAGCGGTCCGAGCGAGAGCATCCAACCAGAGGGCGGTGTCCCACTCGCACAGGTTGCCAATGTAAAAAAAAAAATATGTTGCGGTAATTTAGAATACTGAAAATAAGTACTTGCTTATACTAACTAGTACTGTATGTTTATTTGGGATAATTTACATTTGACTTCATTTGTAATTGTATAAAATATTAACATTATTAACTGACTAAAACCTAGTATTGCAATAAATATAGTAGTATTTTTCGAATATTGATTGGTATCCCCAACGTTAATGGTGTCAAATTTGAAACTATGAAAATATGCGGCTAATGAAATCAGTTGAAAATGGTGAAAACGTGTTGTGTAAAGGGCTGTAAAAGTGAAAGTTTTATTAATTGTGGAATATCATTTCACAGGTAAGGAACAATTTGTTATATTTTACGATAAAACGGCAAGACAAATGTCAAACTTATTAGGGTGTCTATGACTTGGGCTGTTTTTGCAGAAATATTCGTTAGTACGTGTTTAGTGACAAAACCTTTTCTCAAGGTCAGTTGAAATTCAATCTTTTAACACTTTTCTTATTAGTACGAGCTTTTGTTTAACTTTGTTGTCGTTCCAATTTTTTTACCATTTTTCAGCTACTTGCCGGTATCCAATTGAGCTGAAATTTAGCATAGGTACTTATGTACACGTTCGGTAACAATGCAATATTATTATTATATTGCATTGTTACCTACCGCACTCATGTATCATGGCACCACCGTGCTGATCTGATGTTGGGAAATTGACTTAAATGTTAATTTTGCTTGAAGAAGCGAGTAATTTATACCCTAATACATCTATAACCACGGAAGACCATCACGAAATTCAAACTATAAAGGCTATTGCCTCGTCTTTTTTCAATTTACGCATGGCTCGTCACGGGAAAACACATTTGTTAAGAGATTTGGGAAATAAAGTAGGGCTTAGGCAAAAATTACACAAAACTATATTGTTTAACAATGTATGATACATAAACCTATGATTAACGAAAATAAATATTTCTTTGAAAAAATGCTTATTTTATTTACTACCTAATTTCGTTTAAATTTCATTGTACATAGAACCTATATTAAAAATAATCATCATATCCACAGATGTACTTGGTCACCCTAATTAAAACGAGATGCAATCCTCAAGTTTGGCTTCTCTGTCGGTCACACTTTTTCGTCACAGTACTCAATCCGGTTTAGGTATAGATCCGTGGCCATAGCAGAATTTGACGTATTGTAAACAAGCTGACGTTTCGATACGTCAAAGCCGAAATATCATAATTTCTTCAGATTGATGACGCTATTTTTGAGCATAACCTTTTAGCAATTAGGTCTATTATTGCGTGTAAATCAAAATAAATTTGCGTTACTTTGGAATTATTTGTCTTCATATGCTTAAATACAAAAACAGCTGCTTTAATGCAGTCTTTGTATCGTCGGTGTACAAATTAATATTGTCGTGTATTATTTTTTACGTAATTGGTGACCATTTACACTATAATAACTTTTTGATATAAGAGATCAGTTGGGCTGGGCAGCCCAATCGTCCAGTTCGTCACTTCATAAAAGATAGTCACACGTCACACTCACTTTACAAAAACAAACAATAAACACGAAATACGAATAATGGCGCGATACGAGAAAAGTGCAGGCCATGTTATTATTATTATCCAACTAAGCTAACTTGACAATTAGCGCGCAAGAAAATCTTTATATTTTGAGCGTTTACTTCGCTTGGTCGGGTAATACCGCCGACAGCCGCGTGTGGGCTCCGTGCGCCGCACGAGATTTACCTATTTCTTCATAGTCTTTGTACGGAGTATTTTCCGTCTCACGCGCCCGGCGTTCTAACGCGATTCTCATAGAAATTGTACTGGCTAGTGCGTGCGCTTCGTGGAGAGGTTTTTTGAGACTGAGCGAAAAAGAGTTAAAGACGACATAGCGTAGCGGTTTCTTTGCATTTTTTTAAATGTAATTTATGTATGTATAGTACAGATAATTGCGATTGTTTTATTGATGACGATTGTATTGATGGTGTTAAATTTTTGGTAGTGCAACGCACGAGCGCACTCAAGGTACAGCCGCCACTGGTTTGTATGGAGAACTGAGCTTACTGCGGACTCTTAAGACTTAGCGGATCCCATTGTGTATACAAAGTTTTATGTTATGTCAGCATGGCGTTTTAAAATGAAAACGAAACTACGTTTGTATGGAGAATCGAGTTCAATCAAGCGTATGGAGGACTCTTAACAGGTTTTCCATATGTTATTGGACTTTTAAAACTGTAAACATCCAATTTTTAATGTATATAATTAATAATTATGCAGGGTGATTTATTCCATGTGCATGAAGTACTGTCAGGAACTGTAAATATGTGTTTTATTACCACTAAACACTCAATAGTAACGAAAGTGAATAGTTTTGTGTGAAATTCAATACAAGTTGATGTACTTTAATATTTTCTATGTTCTTAAGTATATTAAGTTCTCTGTGACATTGCATAATGTGTCTAAACTAAATAAACTGCCGACTAATTTTTATATGTTATTTGGATTTTCTGACACACATGTAGGTATTTAGAACATTAAAAATGATATACATATATTTCAAATAAATTGGAGTCCAAAGCCCTGTTTGATTGATTACCTACTTATTTTATGGGCCTGCCTTGCCTTAAGACCTGCCTTGCTAGTATGATAGCTTATACCGTCACGTTTTATGTGACGTTTCAGTACATTTTGGCCGTATCACTTGACGGTATAAGCTATCATACTATCCGGGCTGTTGTTAAGGTTTTAAGGCAATGTCCAGCACTCTACTGTAATAAAACAAGACAGAAATTCATTCTAGTTTATTTAATTGTCCTGCAAGTGCACCAAAGCACAAGCAATGATAACACTATTATCTAAATACCGCATGTGGCTGTGGTTTGTTACTGAATGAGGCTTAAAAAACCGGAATTCCCTCACTCTTCGTATTAAACGCTATACATGAATGCGCAGACTGGCGATCACTTGACCAAGCAATACTTCTTTTTTGTTGGGAGTTTCTTTTGATGAGACACTTGGAGGGCGAAGGAGCTTCAACCTTCTTTCCTGTAAATGTGCTTCTATTCCTTTAAAGCTCCGGTCGGAAAAAATAACAGCCCCTGGAGGAAGACGGTTAGTGAGTAAGTTGAGTTGGGATTATCCCTTCTATATTTTTTGCACGATGATACAAAGTATCTCATTGCATCGTAATACTTTCTATCGTGAACTATTACACAAGTGAGAACAGCGGTCGTCGAGGGCAGAAGTATCGTTGTCCAAAAATACTTGCACAAGTCGTCGTGAAGGCATCCGATTCCGTAAAATAGCAATGCGGTGGTCGTCGTTAGATGCAGGTACTACAAAATCCAGGGCCAGGCAGAATTCGATGGTAAAAACTCGAGAACAGTAGAAATTAGGAAGCACAGCGTACAAACTCGTAAATGTGAAGGCTATATTTGACAACTGCCAACTGTCAGTGTCAGCTGTCAACTCCACGTATTTTTTTTTTTGTTGCGGCAGACTAAAGCACAATCTCTATTAATCCAACCAAACTCGTGGTATGTCAAAACACATATTCAAAAAAATATTTCTAAAAAACCACAAGTCATAAAAAAATATCATTTGCAGTTTTGGACTTCATTTTGTGTCTACTAACAATAAAAAATATAATATGGACCACTTTAGAAAACTTAAGGTACCCAGTTGTATGTCATATTTGTACGTATAAAAAGGTGATAATGCTAATTTATTTCAATGCAGACTTAGCGTAGATGGACTCTAGATAAGGTGAACGCAATGTGTGATTCATTTGCGTTTAATTCAAGCATCAGTGTCAGAGATGCCCTTTCTTCCTGATATAAGCAGATTTCCATGGAACTCAAATAAGGACTCAAGGAAACGTAGATCCTGTTATCCCAACACAAAGTAGATGTAATGAGGCGTGAGGAAAACCCTAGTTCACAAACTGTGATATTCTAAATTTCTCAACTTGAAAGTGTGTTTGGAAGCCGAGTCTGACTCGCGCACCAAGGGTGCCGTACAACGATCGTGTACCCGTCCCGACTCCATCAGTTCAGGAGAAATAGTACTTCAATGAAATGATTTATTTGTGCATGTGGGACATGCATAAATGCAAACAGGTCTCCTCTCATGAGGAATATGAGGATGTGAGAAAATGGGCAGTAGTTCTCACGCTAGCTCATTGCAAGGAGATAAAACGACATAGCTCCATACTATTTAGTTAGTAAACTGTGTCAACACATTGTGAACCCCATGGCTGGCTCGTAAACATTCATCCTTACGCGACTCGCCATGCCAAATGGGTTATGGCTTTGTTACGTACGGGCTTATTATCCCAATTGATGATCAGAAAGCATATTTTTTGATGCGAAGATTCAAAGTTCTGTTTAATTCGTTCCATATTCTTTTGTGTTAATAATTTGATTATATAAATTATAATAACGATGTGTGTCCATTTATATTTCACTCTTAATACCTTATCATCATCCACTTATCATTTATACACATTACACCTCTGGGTATACGCTAACCAAAAAGGAGGCGCATGCACCCAAACGACTCGCATATGCTTTCAATCGATCATAAATTACTTGTAGGCCCTAGAATTAAATCATTATAGCCAATAGTGCGCAGGACCGTTCATTGTGTTACTCTTTGGGGATACCTATGTCCAGCAGTGGATGTCCCTCAGCTGATATGATGATGATGATGATGATTCAACAGTGTATCTTTAGACCTAAACTACAAATCTATTTCTAAAAAATACGTTTACCGAGGCAGAATTTTAAGCCAAACTAAATTATCCTTTTTTGATTCGTTGCCTGAATAATCGCATTATAAAGAATTAAGCGCGTAGCTTTCATAAAAATATTGAGAAATATGATAAATATAGGTACGTTTCACCAATGTCGGACAAATTATAGATACAAAAATAAGTAAATAAATATTGGGAGACAATCTTACACAGATCGACCTAGTCCCAAACTAAGCAAAGTTTGTACTATGAGTACTAGACGATGATATACATACTTATATAGATAAATGCATACTTAAATAGATAGGAAACATCCAAGAACCAGGAACAAATATACGTGCAAAATGCAAATGTAATGCCCTGACCGGGATTCGAACCCGGGACCTCTAGCTTCGGAGGCGATGGCACTACCAACTAAGCTATACAGGCCTTCAATGGCATGTCATCGCCGGCATGTTAGATGGTAATTCTGGATATTATCGAGAGATTACAGCACAAGTTATGGATATTATCAAGACAATTTTGCAAAGAATAATGGCAAAGGCAATTTCGATTGGTTATTAAGATTGGAAAGGTTCTATGAACACAACTATGATCCACCAAAAACAATACTAACAATGTCTGATTACAAGACTAGCCCAGTGGCCTACATATTTTAAAAGAAGTCATAAAATACATTCCGCTGCTGAACACACCTGAACACACGTCACAGAGCCACATTGGCTGCATCCGAGTGAACGCAAATCCTGCAATCAGTAACCGGTACAGCTTAAGTAAATCAGAGACCGCAGCCCGCAGCGGGGCAGAGGGCAGGGCGGTGGAGACAGTGCATTCAATCTCGGGAGACACGATCGAGTATCGACCGCCGATTACTGAGTTATGGCTACCCGAGTCAAGAGAGATTCGAGGAAAAGTTCGTGTTTGTAGCTGAAAATATTTTCCTGCATCCGAATTTTCATTTAACAACCGGGGATTTTAGTATTTAGAATTTGTGTAACATATAAATCTTTCCCGTGGGTAGGGTTTGCAGATTGTCTCTGCTTAAATACGTATTTAAATAGCAGAGCGCTTTGATCACTCACATGTGGCCACTGTTGGATTGTTAAGCTAATATTGACAGGTTAGGTTATTTAAACAGTTGAGGGTTTTAGTAAACCGTTGAATGTAGTCGGTTGCACCGCAGCCTTAGTGAGAGATGGGTTAGTCTGCTCAGGCCAAACATGATAAGTAATTTAGGCATTTGCGCTGCGTATTAGATGCATACAGCTCAGGGCGCTGAATGGAGGTGCGCTCTATTGTTCCAAGATTGAGGCTGTGGCCTGCTACAACATTGCTATTATTAGTTGGGACAAATATATTTGCCGTCTATATACATACAGTCTTCAGTGATAAGAGAGAAATTAGTATCGACTATAGGTTATCAAAAACCCGTTAACCATTTATAAACGTATCATAAGGATCTAAAAGCAATGAAAATCAATTTTTGGCACGGATCTTGGTTGAAAGGAGAAAATGTGCAGCGGATATTGACCCGGTCACATTGGCAATCGGCCCGGCATGTCAGCAAACCGATACAACCAATGATTTACGATAAAAATGCACCCATTTTGTGCGGTTTATCTCTAAATTCGCAACTGGATTTGATGCACCAGCTTAATCCTGTAGCGCTCTTAGCATAATTGAAAGAGGTAAAGCGCGCATGCAGCGTAACTGAGGCGTTTGTTTTCCATGCCTCAGCCGTGTTATCCTAGCTTGATGTACTTGCATTGTTTTAGGAACTATACGCTTACAAATGTGGCGCTGCTTTGCATAATGTGAACTACTACAGACGAGAGTAAAAAAGTTGGATATAAACTTTGTTTTGCGCTATTCACTGAAGAATTTTAGAGCTGTATTTGTGAAAAATCGAGTTACTGCAAAAACATTGCTAAAATGAGGAAATATTAGGATAGGAATAAAGGTCACAAATTTCAATGATGATTTTGTCGAATTGATGACCCAGAAGAGGTCGCAGCAATCAAGTGCCCGCGAGCAGCCGGCGGTAATCAAATAAACGGCTAACTTCGCCTTCATTACTTGATTCATTCGATATTTTCCTCTTCTCTAATTTCTCTCCGAAGTGATATTTAAAGAGGGCTCAATCCGTGATTAAATGTCGCCCGAGGTTAAGCGCTTTGAGTTCACTTGTTTCGGAAGCGCGAGTAAAATTTAATAACGCACAAAGGCGCTGTTTATTATTAAGAGGTGTCAATACCACCGCGCTAGGGCTGCCAAGAGCCTCATTAGCTGTGGATAAATGAATTATTTCCTCGTTACTTTGAAATCAAGCTCCGCTGTAATTGAGGATTGTTTTGTTACCTAAAGAATTATACCTATTACCTCTGTAAAGAATGTAATGGGGTACGACTAAGTAAATATTTCGGTTATCCGTTGGCATTTTAATTAATTAATCGTATGGTATTTATTGCCGCGTATTTGGCATTTGGGCCCGAATATCTCCTAAAACTATGACCAAGACCGCCGGGGGACGGGCAGCAGCATCCCTGGAGTGCGGTGGAGATACTGCGATCGCCAATCCACATGCCAAGCGTGGCGATTATGGCATTTACCCCCCCCCCCCCCCCATGACATTGAGGCCTATGTCCAGCAGTGGACGTCCTTCGGCTGATATGGTGATGGTGGTAGACGGCATTTATTTATGAACCGATCTTCGTGAAGACAAGTACGGTTGCCAGTTTTGTTGCACTTTTAGCACCACCCAGGGGTCACGTGTTGGGTAACGGTGGGTACTCCCTACGAACGAGGTGCAACTTCAACCCCCCCTTGTCAAGTGAGTGGGCAACTTGACTGCTAGAAGTTCTCAAGCCGTCCGAAGGCCTCTAACTTGGCTTACCGAGTTCGGATCGGATCAACGGCTTAACGTGCCTTGCAAAGCACGGGAGCGCTCAGGTAGTAACCATTCAAAGCAGTCACCCATCCAAGAACTAACCTGCGTCCACATTGCTTAACCTCGCATACCGCACGCGGTCCACGGGCGCCACTGGGCCACGAACGCTCCGTTGGCAATAATTCAATTATACACATTTCATTGACAATTTGGAATCAACGATTTTCTCCTGATTTTGGGATAAGCACAGAGGTGATATTTTCTCTATGGATTAAATAATAGTACCTAATATCTGAATCAGAAACTTTTTTGGTTGAATGTTATATTTAAATCTTATGTTTATATAATATCTATTCGTTATTAAAGCCACGTTCATAGGGTTTCTTACCTAAGTGTTACGTTTGAGTAGACAATATAGGAATAGAATGTTGGGTACCAACCCTAGTATTTTATGAGCAATATTACGAGGTCGTGTTACTTTGAACAACAGGGCTGTCACCATCAGTTTCAGGTTAATCGCTTCCAGTAAATTAAATTAAATTATTTTTATTGCATTTATCAGACACCAAAGTCTTGTCATTGTACCTCCCTACTATCAAGGCTCCGGGTCTTTTAGCTCTCCAATTGATACCAATTCTTCATTTTTGTCAGTATATTGATGGTGGAATGTTAATTCAGTTAAAAGATTGCAAAAAGTATCGAAACACTGCAACAACCAACCTTTATCGCTCCTGTTCTATTGTTTAAAAGGAGATTTCATAATCCGGTCCAGTCCGGCCCTTTCAAAATTATCACTTAACGTTGACTTTTGGCAGTCACACTTGGCTGGAAAAGAGTTCGTTGCATTAAAAATTTAAATTATAATAATATATCTACAGGTACAGTCAACTGCAAAAATATGGGTGCTTACAACCTGCTCAAAAATGTGTCCTATAGCTCTTATGCCTGCGGATTAAGGTTGCAGTTCGTATTTATGAGAAGATTAAATCGATACGTATTTTTGATGTTGACCGTACCTATCAAGAGAAAAACCAATGTATATGTGTATGTAAAATCGAAAGAAAAAGAACTAACAATGAATGATTTTCAATGAAAGATAAACTTTCAAGTTGTGAGCCATAATTTTTGTGCGACTTCAACCACATTCATTTCCGTTTCACATAAAAACAGTTCATCCTTCTTTATTAACCGACGCAAGCGCTCATAACTCACGAGAAGTAGCTCAGCTAAAATATTGCAGGAAACACACCAATATTTTATCTCAGAGAAATCTTTTAAGGCATCTATCAAAATACATAAATCCATTAATATGTATTCGTAACATATGTGCGCGCTAAAATAGCTTCGGCTTCTTACCTAAAACGACACACACTAGATTGCACACGGGCCAGATAAAAGCTTACAAAAATGTGTCACCGGTCAGAAGACCCTCGACTTTAAAGAGAATGAAATAAGGCCGAGGATGTCGTGTGCAGTGAAGCGAGGGGCAGGCGAATGCGCAGGCAGTCGACCGTGCTAGCGGATACGGGCGCTCAAAACTGGGAATGTGCTGGACTTGGAACGATTCTGGCGGTGGCAGTCGGAAGAAACGATACGGAAACTTTGTTCGAGTTCTAGGTAAATATAAATTAGCAGAACCAGTATTTTTTCAACCATACCTCGTATTGTAGCTGATATTTCTCCTACTACGAAGCTTAACTGGATTCTTTAGAAAGGCTATGCAAAGATTGATCATTAATCAAGCTGAAGCTCAGCTATTCCAGAGGACATTTGCAATGCCCGTCAGAATACGGCTGCGGTCGTGGAAGTTATGACTTCGAGCGAGGGGCGCGGAAGATGGAGGTATTACCCGTTCAGATGGATTTATGTGTCCAGCGCTCTGGCTGCCTTTTATTGCGCGTTATAATACCGCATACTGAGCAGCTGGCTGCACCTCACTGAATATTTAGACGTATCTGCTTCTAGTCGTTACTCATTCCGACGTGCCCAATCTTGTGCAGTATGTCAGTTGCAGAAATATCGCCAAAAGTTTAAGCGCGCTTTATTGTGATACTTTGGTCAGCCCAATGGAATTATTCTATATAAAATCAGTCAATCATTTATGTTGAGTAAGAATACTATAGCAATAATTACAAATGCTATCAGGATGGATGATAGCTCACAATTCCTAAGGCAATTAGGCAATTATCTAGAAAACTCTGAAGGAACAAATTAAAAACTTCAATACAGTCAGACTTTTAATTTTCCTCTTTTGTTAGCCATTTTTAGTAATTACCTTTAATTAGCAAGAACGTTGTGTTAAATTTATACCATTGTTATTCTAAAAAAAAGTTTAATATTACTAAAAAAACTAGCAACTAAATGGGAAAATTAAAAATAGGTATGCCACAATTCACGTACTTAATTGGTACTGTCATAACTTTTCTAGAAATTCTAATTAAGGCTCTAAAAATTACGCTAGTACTTAAATGTGCCTACTCGTAAATCGAAAAATTTGTACGACTCAAAGTATTTTTTTCCTTGATATCTTATATTACTCATGTCACCAGTTTTATGATTTGGGTAGAAGGCCGAAGAAAATTGCGTGTCAAATAAAAACCCCATAAACAATACATACTTTCGTACAATACTTGCAAAAGACGTAGTTAATGTGGTCTTCGTGTAAAAATAGACACAAAAAGCTACCTAAGTAAGTCTTTTACGTAATGTCGTGGCCAATTTTACGGATGGTGACCACTGAAAGGGAAGGCGGGACGAGGCGTGGCGCAGGATGAGTTATCTCTTTCTCTAATTAATTAACGTGAGATATCTTGTTTGCTACTAATTAACCGAATGTATCTCGGGACACACATTTATCATTTTAATGCGTCCTTTTTCCATCTTTCGTTATACACGTGCGCTGATGCGAGCTACAAGTCAAAAATAAGAGGAAGATATAACCCCAAAGTTTATTTTTAAAGGGTCGGCCACGCGCATGTGGCACCCCTGGAGTTGCAGGCGTCCATAGGCTGCGGTGACAGCTTACCATCAGGCGGGCCGTACGCTTGTTTGCCACCGACGTGTCCGACGTGGTATAAAAAAAATGTCTTTGAATTTATTTGGATTTCTTAGTATGTATTCGCTTCTACGCCCCTCAGGTTTACAAATCAATTCAGTGTAAATAAAATGCAGAACAGATAGATGTCTTCGGAAACGATGAATAGAAATGGGGCCCATTATATCCTAAGTAAAACTAATAAAACTTTGTAAGTTCGGCCAAAAATCTTAAGCGCAGCGCTAATGCAAATTGTTAATTTAAGCACCTTGTGACTTTATTAAATTTTCCATTTTTGTCGGGCCTAGCAAGACCATTATCCCAGAAATGTAATTCAATACGGTTGGGGCAGTGCAATTACCGCCTTTGAGCGGGCACCGCCCTCTGTGTTTATGTTTGTGCGACAATCAGCCTTTGATATCGACCCAAGCCAAGCTTGACTGCTGGACAGGGTTCTACATGGTTATAGGTAACCATTTTGTAATAAAATGTTTTATTTCAGATTTCAGATAAAGTGAGTTTCTTTCAGCTCCTTTTTGGCCTCGTCGGCTAATTTAGCCTGGTTGGTGAGTTACACTGCCTCCGAAGCTAGATGCCCCGGGTTCGAATCCTGGTAAGGGCATTTGTTTCTGTGGTAAGCAGAAACATTTTCTCCTGAGACTTGGATGTTTTCTATGTATGTTCTATTAAATATATAGTCGTCTAGTACCCATAACACCAGCCTTACTATGGGACTAGTTCGATTTGTGTAAAAAATTGTCCCCTAATATTAATTAATGTATTATTTATATTAACTTTAGTAACAGTCTTGTAAAGTTGTAAACTAAAATTTTATTTGTCACGGTTATGGAAGATCCCAGGCAAGATAATATATTCATATGCATACAAAATGTCATTGGATAAGAGTTGCGAAGTCACGCAAGATGCGACTTGGCAGCAAGTTGTGATAGGCCACTTGTAAAACCATAAATACATACATTTAAAACGGTGCTTTTTTTCGACAAATACATATTATTAAATACTACTCATGGTTTCAATTCAATTCAATGATTTATTGCGTTTCATGTCAAGTAATAGAATAAGATCTTAAAGTTTAGGTTTTGTTCAAACATGAGCTCTGTTGAGCATAGCAATTTAAAAAATTAAATATAAAATCCTAATACAAAATAATAAAAAATTACATTATCATTGTTTGAAAATGTATAAAAAGAAAGGGTACAAAATGTTAAAAATAAAAAATTATCAAATAGCACGTGCAAAACAAGATAAAAGTCATTGCATAATTTTTAAAAATCATTTAAAATGTCAAAATGCAAACTAATATTTATAAAAAAAGGGTACAAAATGTTAATAATAATAATATGTCAGTGTGAAATAAATTATCAAAAAGCACATAAAAAATTCATTAATATAATATTATTTTGTTTACAATGAAGTTTCATTGCCCAATGCCTCGAAAGTATGAGTTTTAAATGAGGAGTTACTTGATGTTAAAACCCCCAGCTGACGGAATATCTAGACTCGCTCAACCTTAATGAAAAATTAAAAAGGATTATGATTATAAATAAATATTTAACGTCCATTGGTCTATCGTAAATACGAGGGTATTATCATTCCATAACCCATACGATATGTCGACATCCATAGTAGAGAAACACAAAATATTCTTCAGGTTTTCAAACTGTCCTTCACAATTAATTTCATTAATAATATAGTCATTTAAGTCGATGTGTTCAAAATAAGTAGGTAAATATGTTAAGCTACACCAATAGCCCGAGAAAGATACGGTTTTTTTGGAAATAATTCAATAACTGGCCAATTTTTGTTATACGGTCCTATTATGTGATTTTAAGAACCTATATTTTTAAAATTTCCTAATCTGAAGACCGGAAGTTGGAAAAAAAATGATGAGCCCGAAAACTGGTGAATTTTTGCAGCAAACAGGGTATCAGTATTTTTATGATGAGTACTTCTATGTTTACGTCTATTTTAATACTTACGACCAGAATCGAACAATATATGCAACGGGAAATGAGAAAAAAAATATCTAATAGGTAGTAGTAGTAGTCAATTTGACCTTCATGAATAGTCTACAGAGTGCATTTGGCTGCCACATTAATTCCAAAAGTTATTACAGCTTTAGGTATTTTGGGTTGATTCAGTATAAAAAGTGTCAAGAAATATAATAAAGGCATATAAAAACTCTAACTGTAATGATACCTTATATGCCATTAGCGTAATGCATTTTTATGTTTTACGATATTAATAATTGATTGTATTATTAAGTTACCGTAACAAAAATAAGTTGATTTTCATATATTACAAAGAACATAAATAGAAGTAGTATATCGTAAAGAAAATAATTCTTATAGTGTTTTCGCTAGATTTTTACGGATTTTTTATAGATTTGTTTTCAATATTTTCTACCGTCGCGTTAATAAATGTAGGTGTATTATTAAAGAATACTTAGTATAATTACTTAACCTAATTTTTGATGCACATAATTTGCTGATACCGATATATTGTTGTTTTTTCATACAATGAAACCGTATAGCTCTCGGGCTACAAAGTAATACACCTACTCGTAATACCGTCGCCCGACCCGGGGCGTTACTTCGGTACAGTCGTACACCGTGCGCCTAATTACGTGATATGGCCTAATTAGCCAATCAGATGCCAGTACAGGTCGACAATTATTCTTGACGAGGTTATTCACAGCAGGAAGTTATTCACAGGTACTGTAGTAAAATTCTAATTACATTACAAATGCGGTAATGGC
Source organism: Notocelia uddmanniana (assembly GCA_905163555.1). Taxonomy (NCBI): domain Eukaryota; kingdom Metazoa; phylum Arthropoda; class Insecta; order Lepidoptera; family Tortricidae; genus Notocelia; species Notocelia uddmanniana. Next base: position 9,102,426 of record LR991057.1, read on the forward strand.
GGCAAATGGCAGGTTGGATGGAGCTAAAGAATGCGTATAATGTTTGTGTTTATATGTAAGAGTTAGTGTTGGTGTGTAAGCTCTTATAAAAAAATATGGGTCTTTATCTATAGCCTTTTAAAGTTTGTTTTTGAGTATTTAGTTTGTAAGATTGAGTTCAGCTGTTAGGACTGAATGTTTCTTTTCTTTTCTTTTTTCTCCTGTTCGTGACTTGGGTCTTGCAGAAAATCAGTGCTTCGCTCGAAAGAGCGTAGCGTATCACTAAGCCAGAACCCTTTTGCTTTGCTGCAATGCACTTAGTAATAGTATTATTATTTTAAGTTATTTTTTATACATTTACTTCTGTTCAATTGTATGTTCTGTTTTGTTGTTTTTTTTTCTGTTTTAGTATATTTTTGTCAATTGTTTTTTCTGATTTTGTATTATTTTCTGTTAACTGTATGTTTGTACTTGAAGCAAGCAAATAAATGTCTTATCTATCTGTCTAACAAACAGAACATATTCTAGAATAGCGAAATACAAAAATATTTTTGTCAGATATTGCTAGCCTGTTTGATGAACCCAACTTGTATCTGTGTACTGCTTGACATCAAAGACTCGCTAGGAATGTTATTTTGAAGCGGATACTTCTTTGTTAGCACTTAGCAGCTTGTATGAGTTAAGTGCCTTAAACTGAAACATTTGAATTTTATTTAAAATAAAAGTGACGGTATCGGTGATTATTCGCAAAAATTGATGGTAAATAAAGTAGTATACTTATAAGTTTCAATTATAGTAGATTATGCAACCTGTTAGTACCGTATAGTTGCATACACAGTTTATCTCCATACATTCATGTGCTTCATATGCAACCATTGAACCGGCGGAAGTATGTTTACTGAAACAGCGCGGCGCCGGCCCCGACGCCGGCTCCTCGCGTGCGCGCACACGGCCTGGACCTGTGCTGTAAAGTTGTACGTGATCTCATAACTACACGATATATCATGTAGTTAAGGCGCGCGCGCGTGCAGAGTGTGGGTGGGGAGCGGGGTTTATTGTTAAGCATGTATTTACGGGTGGTTTTTGAACACATTTAAGATACTAACTATATGGGTATAGATCAAGTTAAATTAACCAAATACTAAAGCAAAATACATTTCATAGATAGATATCTAGTTATTTAGTGACGAAAATACATAATAAGGCAACGTCAGAAGTATCCACTTAATATATGTTACGGTTGTTACCTCGATAGTTTGCAATTAGTTATGAAATTGTAGTAGATAACTTTATAATTTAATTAATATTACGACGTGTAGGTACGTATAAAATTTATTTAACAAATATACCTCCTGAGACATCTTGTAGACAATACGGTACCGGTATAATATAATACGAATACGCAGTTGCTGCGATACTAATTAAGGAGCTGCGTCTGGGTCTCCGTCTGCTATCAGCTATCGGCCATCGGCGGTATGAGTTATGGGTGTATGTGAATTATTAGCTCGCTATCCAACACCGCGGGCGACGTCGTCGGTGCGGCTAGCGAGGCCGGCGCATGCCAAGGGAGAGAGATTACGTTTAATATTAGACGAGGTTTGTCGGCTTACTCGAAACTTACTATTTGCGGACGATCTTGAGGTGTTTATTTTTTACAGACTTCAATAGAAGGAACGAGGTTCTAAGTTTTCGTATGGTGAAGGTCTGATTATGGGATCTAGGTGGAATCGAGGGAACTCCTCGAATTTGATAGGCACGCATATGCCGATTTCGGTATTTTCTGTAGGTAACCAAGCATTGGCTTACAGAAACCACAAATTGTGGCATAGCAAGTACAAAATTGTACTATGGGTACTAGACTACGATTCCAAGACCCAGGATCAAAATATTCGTGCCAAATGCACAAATAATGCTCTGGCCGGGATTCGAACCCGGGACCTCTAGCTTCGGAGGCAGTGTCACTACCAGTTAGGTTAAACAGGCCCTCGAAAATGCAACAATATCGTGATGTTTTTCAGTATGATAGTATTATCAGTCTGATTTTATCATTTCTGTTTCTGTTTTAATCTGATCTAAATGTTCTCTTCGTAAACTAGACCTTACTTGGATTATGGTTCAGTCAATGACAACAACCTGAATCAACAGCTTCCGGCCTTCTAAAAGGAGGGAACTTTTCGTTGTCTTCGTTGTCGATTTATAATTTATTTGTATATTGAAGGATGGTTTGTACATAAAACTGGTTTTACTTTTAAATGTATTCATGAATACTAACGCTTAAAACCCGACAACACCAGATTATTCCACATGAGGGATCATGTTCGCATTCCCACGCGACGACGTGCCGACTCGTCCTACTCATTGTTCCCTGATCCTGACGGAATTATTTACCGTTATTTGTGTGGAGTATTAGCGAGGGAGTGACGAGTGGCGGACCGGAAACGATCCGCAGATCAACGTAAGCTGAGCTACAATGGCGGTGTGTTTACTACCACAGACTTGTAATCCGTAGATATCGCGGACGCACCTACTTAGCGTGCCCAATATGGTATTTTACTTATAGTCAAATCAGCAGCTTATTATGAAATGTCAAAGACGCTCTGTTAGTGTGAAAGTTTTATAGGGAAATATGCCTAATGACTTTACAATTTTCGAAGGTCAGACTGTGTCCTTTTTTACCTTTTTGTGTATTTATATAAAATATAATTGCATTAATAAGCTAAATAAGTTAAGTTTACTTTTGTCCGAGTATTTTTAGATTTCCTTATTAGTGATTTAAAAAAATGTGTTGTACAAACCGTATTGGGGTTAATTGATTTGCATTTGTACTTATAGGTTATCAAAGATTTTGCAAAGAAGTGTATGCGCCGTCTGCTAAGCGCATGTCTGTGATTATTGCGCAAGTAATCTAATGCGCGCTCCGCCATTGCGTTATATTACTACGAAAGTCGTAATTGCTAGTGAGCTTTCACATTCTTACGTCCTTTTTCGTCTGAACGGCAGTGCTCGAGAAACCCTTAGTTACAGCTTATTACTTTCCTATTCGCGTATCTCCTCTTCTTGCTGTTCAAAAATGTATTTTATGGTCAATGGAATAGAACATTAATTGTAGTTGAAAAATTAACTGAAACACGATGTCGACATAATAATTGGAATCCTAGAGCCTCACTCGACTTTAATCATCTTAAGATTGGGCTCAAGTCGTGTAATACAAGGTCCATTGTCTTGAGACACGGTAGAACGATGTTGTTTGGTCCGGCGAGTAGCCTTTCTTGAATTAATGATATCGTGTTATCTTCTTAGGACTATATTTGTGCAATATCATGTCCTTATATTGGGTGAAGCAACACCAGAGATTTTCCTGACAATATATACGTACTTACAATAATTTGATCTTCCAATTTTATGCGCTGACAATATGACAAACCGGTCAAGTGCGAGTCGGATCACGCACGATGAAGGGTTCCGTAGCGGCATCTACAAGTCCACACCTAAAACCACTATACAATACATTAATTTAAAAATGACTTATTCTTTATAGGGAATTCACGGCACTTGCGTAGTTTTGTTTGGGCAAGACAAACCAAAAATTTTTGTAATCATTTATTAATTGTACACCACCTACATTTTTCTCAGAATTTTAAACTTTATAGTTTGGAAATTATAGGGAGGCGGGACACTTTATAATACTTTTACAGCTAATTGAGATATTATCAACGGTTGATTTAAATGCTAAAGTTGTTTTTTTTTTAATACCTCGATATTATTTTTAAAGGCATATTCATAGATACCCCACAAGCCTATGTGCATTGAAATTTGTTTTTCATCCCCCGGTTAAATGTTTGGGGCGCAGTTAATTTAATATTTTTTCATAATTTCACATCACTTTTTGTAGCAGTTCATAGAGAAGATTTGTTTTAATACCACGTCAGTGGTAAACAAGCGTACGGCCCAACCGAGGTAAAGAAACCTATCCTTCTTATGGAATTTCATAATTGTAGTGCTTCCGAGAAAATCGGCTGTGATATACGGACGGAGGGACAGATGGACAGACGGACAGACGGATATATGACGAATATAAGGGTTCCGTTTTCGACATTTGGCTACGGATCCCATATGTATTGTATATAAGCTTGTACCCATTTTTATAAATACTTATACTATAGAAGTTTATCACGTATGAATTTTACCGACAAAAGTTATAAAACTGCACTTTTCTTCGCTAACGGTTACAAAGTTGACAAACTTGTGTATGTTTAACGTCCCTAGCTGCCAAACGCATCTGTAGCTTAACTTTACAAAACCAGTTAGAACAGGTACAAGAAAGTCTATCTAGGGAGCTCGACTTGGGTCGACGGTAAATAAAGTGATCCACGTCGTTGTCACAACTTTTCTCATTTCCTCGCGGACAAAGCCTGGGGGTCATTAGATAGCTCGCTGACTCACCCACTGAATGATCGACGACTGCTGCATCGTCCACATTGTTCTATCTATATAAAGGCTTCATTTAGTTAGAAACGCTCATCATTTACTTCTTTTCGATTTCAAAACACAGTATTGTTCAATATCAATGGAGCTTCCAACCTTTGTTCGAACCTGCCTTGTCTACAACAGCGAAAAGCTCTCAAGAAAAGACATTTAAATAAAATTGTACGTCAGAACAGCTACTACAAAAAGATTTAGTAATTTATTTAAATTCAAGTCGTGCAAAGCTCTGCTTTATCGAATTAACAACCCTGAATGTTTGCTGACAAAATTCGTAATGTCACTGGATGGATCTGAATTTTTATCGAAATAATTTGAATGGAACATCAGTTTAAAGCGCAGGTCGTTTCTCGTCCCATCGCGGGGCCAATTATTCGCTGCAATATTACCCTTTCATAGTGTCTTTGTTTCCACTTCGCTCGCAGCGATTCATTTGATTGCTTTAATCCGACATTTCGATATGTTATAAAGTTCCAATTTATTCAGAGGATTCCTGGTATTTCATTTTGATGGCCATTTCCCATATTTCATACATTTTTGAAAGCCATACTTACATGATAAAATAATAAAGACGTGGTTACTAATAAAGGCGTGTAAGTTTAACATGTTTGGATGGTACTTAAGGTAAGAATTTTGTTTTTAGTGTTTAGCAGAGTATTCCGTGATTGTACGAGTATACATGAGTGTCACGCTTAAAAAAGATACATAACTAATCAGGCTTTGTTGCCTTATGATTCGCACGTTACATGGCTATATCGCCTCCTTACTGACCGGTAGTGCTTACTTAACTGATAAATCGGTAAGCGCACTTCGGGTTCCTTAGGATGCAACTGGGACAACGCCCGAGATGACGAGGAGTGCGTGCCTTGAAACTGACTTTCTACTTACATATGCTATATTAAGGCCTTGTTAATGTTCAGGCGCGTTTGGCGATTCAAAAAGCGTGCTATCGGCTTGCATCACATCGGATGGTAACGGATTTTACAATCTTTAAATGATATTAAATCATGTAGGTACACAGTATTTAAAGTCTATATTAGCAAGCCGCGCAAAACGCGCGAAAACGCCCGCGGGTATGCTGTTGAGCGCGGCTTGCTAATATTGACTTTAAATAATGTGTACATCATTTAAAGATAGTAAAATCTGTTCCGATCCGATGCGACGCGAGCCATTTGGTGAAAATTATCCTAAAGTAGAACGTATAAGCAGAAAACAGCCTCAGCGCAGACGTCGACATCACCATTATTTTCGGCGGCCTGAATGTTTCACGCCCACGTTACGTTCACTTATTTTTAATGATATCACTGCCGCGGCACGAACACCATCTGTGACGTGACATTTTAACTATTTAATGCCACTGACTAAAGCAGCATCAAATTATATAAGTATCTATGGTGACAGTAAGGAGAGTAAGTAAGTAAAATTTTATTTGCGAATCACAGGTTATACAAGATGGAAACATAAGATAAAATAAAGCACTCTGTGTTCTACTAATGTTGGTGTACAAATGTTTGGTTAAAAAAAATAAAATAAAATAAAATTATAAAATTAAAAATTAATTAGTCAAGGAAATGTAGCAATAAAGATATCTCATTAATTGTCATAATCAAGTTCTTAAAATTATACAATAAAATAAAGCTTAAACTATAGAAATAATTAAATGTCAATGTCTTTAAAATACTCATCTAAACTTTAATAGCATTTTCTAGTTAACAATGTCAGTAGCAAATATTTATATCTATTAGTGGTTTCTAATTTAAGCGTCTCTGGAAGTTTATTAAATAATTTTGGCGCCATACCTATAAAGCTCTTTTTCATTAGTGATGTATTGCTAACATCCCGCTTAACTGTAAGCTTGCGGCGGCGAAGGTTAAAGGTTTGGGTTGCCTTTTTGAATGGGAATAATTCAGGGTTACACTTTACAAACACACAGCATTCAAAAATATACAGACAAGGAAACGTTAATATCTTTAAATTTCTAAAAAATGATTGGCAACTTTCAGTTGGTTTCAACTTGCAAATAGATCTTATACATCGTTTTTGTGCCTTAAACAAGATGTCCCTATATGACGAATTACCCCAGAATATAATCCCATAGCGCATGGTAGAGCTTACAAATCCATGGTACGCAGCCAGCACAGTTTTTTGGTCGTTCGTTTTTGCTAACTTCCACAATGCAAATGAAAATTTGTAAAGTTTTTTACAAACTACCTGGGAATGTGTTTCCCATGACATGTTGCTGTCGATGTGAAGTCCTAAAAATTTTGTAGTCTGTGTTTCCTGAACTTTAGTACCATTATAGGAGGTGTTTAAATTGGGAACCACAATTCTTTGTTTGAATTGCATCAAACTGGTCTTTTCTAAGTTTACTTTTAAATTATTTGCTTCTAACCATGTTACAATATTCGTAATGGCCAGGTTGATTTCATTCTCATAGTGATTACCATCGGATTTTACAAGAATGGTACAATCGTCAGCGAAGAGTAACATTGGATGCTGAGTGCACTCGACTATATCATTTATATATATACCAGGAACAGTAATGGTCCCAGCACAGTTCCTTGCGTTTTCAATATTTTCTACCGTCGCGTTAATAAATGTAGGTGTATTATTAAAGAATACTTAGTATAATTACTTAACCTAATTTTTGATGCACATAATTTGCTGATACCGATATATTGTTGTTTTTTCATACAATGAAACCGTATAGCTCTCGGGCTACAAAGTAATACACCTACTCGTAATACCGTCGCCCGACCCGGGGCGTTACTTCGGTACAGTCGTACACCGTGCGCCTAATTACGTGATATGGCCTAATTAGCCAATCAGATGCCAGTACAGGTCGACAATTATTCTTGACGAGGTTATTCACAGCAGGAAGTTATTCACAGGTACTGTAGTAAAATTCTAATTACATTACAAATGCGGTAATGGCGGCAAATGGCAGGTTGGATGGAGCTAAAGAATGCGTATAATGTTTGTGTTTATATGTAAGAGTTAGTGTTGGTGTGTAAGCTCTTATAAAAAAATATGGGTCTTTATCTATAGCCTTTTAAAGTTTGTTTTTGAGTATTTAGTTTGTAAGATTGAGTTCAGCTGTTAGGACTGAATGTTTCTTTTCTTTTCTTTTTTCTCCTGTTCGTGACTTGGGTCTTGCAGAAAATCAGTGCTTCGCTCGAAAGAGCGTAGCGTATCACTAAGCCAGAACCCTTTTGCTTTGCTGCAATGCACTTAGTAATAGTATTATTATTTTAAGTTATTTTTTATACATTTACTTCTGTTCAATTGTATGTTCTGTTTTGTTGTTTTTTTTTCTGTTTTAGTATATTTTTGTCAATTGTTTTTTCTGATTTTGTATTATTTTCTGTTAACTGTATGTTTGTACTTGAAGCAAGCAAATAAATGTCTTATCTATCTGTCTAACAAACAGAACATATTCTAGAATAGCGAAATACAAAAATATTTTTGTCAGATATTGCTAGCCTGTTTGATGAACCCAACTTGTATCTGTGTACTGCTTGACATCAAAGACTCGCTAGGAATGTTATTTTGAAGCGGATACTTCTTTGTTAGCACTTAGCAGCTTGTATGAGTTAAGTGCCTTAAACTGAAACATTTGAATTTTATTTAAAATAAAAGTGACGGTATCGGTGATTATTCGCAAAAATTGATGGTAAATAAAGTAGTATACTTATAAGTTTCAATTATAGTAGATTATGCAACCTGTTAGTACCGTATAGTTGCATACACAGTTTATCTCCATACATTCATGTGCTTCATATGCAACCATTGAACCGGCGGAAGTATGTTTACTGAAACAGCGCGGCGCCGGCCCCGACGCCGGCTCCTCGCGTGCGCGCACACGGCCTGGACCTGTGCTGTAAAGTTGTACGTGATCTCATAACTACACGATATATCATGTAGTTAAGGCGCGCGCGCGTGCAGAGTGTGGGTGGGGAGCGGGGTTTATTGTTAAGCATGTATTTACGGGTGGTTTTTGAACACATTTAAGATACTAACTATATGGGTATAGATCAAGTTAAATTAACCAAATACTAAAGCAAAATACATTTCATAGATAGATATCTAGTTATTTAGTGACGAAAATACATAATAAGGCAACGTCAGAAGTATCCACTTAATATATGTTACGGTTGTTACCTCGATAGTTTGCAATTAGTTATGAAATTGTAGTAGATAACTTTATAATTTAATTAATATTACGACGTGTAGGTACGTATAAAATTTATTTAACAAATATACCTCCTGAGACATCTTGTAGACAATACGGTACCGGTATAATATAATACGAATACGCAGTTGCTGCGATACTAATTAAGGAGCTGCGTCTGGGTCTCCGTCTGCTATCAGCTATCGGCCATCGGCGGTATGAGTTATGGGTGTATGTGAATTATTAGCTCGCTATCCAACACCGCGGGCGACGTCGTCGGTGCGGCTAGCGAGGCCGGCGCATGCCAAGGGAGAGAGATTACGTTTAATATTAGACGAGGTTTGTCGGCTTACTCGAAACTTACTATTTGCGGACGATCTTGAGGTGTTTATTTTTTACAGACTTCAATAGAAGGAACGAGGTTCTAAGTTTTCGTATGGTGAAGGTCTGATTATGGGATCTAGGTGGAATCGAGGGAACTCCTCGAATTTGATAGGCACGCATATGCCGATTTCGGTATTTTCTGTAGGTAACCAAGCATTGGCTTACAGAAACCACAAATTGTGGCATAGCAAGTACAAAATTGTACTATGGGTACTAGACTACGATTCCAAGACCCAGGATCAAAATATTCGTGCCAAATGCACAAATAATGCTCTGGCCGGGATTCGAACCCGGGACCTCTAGCTTCGGAGGCAGTGTCACTACCAGTTAGGTTAAACAGGCCCTCGAAAATGCAACAATATCGTGATGTTTTTCAGTATGATAGTATTATCAGTCTGATTTTATCATTTCTGTTTCTGTTTTAATCTGATCTAAATGTTCTCTTCGTAAACTAGACCTTACTTGGATTATGGTTCAGTCAATGACAACAACCTGAATCAACAGCTTCCGGCCTTCTAAAAGGAGGGAACTTTTCGTTGTCTTCGTTGTCGATTTATAATTTATTTGTATATTGAAGGATGGTTTGTACATAAAACTGGTTTTACTTTTAAATGTATTCATGAATACTAACGCTTAAAACCCGACAACACCAGATTATTCCACATGAGGGATCATGTTCGCATTCCCACGCGACGACGTGCCGACTCGTCCTACTCATTGTTCCCTGATCCTGACGGAATTATTTACCGTTATTTGTGTGGAGTATTAGCGAGGGAGTGACGAGTGGCGGACCGGAAACGATCCGCAGATCAACGTAAGCTGAGCTACAATGGCGGTGTGTTTACTACCACAGACTTGTAATCCGTAGATATCGCGGACGCACCTACTTAGCGTGCCCAATATGGTATTTTACTTATAGTCAAATCAGCAGCTTATTATGAAATGTCAAAGACGCTCTGTTAGTGTGAAAGTTTTATAGGGAAATATGCCTAATGACTTTACAATTTTCGAAGGTCAGACTGTGTCCTTTTTTACCTTTTTGTGTATTTATATAAAATATAATTGCATTAATAAGCTAAATAAGTTAAGTTTACTTTTGTCCGAGTATTTTTAGATTTCCTTATTAGTGATTTAAAAAAATGTGTTGTACAAACCGTATTGGGGTTAATTGATTTGCATTTGTACTTATAGGTTATCAAAGATTTTGCAAAGAAGTGTATGCGCCGTCTGCTAAGCGCATGTCTGTGATTATTGCGCAAGTAATCTAATGCGCGCTCCGCCATTGCGTTATATTACTACGAAAGTCGTAATTGCTAGTGAGCTTTCACATTCTTACGTCCTTTTTCGTCTGAACGGCAGTGCTCGAGAAACCCTTAGTTACAGCTTATTACTTTCCTATTCGCGTATCTCCTCTTCTTGCTGTTCAAAAATGTATTTTATGGTCAATGGAATAGAACATTAATTGTAGTTGAAAAATTAACTGAAACACGATGTCGACATAATAATTGGAATCCTAGAGCCTCACTCGACTTTAATCATCTTAAGATTGGGCTCAAGTCGTGTAATACAAGGTCCATTGTCTTGAGACACGGTAGAACGATGTTGTTTGGTCCGGCGAGTAGCCTTTCTTGAATTAATGATATCGTGTTATCTTCTTAGGACTATATTTGTGCAATATCATGTCCTTATATTGGGTGAAGCAACACCAGAGATTTTCCTGACAATATATACGTACTTACAATAATTTGATCTTCCAATTTTATGCGCTGACAATATGACAAACCGGTCAAGTGCGAGTCGGATCACGCACGATGAAGGGTTCCGTAGCGGCATCTACAAGTCCACACCTAAAACCACTATACAATACATTAATTTAAAAATGACTTATTCTTTATAGGGAATTCACGGCACTTGCGTAGTTTTGTTTGGGCAAGACAAACCAAAAATTTTTGTAATCATTTATTAATTGTACACCACCTACATTTTTCTCAGAATTTTAAACTTTATAGTTTGGAAATTATAGGGAGGCGGGACACTTTATAATACTTTTACAGCTAATTGAGATATTATCAACGGTTGATTTAAATGCTAAAGTTGTTTTTTTTTTAATACCTCGATATTATTTTTAAAGGCATATTCATAGATACCCCACAAGCCTATGTGCATTGAAATTTGTTTTTCATCCCCCGGTTAAATGTTTGGGGCGCAGTTAATTTAATATTTTTTCATAATTTCACATCACTTTTTGTAGCAGTTCATAGAGAAGATTTGTTTTAATACCACGTCAGTGGTAAACAAGCGTACGGCCCAACCGAGGTAAAGAAACCTATCCTTCTTATGGAATTTCATAATTGTAGTGCTTCCGAGAAAATCGGCTGTGATATACGGACGGAGGGACAGATGGACAGACGGACAGACGGATATATGACGAATATAAGGGTTCCGTTTTCGACATTTGGCTACGGATCCCATATGTATTGTATATAAGCTTGTACCCATTTTTATAAATACTTATACTATAGAAGTTTATCACGTATGAATTTTACCGACAAAAGTTATAAAACTGCACTTTTCTTCGCTAACGGTTACAAAGTTGACAAACTTGTGTATGTTTAACGTCCCTAGCTGCCAAACGCATCTGTAGCTTAACTTTACAAAACCAGTTAGAACAGGTACAAGAAAGTCTATCTAGGGAGCTCGACTTGGGTCGACGGTAAATAAAGTGATCCACGTCGTTGTCACAACTTTTCTCATTTCCTCGCGGACAAAGCCTGGGGGTCATTAGATAGCTCGCTGACTCACCCACTGAATGATCGACGACTGCTGCATCGTCCACATTGTTCTATCTATATAAAGGCTTCATTTAGTTAGAAACGCTCATCATTTACTTCTTTTCGATTTCAAAACACAGTATTGTTCAATATCAATGGAGCTTCCAACCTTTGTTCGAACCTGCCTTGTCTACAACAGCGAAAAGCTCTCAAGAAAAGACATTTAAATAAAATTGTACGTCAGAACAGCTACTACAAAAAGATTTAGTAATTTATTTAAATTCAAGTCGTGCAAAGCTCTGCTTTATCGAATTAACAACCCTGAATGTTTGCTGACAAAATTCGTAATGTCACTGGATGGATCTGAATTTTTATCGAAATAATTTGAATGGAACATCAGTTTAAAGCGCAGGTCGTTTCTCGTCCCATCGCGGGGCCAATTATTCGCTGCAATATTACCCTTTCATAGTGTCTTTGTTTCCACTTCGCTCGCAGCGATTCATTTGATTGCTTTAATCCGACATTTCGATATGTTATAAAGTTCCAATTTATTCAGAGGATTCCTGGTATTTCATTTTGATGGCCATTTCCCATATTTCATACATTTTTGAAAGCCATACTTACATGATAAAATAATAAAGACGTGGTTACTAATAAAGGCGTGTAAGTTTAACATGTTTGGATGGTACTTAAGGTAAGAATTTTGTTTTTAGTGTTTAGCAGAGTATTCCGTGATTGTACGAGTATACATGAGTGTCACGCTTAAAAAAGATACATAACTAATCAGGCTTTGTTGCCTTATGATTCGCACGTTACATGGCTATATCGCCTCCTTACTGACCGGTAGTGCTTACTTAACTGATAAATCGGTAAGCGCACTTCGGGTTCCTTAGGATGCAACTGGGACAACGCCCGAGATGACGAGGAGTGCGTGCCTTGAAACTGACTTTCTACTTACATATGCTATATTAAGGCCTTGTTAATGTTCAGGCGCGTTTGGCGATTCAAAAAGCGTGCTATCGGCTTGCATCACATCGGATGGTAACGGATTTTACAATCTTTAAATGATATTAAATCATGTAGGTACACAGTATTTAAAGTCTATATTAGCAAGCCGCGCAAAACGCGCGAAAACGCCCGCGGGTATGCTGTTGAGCGCGGCTTGCTAATATTGACTTTAAATAATGTGTACATCATTTAAAGATAGTAAAATCTGTTCCGATCCGATGCGACGCGAGCCATTTGGTGAAAATTATCCTAAAGTAGAACGTATAAGCAGAAAACAGCCTCAGCGCAGACGTCGACATCACCATTATTTTCGGCGGCCTGAATGTTTCACGCCCACGTTACGTTCACTTATTTTTAATGATATCACTGCCGCGGCACGAACACCATCTGTGACGTGACATTTTAACTATTTAATGCCACTGACTAAAGCAGCATCAAATTATATAAGTATCTATGGTGACAGTAAGGAGAGTAAGTAAGTAAAATTTTATTTGCGAATCACAGGTTATACAAGATGGAAACATAAGATAAAATAAAGCACTCTGTGTTCTACTAATGTTGGTGTACAAATGTTTGGTTAAAAAAAATAAATTAAAATAAAATTATAAAATTAAAAATTAATTAGTCAAGGAAATGTAGCAATAAAGATATCTCATTAATTGTCATAATCAAGTTCTTAAAATTATACAATAAAATAAAGCTTAAACTATAGAAATAATTAAATGTCAATGTCTTTAAAATACTCATCTAAACTTTAATAGCATTTTCTAGTTAACAATGTCAGTAGCAAATATTTATATCTATTAGTGGTTTCTAATTTAAGCGTCTCTGGAAGTTTATTAAATAATTTTGGCGCCATACCTATAAAGCTCTTTTTCATTAGTGATGTATTGCTAACATCCCGCTTAACTGTAAGCTTGCGGCGGCGAAGGTTAAAGGTTTGGGTTGCCTTTTTGAATGGGAATAATTCAGGGTTACACTTTACAAACACACAGCATTCAAAAATATACAGACAAGGAAACGTTAATATCTTTAAATTTCTAAAAAATGATTGGCAACTTTCAGTTGGTTTCAACTTGCAAATAGATCTTATACATCGTTTTTGTGCCTTAAACAAGATGTCCCTATATGACGAATTACCCCAGAATATAATCCCATAGCGCATGGTAGAGCTTACAAATCCATGGTACGCAGCCAGCACAGTTTTTTGGTCGTTCGTTTTTGCTAACTTCCACAATGCAAATGAAAATTTGTAAAGTTTTTTACAAACTACCTGGGAATGTGTTTCCCATGACATGTTGCTGTCGATGTGAAGTCCTAAAAATTTTGTAGTCTGTGTTTCCTGAACTTTAGTACCATTATAGGAGGTGTTTAAATTGGGAACCACAATTCTTTGTTTGAATTGCATCAAACTGGTCTTTTCTAAGTTTACTTTTAAATTATTTGCTTCTAACCATGTTACAATATTCGTAATGGCCAGGTTGATTTCATTCTCATAGTGATTACCATCGGATTTTACAAGAATGGTACAATCGTCAGCGAAGAGTAACATTGGATGCTGAGTGCACTCGACTATATCATTTATATATATACCAGGAACAGTAATGGTCCCAGCACAGTTCCTTGCGGCACGCCGTATTTGATTACCCTCCTATCTGATCTGTAAGTTTTTTCTGTTCTAGATGTAATGCAGATTTGAGTCAATTCTGTGTACTGTTTTCTTTGGTCAAGATAGGACTCAACGAGCTTAAGGACATTGCCGCGAACCCCATAATGATACAGTTTATTACTGAGGATGCGATGGTCTACATGGTCAAATGCCTTTGTCATGTCCATATAAATGGCACATGACAAAATCCTCTCGTCTAGGTTAACAGTGGCGTTTTTTACCAAATCATAGATTGCCATGTTAATGGAAGTGCCTCTTCGAAATCCCTTTTGTTCCTTAACTAATATATTGTACTTGTCTAAGAAATTATAAATTCTATCGTACATTATTCTTTCAAACACTTTAGAAAATACTGATAACAAAGAAATTGGTCGATAGTTGGAGACAAGCTGTTTGTCACCTTTTTTGTAGACGGGCTTTACAATAGCTAACTTAAGGGCACTTGGAAAGATTCCATTCACAAAACTTAGATTAATTATGTGGCTCAGGGGTGTTGCTATAGAGTGGGCAGTTCGCTTCAGGACCTTGGTGTTAATTTCGTCAAAACCTACACTATTTGTGGCTTTTAAGGACATTATAGTTTTTAAAACATCTTCAGGTGAAGACGGGGCCAAAAATATTGAGTTTGGATTACTAGGTTGGTTAATTTTATATTTTGTAAGATGTAAAGAGTCATTTTGGCTACTTGTTGTGTCAATGAAGAAGTTATTAAAGTTGTTGACAATGTCCATCGGGTGTGTGATGCACTCTCCGTTTACAAGCAAGTTGCCTAGTGGCTCTTTTGGTATGGTGCATCTGGTCTGGTTTATTATTTTCCAAGTAGCCTTGGACTTATTTTTCGAGGAATTTATGAAAGAAGCATTTTGCGAGCGTTGTGTTAAATTTATAATTTTCTTCAATCTCTTACTGTACGTTTTAAACGCTGATTTATTAGCATCTGTTTTTTGAGATCTATACAGCCATAACAACTCTCTTTTTTTTCTGCAACAACATTTAATGCCCTTTGTTATCCACCTACGCCGAACATAAGTAGATTTCTTTATGGTTTTGTATGGAAAACAGAGATCATAGATACATTTAAAGGTTTCTATAAAGTTGTTGTATGCCTCATTAGTGTCATTAGAAGTGAGAACATCAGTGAACTGTAAGTTCTGTATGTGGTTACTGAATATTGACATATTTTCGTCGCTGAGATCCCTTCTTCTGATCTTCCACGAATCTATTAGGCATGTTTTTTTAACAGGACATTTGAGGAACTGCGCAGCGTGGTCAGATAGAGCCAACTCAATAACTTCACCCCTGGACCCCCCCAATATTATGAGCAAAATTGTCAAGACAAGTTCCACTGCTACTTCTTGTCTGCTCTTTTATTTCAAGTTTCAGAGAGAGTTGAGAGTAGTGATGGTAGTTTAATTAATTGTGTACTTAAAGAAAATTATATTATGGCATTGCCGTGCAACGAGGTAACGCAGCCAGCCTTCTGGGAACCATTCCCAGCAACGACGATTTAGGCGACATATGTCACATTTTTTTAATTTTGTAAATATTACGTTTATTTCTAGTCATATTTTAAAATTATTTGTACTGTTTTGTTGATAAGTTCGTAGTATTTCATTAAAATAAACATTTTGTGATTAAAAAAGGTAAATGAGTAACTACTAAAAATGAATATTCATGTTTTAAGTATTTAGTACAGTAGTAATTACCTCATACAAAGCTAATTAAAATTAGCGTTGACAGTTAGTGTCATCCTTAGGTTTGGTTAGCCACTTACATTCTTCGCTTTTAATAATGTCTTGAGTACGGCGGGATTGTAATACTACTAAACTATTGAATGTATAATGTATATGTGGAATGAATAAAAAATGGTCATTTTATACTACAATAGCACAAAACTTACCCGCTTATACGTAAAGAATGGAACAGGCGGTATTCGCCCAGCGTATCCCTCGCGTGTTTTGTTTCACATTGCACTTGTTTTATTGCGTTGCGCTTCTTTTGTTTTCCATTTTGCATTACACCGTTGCGCCGTCTGCCAGCTGCACTGTGCACTGTTAATGTACACCAGTAATGGACACCGCGAAACTACGCTGCCTGGGGACATGTTGAACGGAATTCCGTGAAACGAGAACTTTGTTGCGACAATGGAGGAAATTTGCGTACTGCAGGCGACCTATCTAAGTGGATGTGAAAGGGGCACACAATAATAGAAACCGAACTTGCATAATGTTATATTCCCTACTTCATACTAATTTTTTGATTAAAATATAATGTGGGCATTTCTATTCTTCCATGTAACCTAGCTGAATATTTCGAGACGGTTTTTTTGGTTTATGGTGAGTTGGACGCCTAATTGTTATAGTATTTTATGCAACTGTTGTATGAGAAGGGTCTTGAAACGCGAGTGGCGTGGTTTGCGATGCGAGCCTCGGTGAGCATCGCAAGTAAATATGCCATGAGCGATTTTAGACCACTTTTACATAAGTGGTCTAAAAACGCTGATGGCGTCTTTACTTGCGATGCTCACCGAGGTTCGCATGTTACCTCTTTTTCCAAAATTAACGATTGTCCAACGTTTAAGCTGTTTTGAAAATACATTACATGGTCTGAGCATCATAGAAAAAAAATGTAAAATCGATTCAAAAATTGGAACCCGAGGGGAGGACAGTACTGAAGCACGTATTTCAAATTTCCCAATCTACTTTATTACGTGAAATAATTAATGTTATGTGAATTAGGTGTTAAAAATAAATATCCGGAACCTAAAGTTTGAAAAGTCTTCAACCATTATTTACGTACGAGGTTCGTGTTGTGAGAAAATCTCAAAAAACCCAAGGAGACATAAAAAAACTCGAGTTTACAAGGAAGAACAGAAATTCCCTTGCGTCAGTGATACTAGATGCTAAATCACTAAATTAGTGTTGCAGTTAATTTGTCCCGGTAAGAACATTTATTGGTGACTTGTTCAATAAACAAAGTGAATTCAAGTGTATTTTAGAAATAATTCACTATATTTAATGCTCCTTTTCAACATTTAACCAACGTCAAGAACTATAAAACGGTTAGAAACTATTTGTAACAAAGGCGATAATAGGTAGCGTTAAGTTCTAGTGCACTTGTGTTAATAGCTTTGTTGCAAGGCTCCTGCGCAGAAGATTCGCTAATTGAGCTACGGAAAAGCAGCCATTAAAAACGGCCGTAAAATAATTAAGTGGCTTTGTAAGCATGTATTTTTATTATCACGTGGCCTTACAACAGCCTTTTGGTTGTAACTAATGGGGACCGTGGAAGAACTTCTGTTTACGGGTCTCAACATCTTACCTTACCTTATCTACCTTTCATGTTAACTTTGTATACTATTGGTTATACATCTAAACTTGATGCTGGAAAAGCGGTATCTTCTGTCACAAGTATTGCCATATATTTAGTAGAAGGTCCCAACCTTTTCTTAATTGTGTAAACACTGTTTGGTACCAATAAAACTAATTTCCTTTTTAACAGTGCTCCGATTTGTTTAGTGATTAATTTTCAAAAATCTGAACTTGCCTTTCACCACATAAAGTAGCAAGCTATAAAATGTTAGTTATTTCAAAGCCTTAGATTAGGGCGGTCCAAAAAAATTTTTTTTCAATTTCCGGTTTCAAAACTTATCCAATCTGTTCCTTATGCATATTTATTTAACGTCCTCAAATATTGTCTTACTACTCGTAGTAGAACTTGGTGATAATAGGTTGTTAAATACAAGAACTGTGTGATTTGGTGTCTCTGTTACTCACAAACAACTAGTCTTTAAGTGATAATTGTCTCATAGAAATAAAATTGGTGAGGTGTCTTTTCGGGTGCAGTTGATGGAAAGTCGTTTAGTTGACCGAAAAATGCTCTATCAGTCCTTTGAAAGAGGTCTTTGAGGCGGAAAAGTCCTGCTTTCTTCCTGTCGGATTTCAGAACCTGGAGCTTTTTCAGGTCTCAACTTTCAATTATGCGTCCGTGGCCCAGCGGCGCCCGCGTACCGCGTGTGGTATGCGAGGTTAAGCAATGTCGGGCGAGGTCAGTCCATGGATGGGTAACCGCTTTGAGTGGTTACTAACTGAGCGCTCCCGTGCTTTGGAAGGCACGTTAAGCCGTTGATCCCGGTTGCTGTCTATGACAGCAGTCGTTAAGCCAAGTTAGAGGCCTCCGGGTGGCTTGAGAACTTCTAACAGTCAAGTTTCCCACTCACTTGACAAGCCTAATCCCAATAAGGTCTAGTTTCCCCCTCGGTTTGGAAGGTCAGATGGCAGTCACTTCCGTAAAAATTAGTGCATACTCCAACTCTTGGGATTAGGTAGCGGACCCCAGGCATCCTTCAGGATGCAACTGTACTGGGAATAACGCTAGGAGGATGATGATGAACTTTCAATTATACGTCTAGACAAAACCTACAATATTATCATCAGTAGGTACCTAAAAGCACCAAAAATTCGGCTAATTAATCGTCCCACTGTAAGACGTAGACCAGAAAATCGAAAAAATCGTGTTTTCGAAGCCGTTGAGCATACCTTTCCTATATAGCTAGATCAACCAAACTTTGTACAAATAATGGCACACATATAAACAAAATAATGAGGGGGTGGGTCAACAAATTAGTGACAAAAAAAATGCTCCATACATTTTGTATGGAAGAAAAAAAACTTTTTAGGAAATCGTCGCCCCACCCACTAATTTTTTTGTTCATATACATGCCATTACTTGTACAAATTTTAGTTGACCTAGCTCTGTAGGAAGGGTATAGGTTATAGGTTTACGCGGACGTCATATGCGCCTATTTTGCGTGATGGGTTGTTGACGCTACACGTGCCAACCCAATTCTACCAGAAAGCCTAGCAGACCCTTGATGTTGCCGACGACCTCTGGCAGCGACCTCGGGGATCCGAGGTATTTTGCCCGGTATGTTGCCACTTCAGGACATGTCAGAATGACGTGGGCGGCTGTCTCTTCGTCCTCCATGCAGGCTCTGCAGATGTAGGAAGGGTATGCTGAACAGCTTCGAAAACACGATTTTTTCGATTTTCTGCTCTACGTCTTAAAGTGGGACGATTAATTGGACGCATTTTTTGCTACTTTTAGATGCTGATGATAATGTTGTAGGTTTTGTTTAGACGTATATTGACAGTTCATAACTAAAAAAGCTCCAGATTCTGAAATCCAACAGGAAGAAAGCAAGACTTTGCCTCCTCAAAGGACTGGTAGAGCATTTTCCGGTCAACTAAACGACTTTCCATCAACTGCACCCAAAAAAGACACCTCACCAATTTTATTTCTATGACACAATTATCACTAAAAGACTAGTTATTTGTGAGTAACAGAGACACCAAATCACACAGTTCTTGTATTTAACAACCTATTATCACCAAGTTCTACTACGATTAGTGAGACAATATTTGAGGACGTTAAATCACTAGGCATAAGCAACAGATTAAATGAGTTTTCAAACCGGAAAGCGAAATAAAAATATTTTTGGACCACCCTACCTTAAATATTAAAATATATTTTTATTTGAATAAAAAACAGTCAAAAGATTTTAATTATTGTGACCGATCATCATCCATCACTGAAGATAACACGTAACTTTTCATTTCTGTCACGTTATTAATTCATTTAGGTATTTTATTTGGCCATTTCCTTGATTAGTACCTATATTTTAAGAACAATAAGGTTAAATTAATGTTGTGGTACTTTGTACACGTTGCTTGGTTATATGTTGAAGTAATTACCACTTTTAGAATAGTGAGCAGAACGGTTTTATAGGTGCATTTGTAACGTTCATTTCATTTATAGGTAGCACTGGTTTCTAATAGGGACCTTTAGTACAAAGACGTAGACTGGCATACTTGCTTAAACATAGTTCGTACTTGGTATACGACATGTTAAAATAAGTTCTTTTGAAGCGACAGTAGAATTAAGTTCTCTTTCGAAGCGCATTGCAGAAGTTCTGGAACTATCTAAAGTGGGAGTATTAAACTGTAACTGAGATTACATAATCAAGCCGTTCAATGTGACTTTCTATTTGAATATCTTCTGCTAAAATAGTTTTTTATTTCGTCTGATATGTTTATTTCATGGCTGTTAAAGTTTTGTTTGATTCGTTTATTTATTGGCTTTTCACTAAAATTTATTAATAAATGGAGGTTGTAAACTTGCTTTTACTCAAAAATGCTCGCAAGAGTAACTTATTTTCTTGAAACTTTAAAATTTTCATCTTCTACTTAGAATAATAATTAATATAATATTACTTAGACCTATTTTACAGCCATAGAAGTTAGAGCCTTTTCTGTGAGTGTTTTTTTTTGTTGGTTTTAATTGTGTATGACCAATAGATCATACACAATTTTAAGTATTAATTTTATAAGAAGTAAAATGAAGTACAAATTTCATATAATGGAGCACTAAATTATATTTACTTCCTACAGTAAAACCATAATTAGGGTCGAAAATACATGTTCAATGTGAAAGTGAAAGTAAATACGTACCATAGAAAAACATCGTATTAAAACTCTTTCAGCTAAAACAAATTAAAACTATCAGCGCGTTATTAGGTATGCAACATTTTTTTAAATATTTTTTTCTCATGTTGTTCGAAAAAAGCACCATTTTTGCCTTAACTCTCAACAATAACGTACTATCTAGACACGCGGCAGCGTGTCCAGCCAAGTTAACCCCAGGAACTGGCGGACAGCAGCCGTGTGTTATTTTACACGAACCGTTTGGAGCCACTTTTGACCCCCTAATAACTCAAAATCTATCTAACATAAAAAAATAAAATTTGGTACATGTATTAAGATCCTTTAGAATAATTAGAACCCCAAATTTCATAAATATAAATTTAATAGTTATTGAGATATTAAATTCTAAAAAACGCCATTTTTACCACTGACTGACTAACTAGTAATCGAAAACCTAACCCACTTCCAGGTGACCTAAAAAGCTGAAATTTGGCATGTAGGTTGGTAATTGTGTGTGTACACCAGAAAAAATCTGAAAACAAATTTTTTAAATTAGTTTTATTATTATTATTATTTATGCTAGTTACCTCACAACTCCGTCATTTATTAACCGATTTGGAAGATTATTTTTTTGTTTGGAAAGGTATACTTCAGGAGTGGTCCCATAGTTATCAGGTAAGAATCTGATCATAGGGTCCTGGAGAAATCGAGGGAACTCTTCAAATATTTGAGGTGCACCTATAGCGATTTGGGTATTTTGTATGGTAACTCGTGCATTTGCTTTTACAAGACTTTGGCAAATATTGACAAAAAGTAATGTTATCCCATCAAAAACATAAATGTGAAAACGGGAGCCAAGTTCAATATTAAAAATATGCCATCTTTGTCGTCTTCACCGACAAAAGAATTGAGATCTAAATGGGTGCCAAGTTCCGTAGATTTCTATGCAGTATGTTATAATACCATAAAATCTGTAGGAAATTTAAGAAAACTGCCAAGTTCATGCTCAAAATGCATTAAGCCGCAGTAAATTAGTTTTACTGTAAACAATGAAGTGCCGGACTTGGCACCATTTCAGAGAATCTACGGAACTTGGCACCTTGGCACGACAACCAAGAATGGCATATTTTTAATATTGAACTTGGCTCCGGTTTTCGCATTTATGTTTTTGATGGGATTGTGTTTTATTCATATTTAACTTGTCAAAATAAGTCTTAAATGGTAAGTAAACGCCAAATTTTAAAATTAACACTTGCTCATAATATCCCTACGCACTAAAATATCAATTGCAATGCGGCTGTGTCTACGAACCTGAACATGTTTCGAAACAATATGGTGACATTCATATTATAGTTTATTCGTGAGGTTGTACATATTATTATTTCTATGTGCAATGCTGAAAGTACTCATTACTCTTATTGACACTTTCGCTGCCAATAATTTCGTAGTGCTACGCTCGTAGCCGATAACATGCGAAAAACCGTATATAGTGGAAAGCGCCTACGAGACAAGCGCCCGCCCAGCGAGTTCCTGGCATTCTTCCTTTAATTTTCCCTTGCTTAATTCACACTAAATAAGTCCAGTGTTTTCAAGATTCAGTAACCTCACATGCAGTGTATTTCCTAGCAGGAACGTGCAATAAAATGCTAAGAATTTAGATCCCCCGTGCTCTGGAGTAATAAGAAGTTCGTAGCAGTGTCTACGCCGTAACGGTTTTACGTAACAATGTAGTGCACCGGGGAACAATGCTCTTTCGTCCCGTAGCCAAATTAGTTGGTTGGAAGTTGCTTTGAATCTCAAAGATTAGTCAGAGTCGAGGTATTAAAGTTTGAATATACGATTGAGGCGCTTGCGGCGTGACAGTGGCAAAGTTGTGAACGTCAGAACTGCATTAGTTGCATCGCGTTGCACTTTGCTTTAAAGGCGTGAGGCATTAGCGGATGCGGTGGTCGTACATACGACTCGAAAGGCCTATCCTCTTGGTCACCGAACGCGGATAAATATTTAGATAACTATGATAACCACGGACCATGGACTGACTGAGGACGTCAAAGACACACAAATGCACAAACACAAACAAAACACACAGACAAAAACACAAATGTTTAGAACACACTGGATGAGTTAAAACAGAGGTAGGATAATCTGGAAAAATATAGCCTACGTCAACAAAGCTGCTACGGCAAAAGTCTCAGAGCTCGACAATATTCAATACTTGACACTTTCAGTATTATGTCATACTTTTGCCCGTGATTTTCGTTCGCTTAATCTTCTACTTGCTATACCATATGTTAATCCAGGCCACAGATTATTTGTATACGAAATTTTATCATAATCCGTTTAGCCATTTTTGCGTGATTGAGCAAGAAACATCCAAACATCTAAATTTTCGCATTTATAATTTTAGTAGAATTTATAAAACATTAGGACGGTTAATGTATTTTTCAGTCAGTAATATTTGTAAAAAAAACATCATCATCATCTACCTTTCACTGCTGGGCACATGCCTCCTCTCATTGATGAGAGGGATGGGGCAGTGGTCCCCACGCTGGCCCAGTGCGGGTTGGTACTTCACATACACCTTTGACTTTCACATTCACAGATCACAACGTGGATGCGGCTGATTTGTGAACGTGTTACATCATATCCGAATCATTATCGCGCTGCCTCTTTCGTAAGTGCATACATAGACATTTTGTTAGAGCAACACCAAAATTGCAATGGCATTGGAATGAACTCTAAATATGACTTACAAAATAATAACATTACCAATTTTTTATATTCACATTATTATTTTTTCAGTGTTTTTAAACGATGGGGAAACAAAAATAGATGACTTGCTAGTCGAATACGTAGCGTTGCAAACCTAGGTATGTAGCTACAGGTAGCATGTTTGTTCAACCAGCATGGCTAGCACAAGACGGCGCACGAGCTATCTCACGCGCGACATAGACTATCCGTCCTTTTCTGTGTGTACCAATTAGAAAGGGACGGAGAGTCTATCTCGCGCGTGAGCTAGCTGGCGCCCAGTCTTGTGCTAGTCGTAGGACACACTTTTACATGTCAAAACGGGTATAACTGATATTGTTTCCCGCGCCCGTACCCCGCTCCCTCCGCCCGCCGTCCTAGGGCTGAAGTCCCGCTGGGTGACAATTCCTTCTGAACGCGACCCTTAGTTCATTTTGAACCGACTTCAAAAAAAGGAGGACATTCTCAATTCGTCGGAATATTTTTTTATGTATGTTCACCGATTACTCAGAGACTAGTAGACCCAATGATATTTTAAGTATAGATAGGTTATGCTCGAACATTACAAGCGCAAAAAGTGCTTCCAACATCGCGGCATCACACATTCGCATTTTGTTTTATTGTTTACAATACGCACACTTCATCGAAAGCGTAAAAGAGATAGCTTTATCAAAATAATACATAAGAAAGAGACAGCCTTCACCCGGAACACCAATCACCGCACGTTTGACACAGATTAAAGAAACTAACACTAGGCAGAAGGTGCAAACTGTTTCTACCTATTAATCGACGGATGATAGCGAGTGTAAGTAATGGTAATACCGCTATCGGGTTGTCGTTTGCGTAGCAGGCACGTCAAAGAATTACAAAATAATTGACTCGGACACGGATTTTTGAATAAATGTACAGACAGCAAAACTAATCTTGTCAAAAATGTTTCATGCCTGTTGATATCAATCGAATATATTTCTATCAAGCAACAAAAACTTCTTACAGACCGACCTCGTGTAGGATACAAGAAAGGACACTTCTTCACTTTTCGTCACTGGTACTCAGAGATATACTTTTAAAATTAACATTTAATAGTTACAGCATTATTTGTTTCTAAATAAACCCGAAGAAATAAATAGGGCAGTAAGTTGAAGTTGACTATGTAACCCATATAATCTAGAATTGAATGTGATTTAGTATGACGCATCTGTTACATTAATCTATGTTCGCAGTCTGTTTGTCTTTATCACTCTCATTGCAAACGACACTAGGTAGTCTCTTTCTCTGAGACAGCGTCTTCATGGCGTCATATTTGGTAAATCGAAGGATAAAATGGAAAAAATAACATAATTTCAGCTTACTTACTTGTGTTATGTGATGCCTGTTGCCTTAGTACGTTTGGATGTATAATTAGTGCACTTTCGCAACACGCATGACGGCATTTTTAAGGTCACTTACGTCGTTGGCGGGAAATCGTGTCAACATTCGCCTCTCTCGCTTGCCCGGGAGCGACTGAAGCCAATAGGCGATGTTTAGCGTCTTTATAGCGGTACACTTTAGGTACGCGGGTAACGTATCTATACTTAAAATATCATTGAGTAGACCGATTTCATAAATTATTTTATTGTTTGAAAGGGTATGTTTTGTAGTTGGTCTCATTGTCACCAAGTCTGGATCTGATGACGGGATCTTGCGAAAATCGAGGGATCTCCTTAAATTGTATAGTAAGAGGATGGGTATGGTAAAATCGAGGGAACTCCTCAATTTATATATCGACGGTCCCAATTAAAAGAGTCGGATCTACAAAATCGCCATTTTCGTTTTATTGCGTTAACGTCATAAAGAAACGCTATATTTTATTATTACATTCTCAGTTTTTCATTTTTTCAATTATTTTCCGAGATTTTCACTTTAAAAATGTCGGATCTTTTAAAGTGTCCTCTTAATATCGTCGGATGATACGATACGACTGTGTTAAAGGGACGTGGGGAGGGACGCCGTGGTCGGTAGTGCCAGTACCTACCATGTTGCATGGACAGACGATCGCTTCGCGCGCTCGTCATAAAATATGTAGTTTGTTGATACGGTATACTCACTATATATTTCTGAATATTTAAGTAACATGATTTGTATATCCCTGCAACAATGTCGGATGTAGTAGTTCCGACAGTTTTATATGGATATACCTTGACTGATAGTGTCGTAAGTAACACATCCGACATTTTTTTACGGATATGAAGTATCTGCTTATGTCGTAAGTAATATATCCGACATTTTTATATGGAAACTAAATAACTGATTATGTCGTAAGTGACACATACGACATTTTTATATGGGAACCAAATAACCGCAGATGTCGTAAGTAACACATACGACATTTTTATATGGGAACCAAATAACTGCAGATGTCGTAATTAACACCTCCGAGAGTTCTGTATGGACACAAATGTCTGTTCTAGCACCTGCAATTAACGACTGACCAAGTTCTCGATCAGTACCCCTCCGCGGAGCTGGTAATCTTAGGAAAATTTAACGCCCACCATGTCGAGTGACGCAGTTCTCGATCCACCAACTACGTGGGTAGGTCTGTTCGCGAATTTTGCTCTGTCCGATGGGCTGTCGCAACCGGTACGTTCTCCCACGAGAATACCAGATATCAAGGGCCATACCAGCTCTCTATTAGACCTGCTGACCTTACATCCGGACGGGTATTCCATCTCAGTAAAAACATCACTCGGCTTGTCCGATCACTGCCGCGTCCGGACACAGACACTATGCGTGGGCCGGAACCGCCATGTCCAACTGGACTGAGGCGCATGTGGCAGTATAGGTCAGCAGACTGGGATAAACTACGTAAACGCTGCGCTAATATTGTACGCCATACAATGGATGATTGTGACGATCTAAATTATTGTTTGTTACCTTTAATGTACGCACTTTCATATCATTTGTAGATTTTACGCATCGTACTTACCTGTGAAAGTAGCTTTGTTTCACATCAAAAGGTCCAGACTCATGTGCAACTGCTGTCACTCAGACGATCGTGGCGGGTATGGAATGTTTTATCCCCAAGTCCATGGTAACTAGCTTTAATTGGCCTCATAAGTATACTAGAGCACGTTACCTAACCGCATACAGGGCTTGAACTAAAGCCGAAGCTATTAAGGATCCAAACTTATTTCATGTAAAACGCAAGTTAAACACTGCCTCGAGGTGTAAGAAATTCAATTCATCGGCAGAATGGGTGAGAAGCTTACTGGATATCCCTCCGGATGTTTCGCTTTTTGGCCGCTCGCCAGAGCTGCAGAGGGAAATTTTTGTCCGTCGTCTTTACCATCACTGCGAATAACAGCTGGAGACCTGGCCCACAGCACAAACGAGAAAGCAGATACATTGGGCTCTTTGGCTCGAACTCTACTTTAGACGACGACGACAGGGTCGTACTTACAGCTATTGGTGTGGGTATTCCATGGTAGAAATTGGTTTTTCGCAGAGAAATGTTCTGCCTGAGGGAGCTGCTATTGCTAAACGTCCACAAAATGCAAGTTCCATTTTCGTGGAAGACTGCTCTTGTACACCTAGTCCCTAAAAAGGGCGATAGATCTGACCCATCGAATTACAGGCTTATCGTTACCTTCCTTCCCTCCAAGGGTATGGAGTCATGTCATCAACACAAAGCTCCTAATATACCTAGTGGAACACGATTTAATTAGTAACTATCATCAAATCAGTAACCTTCTAGTGTATCTTACTCACCGGTGGGCTTCAGCCATTGCGAGTCAGGGAAAGGCTTCAGCAGCCAGCTAGGACATAGCGAAGGCGTTTGATCGGGTCTGGCACCAAGGGTTTCTGTCGAAGCTACGATCCTTCCAACTGCCCTAGGGTTTGTGCAGATGGATCGCCAGCTTTTTATCCGGCAGTTGCATTAGTAGGTCGCACCTGCTTCGAAAGCTTGGACATTAATGTTAGCATCCTACAATACTTTGTGCTATCCCCTACGCTGTTGTTACATGCATAATAGCATAATAGCATGCATTGTTATGCCGATGACAACACCGGGGATACTTATTATACGGGCCGTGCCAACATTCCTCGTTCCTCTGTGTTAGAGAGTCGCAAACAACTTATGTTCAGTCTAGTCCGGTTAACCCCACCAAGACACAAGTATGCGCATTCACCGCTAAAAAAAACATCCACTGTGGGACCACGGTTCCCATACAACGTTCTTTCCATCCCAAAGTGTATTGGGATCCTTGGTGTCAACATGTTCTAATGATGTCCAATTTCGGAGCCACTTAGAAGGCAAAGCCAAGCTAGCATGCATAAATTAAGGTGAGCAAACTTAGCTTTTTGGACGATAGAGCAAAAAAGTGTTACGCCCTAGGAGAGAACTTCCATTATATATGTCACAACGTCGTGGGAATGATGTGATGATATTGAGTATTGCTGTCACCTGAATACCAGCTGTTTGTAAATGTTCGAGTTGAGGTGAGGTGTATTTAAATTGTATTGTTCCCGGAAAATGATTTACTTTCCAGAAGAGCGGTACTGCTTAGCTCATTGGAAAAAAAGCTGAAGAAGAACCTCAGATTGTACATGAAATGGTATTGGTGACTTTTACGGTGTCAAAAGTGTAATTTAAAAAAAAAACTTTTTTTAATACATTAAAATAAAAAGGGTGGAAAGGTAATGGAAACTCCTAAAAGAAGTAAAAGTGAATAAGGAGCAATACGACCGGTATCCGATTTTTTCTTGACGTTTTTATGTTACTCGAAATAATATTTACCGAAAATTATCTTTCTTATTTAATTACATAACTAATACAAACTATTCAACCATCATAATTGTCTCATCACAAGATTATACTAGATAAATACTTAAATATGTAAAAATTACACTGGCGACAGACATAATAATAAAATGTATCAAATCAAAATAGTCATTAATTATCATTAGTGACACTTTTGACATGCAAAAAACAAATGTGACATGACAACAAAAAGTCGTAAGTGGTACTTCCGACAAACGACAATGACCCATATTCTGACAAAAAAGTCGTAAGTGGCACTTCCGACAAACGACAATGACCCATATCCAGACAAAAAAGTTGTATGTGGCAGTTCCGACAAACAACAGTGATACATGTCCGGACAAAAAAGTCTTATGTGGTACTTCCGACAAATTGTATGTATTAGATTCCGGTTAAAAACGTATCAACTCTCATTTCCGCTATTTCTAGTGATTTTTTTCTATATTTGTTAATACTCAATTTAAGGATACATAATAATAATAACTGACTCCAAATTTCATATCAATACTCCAAATATTGACAAAATTATGCACCAAAACTTCTTTGCCAAACTTTGATCGCCTCTCCTGTAAAGTTGCCATTTTGCAGATCCGACTCTTTTAATTGGGACCGTCGATATCAGGAGGATGGGGTTTGGTAAAGTTTGGAGTCGGTGTTTTTTTTGTTAAAAATTTACTTGTCATATCTATGTAATGAAATCGCTTCACTCAATAAATCACGTTTGTACTGAATCTGTTATCGCCTACGAACAGACAGAAGCACACGCTCCCTCTTAAGAGAGGGACTCGACCCCACAGGTACTCAAGAACACAACAGGCACGTGGCAGGTTCGCCATATCGCGCAAGTCGCGCAACTTCGCGAACAAGGCACCGGCCCGGTTCAAACAATTAAACTTTGGCTTCAATTGATACCTACTTTCCTATAGTTCACTGACACTACCCCAATTAACAGTACGATTAATCAGTAGATGAAAATGTTCTATGTAGACCCCTGGTATTGCATGCGAAATTAAATGAAATAATATTATTTGTCAAGTCTTCTTTATGTACATCGTTAAAAATATATATTACTCCGCTCAGATCGTCTTACACAAGGAGCGGTGAGGATAGAACAAGTGGACAGCGCTAAATTCCTAGGAATTACAATAGACTCTAATCTAAATTGGAAGTCTCACATGGCAGATTTAAACTGTAAAATAGCAAAAGCGGCTTATGCCTTATCTATACTCTCTGAAACATGTTCAGAGAATGTCGTTAAGAGCGCATACTATGGAAATGTATATTCACAACTCACATATGGCATCATTTATTGGGGTGATTCTGTTGATGTTCTTACTACATTCAGGTTACAAAAAAGATGCTTACGAATCATGTTTTACTTGCAGCAGCGTCACTCAGTTAGAAATCTTTTCAAGGAAAAGCAGATTTTGACATTAACTGGAATCTACATCCTCGAGCTTTGCCTCTTTGTAAAGCGTAATGGAGAGTTTTTTACAAAACTGTCCTCAATTAACGATAACTTGCGCATGCAATATAAATTTAACTATCGTACTCCAAAGGTTAATAATAAACTTATGGAGAAAAGTGCCTAAATTGCAGCAATAAAAGTTTTTAACAAGTTGCCTGTTGAAATAAAATCTGTCGAAGGTAAACAATTTAAAATCATTTAAAAAAAATGACTTATTAGTAGAGTCTTTTACTTTTATAAAGGAGTTTACCGATTATAATAATAGTGCATGTATTAATTTTGTCATTTAGTTATAGGTTACTCATAATATTATAGTATTATACGCAACTCATTAACATCTTTGTATCTAAATCTTATCTTATCTTATCTACACTCTTAACAGAATTATATAGGAACTTATTGATATCATTCAAAAGCATAACCCTGGCGAGCTTAGTAAGAGTGGGTACGGTCTAATTTGTAAATAAAAGTATGTTACCAAAGTTCCAAAAATTTCTGAGCAATCCTACGCCTTGACGTCGTGTTTACACATTTTTACCGTGTACATATTTTCGAAATTGACTGCCCACTTACGACCTGGAACAAAACACACACAAACCACCCCACTACAGAGCGGCAAGGCACGCAAGGTCAAAAGTCGAGCGTCCCAACAGAGTGGGCTCTTTATGCAAGGATAATGGCCGAAGGCCTGAAACAGAGCGGTAAGGTATGCGAGGCTAAAGGTCGAGAGTCCTAACAGAGCGGGCTTCTTATGTAAAGCAAATGGCCGAAGGCCCGAAGCTTAGTGTCAAGGCACGCGCGGCCGAAGGCTGAGCATCCCAACAGAGTAGGCTCTTTTAATAACGCCGATGCTAAGGCCCGAAGGACGAGCCAACGTGGGCATTACCTATCCACACAGTACCACCGTAATACTACCAGAGTAGGGCACAAACACGTTTCGTTTTAGCACGTAGCATGGATGCCCTACATATTTAATACCGATTCATGCAACAACAAATACTGTCATCACCACCCTAGCGTTACTCCAGAAGAGTTGAATCCTGAAGGATGCCCGTCGTCCGCTACCTAATCCCAAGAACTGGCGTACGAGTAGGCACTGGTTTTTACGCGAACGACTGCTATTTGACCTTCCAAACCAAGGGAGAAACTAGACTTTATTAAGATTAGGCTTGTCAAGTGAGTGGGAACTTGACTGCTAGATATTATGAAGCCACTCGAAGGCCGCTAATTTGGATTAGACATAGATAGCAGCCGGCATCGACGGCTTAACGTGCGTTCCAAAGAACGGGAGGGCTCAGTTAGTAACGACTAAAAGCGGTCACCCATCCAATAGCAACAACAAATACTGTGATAAGTGTTTATTCCAGATTAGTCAAGTCGGTTTTTGATGCATCTTACACTAGAAACATTTCCCACACATACATAAAGTGGGTATGTTTATACTTTTGCCCCGTGTGGTGCTGGGTTAGAATACCACCACCCCCTTTCTTCCCTTGGGTGTCGTAAGAGTCGACTACGTGAACCAGGTTGAAGTATGTTGTGAGTGATAAGCTAGCAACCTGCCAGGAAATATCACATTTTCTCCATCTATAAACCTGTAACAGCTAAAAGTGGCACCGAAATTTTATTTTCATGTGCTCTGCGTACGCCTTTTGGGAATATAGGCGTTTGATGTGTGTATGTATTTATACTTTTCATTTGTTTTTATTTTATTTTATTTCCATCTGAGCAGATCATCGTCTCCTTTATCCTGCCTAATAGATCGTCCATTTATATTACCTTCAGGCAAATCGTCTTTGAAGAATTCAAAACAAAAACACTCTTAAAATGACCTCTGCAAAGCCCTAGGGCTCCTACAAGATTATTTTAGCAAATGAGTAACAGATATGAGACAAGTAAAGTCAGTAACTGCGTAGATATAACTAGTACTTATTTTGACATTTAGCATTATAAATAAAGACGTAAGACCCACTTGAGCGGTCTACAATAACACTAAGGCATTAAATTAAGCTTACAGCAACCAAAGCCGAGATCGCCGACCCCGCGTTATTTCGTCCATTAACATAATGGAGCGCCGGCATAGAGTATAGAGCAAACAACTCAGTGTGCGCTGAATGGGGATGGATTCAATTAGAAGAAGTGCGACTGACTAAATGCTAGGCGCGTGAATAGTGCTACCACAGTATTTGAAACAAACAGAAGTGCTACCAAGCTAGACATACTCCGCATTTAGGCACTTGGGGGACCTTGGAAAGATTTTCGCATCCATTCAAACGTTTTAAAATATGTATTTTATGCACTAACATTACCTTTGACTTAGATTAATAAATCTCAAGATAAATAAAGAAAGGTTCAACAGAGCTCTTATGATTGTTCTGGAGTCACAACCGTGCATAGCCAACATGTTGTCTTAAAACATAATTTACAGACAAGTGACGCGTGTGGCGGACCCCGCTTCTAAAGTCCCTCAAATACAAAAAATATGGTTTTGTTAATGTAACTTCTTCAAAATATGATACACGTTTGAAACAACAAAGTCGAACTACTGCTATGAGTAGGGAATTGCAGCTTGGGTTTGACAAATAACCCAGTAAAAACACCTATTCGTTCATTAAGCAGACGTCAAGCTTTATGAATGGATGAAAGGCAGAACTCTATTCAAGTCTCTATTTTTTTACACGAAGAGGATTTGTTATATATTATGTATTCGAAAACCGTTCATTCATTTTGTTACTAGTCATCAAATCCTCGAAATACAATAGAAACATTGCATTGTATATAGGTTAGTAGGCAACAACAGTGCTTTTGAGCATTTCGTGCCGAACTTCGGCAATATTGCAGGATTTGCAGGTAGTGACAATGGAGAGTTAGATATGGAACAAGTTCGATAATACGGAGATTGCCGAATTGAGTCATACGAGCGAGCCACTTAGCAAAAGCAAGGCGTTGTACCAACTCCGATTTAAATTAACAAGTAGAATCTCAAAATATGAATTCAATTTCAGGGTTATTTATCTTTTGTTGGCTGCTTTGCATTATGATATTCTGCTTAATTCAAGTCACTCGGATCATAAAAGCAAGCATTTTGTTTCCCTAGTTTCAAATAATCAACATTTCGACATTTTCAAAATTTGTTGTGGATATGCTGGATATGAAACCCATACATTATTTAATTATTCCGACACTTTACCCCCGGGGTTTGTAGAGTCTATAAATAATTTAGTTAAATTCACCAAAATACAAGATTTTGTAACTTCAGGCATACCTAACAGGTTATCTACGGAATCGGCTCTCACTGTCGTAGCTTGACGGATTATTTACACTTAGAATAACTAAATAAAATCATACACTAAGACTATTTCAGCATGATACCTTCCCACAATATCTTCAAGCCGCACAAAAGATTACTGCAGACTGCGACGAACGGCCGCCGCTGCAATTAGATGTCTTCATTGAAATTCATTTCACTTTAATTTGTGTCTTTTCATTCATCTGACACAGACACGGCTGAGAGTACCGTAATATCTCTGGAAAGTACCTATTTATCTGACTTATTTGTTGGAATAACTTAACGTTGATTTATAAGCTATACAAATCTAAAAAGTTTTGTTCATAATCCAACCATAATCACAATACTTGTGCTTCGTTTAAACACCATTACATGGTTGTTTACAAGAAAGCAAGACGATGCACAGGGCCATTTCAATACACCAAAAACACGAAAATAGACCCGAGGGCAACGTCAAATAAAAAGTTTAACCCTATGAAATATTACAGTAGTTTCTGTTAGCTTTCTGCCGTACAAAGTACCTAAGTTATTTATCGTATGCTAAAAACAAAACACTTTACCACTATACTTTTATAATCTAAAATACAACAAATCATCTGATGATATGAAATATATGTGTAAAGGTTTTGTTATTTTTTAGTACAGTCGAAAATATCCGTTAGAAAATTGGATGAACCACATCTATTATGCCTTGCGTTTTTGATAACAGAGTAGAAGTCAGATATTCTGAGTGGAGTATTGTTAGAGATATTAATTAACAGGAATTATAATTCATTTTATGTATTATTTCATACAATTTTAATCTTAAGGCCTCATTCGTGTTGATCAAATCTATCTTTTATTTGCTACGATACTTTTAGAGGCGGGTCGCAGCGTCTTACGATTAAAGGCCATGACATATACCCCCGTGAATTTGGGGGAGGCCTATGTCCAGCAGTGGACGTCTTTTGGCTGATATGGTGATTAAAGGCCGATCGACGTTAATAATATTACAGGTAAACACTATCCAATACATACTCGCCAATATCTCCATACACTTAAATAATGAATATCGTTTGTGCTTACAGACGGTTTGGTGCAACCCACCCTAAATAAATCTATCATCCCGCGATCACTGGTTCTTAAAAAACTTGAAAACAAGAAACAAAAGTAAGTGAAAGTTCTCGAACCTACTTAATAAAGGACGGAAGGGAAGTAAGTTCATTAGAGAAGTGATGGCTAGACAAAACGTGTCGATGCAAGCGCATCCTGAACTAACATTCAAGCTTACAGCCAACTTGCCTTAGATAAACCAGTGTAAATCGGACCCCTGAATACATATCATTGTATCGAATCTTGAGATCAAGTTAAGTAGTAAGTTTGCGAGGTGAGTAGAGACAGGGTGTGAATAGCATGGCCTGCAGTGAGCGATTAATTAGGGCAGCGAGATCGGCCGGTGCACAAACAATGTGAAAGATGGTGACTCGTGCTGAATTTAGGTTCCTACAACATGGTGTAGATATCGGTATTGATTGTTAAATAACAAGCTATATTTAAGATATAAAGGGGAAAATCGAGATGAAACATAAGGAGGCTTAATGCTGTGATTCAAAATTTGGCTCTTACGCAAACGCTTAGCCACGTGAGCGTGTCAATGTGGAATTAAATTACATCGAATTGTCAATTCTAATTAAAAATAGACTTAGGGCAAACTTGATCTTTTCAAAGGCTCAATAACTGAAGAAGTTAAAATATATTTATTTTTATTTATTGTTTACATAATTAGTGAAATAGGGTCTTCAGAAGACAAGTATAAGTCAATAGTTGGTACTTGTTTGTAAATGTGCATTAGCTATACGTATTGTTTTACTATACATTTATGAAACTATAGGTCTATTTTCCGTTCCATAATATCTGTTCCATGTTTATGTATGACTGTTTGTTTCTTACCAATAAAAAAAATTAAATTCAGCCTTTACGATAAAATAAAAATATAGATACGAAATAATCTTCTCCAAAGCCAAATATGAAAAAAGTGGTATTCAAAACTTTGATTTTTATAAATATACCCTCATAATAAATATTTTTATTTCTATTTTTACCCACGACGGAACGGAGAAGGTATATGCGTTTAGGATGAGAGGTTGTTTGTTTGTTTGTTTGTGTGTGCACCACAATATCGCCAAAACGGCTCGACCGATTTGAATACGGTTTTCTGCAATGGGTTTGTGGTTTATTCGGGACGAACCCCCAAAAAATTTTACGACCATAACTCGCCAGGGGGCGCTGCAGTTAACATTTTCCTCTTGAAAATGCGTTTGAACGAATTTTCTCCGGAACTCTGCTTGACCAGCATAGAAGATTTCGATAGCGCTTGGTGAGGAGTACATGTAATTGAACTCTGAGGATCACGATGGAGCAGAAAAACATGATAGGGAACTGTTAAGGGGTTAGATATCTTTATGTCTGTTTTTTGGCGCTTTTGTTTATGTTTGCTTAGCAGCCGTTGTAAACGAACTTCTGAGGGTCTGATGATGGAGTAGAACAACATCACACAGAACCTTTCGAAGGCATATAGCTACTTGACCGTATTTGGGCTCATTTCATCGTGATTGCTGAGTAGCTTCTGTACATGATCTGCTGAGCGTCTGATGATGGATCAGAACAATATTGCAGGGAATCTTGATCAGGTAAATATTCAGTATACCGTGTTTTTTTATTTTTTTTTTTTTTTTTTTTATTCTAAGCCACATTACAACTATCATTACAGGTAACCAATGCGATAGTGTAGCACAATATAATATACATATTATGTTATACAATAATTGAGAATTTCCCTTAAAAACTAAATAGGTAATGGAAGTATTTCAATTAAGTTCCCGTGCAATAACATAATTCGAACATAGTAATTTTTGTGAATTCATTAAAAGAGCAACAGAAGATATCAATTTTACAATGTACTCGGTTAAGCGTGCGCAGGGCCCTTGTCCATTTTGACTCTTTTGATAGTATTTATTGAGAAGACTCTTCTCCTGAAATGCTGAAGGCCTGATGATGGAGCAAAACATCACCCTAGGGAACTTTGCGAATACACATATGTGTATTACCGTGTTGTGATTATTTTGATAGTGTTTTCTCGGTAGCTTCTGTGCACGAACTGCTGAGGGCTTCAGGTATGATGAAACAGAATAATGTAGTAAGGAACTTTGTGAAGGCTCATAGATAGAATTTCGTAATACGGCTCTTTTAAAGGTGTTTAGTGAGTAGCTTCTCTACAAGAACTGCTAAAAGTAGAATTTTTGCTCTTTATACCCGTAACGGAAGGTTACGTGTAAGCTGTATGTCCCCCAAACACATCTGCCGATTTAAATATATAATCATATTATGTTTTTGTTTTCAGTATTATTATGGGGTTAGTGATTTGTCGGCGATACATGACGTAAATATGCCACGGGGCACTAGTAAGCCATCGTGTTATGCTGTATAAAATAATTTCAGGATCAAAACGGCTTCACTAGTTTAGATGTACGGCATACTTAATTATTTCCACTTTGCCACTAGTTGAAGTTTAAAATGAATGGTCCAATTGACTAATATACCTAAAATTTCTTGTTCTTGTAAAAGAGGCATATGAGTACGAGCTTCTAGTGGATTCGCATTTATAGTGGGCTCGCATTTACTCGTTGTGAGCTTTCTGAAGGGAAAAGCTTCGGACCTTCGGCCTTCGTGTGCCTCCTCACACACCTTTGGGCCTGCGGTCCTCAGGTTCTCTTTTAGACATTTTGGGATAGAAAGTATCCATGTGGGCACGCCCGCCGGTCTTATAGCTATGGCTCGCATAGTAAGCGTGTACTGAAGGGATACTGGGACACTTTGGGCCTCGCGGTAGTCGCAGTACTTACCCTTACGTGCCTTGCTGCTCACGCGTGGGCTCGACCTTCAACCCTTTAGCTCGCCGGCTGGCGTAGAAAGCGCCCTGGTGAGACACTTCGGTCTTTCAGTCCCACTAGCTCGACGCTCCCCTTTGAACACTCAGCGATAGTGAGAATCCGCGAATCATACAACCGTTTTTGAAATCTACTTTTATCTTTATGTACTTACTTCGTATATGGTCGGGGGCTTTTAGTTGTTTTATTTTATTATTTTGCAATTAGGTAAAATCGTCGTGGGCTTTTCAAAATTTTTAATTTTATTTTATGACTATGTTCTTCATTACGTACCTGAAAACCAATATAATAAGAACACATTTTTGTTAGTACAAGATTTTATTGTCGACACAGTCACTGCTCGTTGAGAGGGTACTAATTTCAATTAAGTATTATCTTATGGTACCCTAGTATTACATTATCACGGAACTTACGCAATAATGCTAAATTTCAGCTCAATCGCTCGAGGATAACTGCTTTATGAATGAATGAATAAATGAATGAAGCTTTATTTCACAAATAATATATGGTTGTTGAAGATGTTGGTTTATTTATTTATTTACTACAGGCAACAAAAGGTCCATATTACCTTTCAGACTATAACATGCATACAATACAAAATATTCTTAAAAACTAAAACACATTATTTATGCGACGTGACAGTGTGACTCCGTTGAAGCGTCGTCATCTCCGGTCTGGGACTCGGTAGGTTGCCCCGAGACCGCAGAAACACTACTCCTTTTGGCCAGAAATCAGCACACGCGATGGTCTCCTGCAACGGCCGCAAACGCAGCTGGAACACCCTCAGCGAGTAACCAGTCTTCTGACGAACATACTCCACCAAGTCGTCATGAGGACCTGTGTGGACTTTAAAATGCAGTTGCAAGATTTGACCCGACGTACACACAAAGTTTTTACGAACATTGCAAGCTAAATAAAAGCTTGTATGTAAAAGTCTTTTCTATGACATATACAGGGTGACATCAGAGACGTAATCAGAAGCTAATTTTCAGACTCTACACATGATCGCCTTTTCAGTGCAATAGTTGTTACATCGAATAAATCATTTTTTTTTTCAGTTTTTTACTAGAACAATAATAACGCCATACTTAAATCATGGTCACCCTATCACTTTTGACACACGTTGTATGAGGGATGACAAGACGTTGTGGGGTGTAGGGTGACCAAGTTGAATGAAACATTATTTTTCTGTTAATAATTAGAGAAATAATAGTCAATATTGCAAGTAGGAACTGTGATATTATCTTTATTGAGTTTGTCTTTCAATACTTCGAGTCAAATAATTTCTGATCACGTCTCCGATGTCACCCTGTAGTGTTTCATGAACTGTACCTATTTCAGCGTTTGATACAAATTGCCATGTTTCTGTTTGTTTAGATACACGAGTAAATAGGTTTATGATTCGTTTCGTGTGTTTGCGATACTTTGTGTCTACGCCGCGAGCAACGATTTAGCTTTCCTTTGTTTGCGATAACAATAAAAACAATGCAACAGATCACGATATTGATATTGACTTCCTAATACGGATTTGTTTTTATACTATGGCGATGTCAAAAAAGGATATTAT
This sequence comes from Notocelia uddmanniana, assembly GCA_905163555.1. Taxonomy (NCBI): domain Eukaryota; kingdom Metazoa; phylum Arthropoda; class Insecta; order Lepidoptera; family Tortricidae; genus Notocelia; species Notocelia uddmanniana. The sequence goes on from LR991057.1 coordinate 9,141,171, forward strand.
TATTATAGGCTCTTTATTTCTTTGTTATATTATAAATAAATAAATAATAATATAAAAAATAGTTTAAATTAGAGTTACTAACATAATTTCTTCGTAGTTTATAAGATTAAAAGGTACAAAAAGCATGCGTTTTAACATCAAAATAATATATATATATATATTTTTTTTTTGGTATACAATATATATTACTATATACAGAGTTTCTAATTTAAATAAAACAACACAAAAATAAATGATTAAAAAATATATATATATATATATATATATATTTACATTAGTAGATTTACTTATTAAACTTAATCGGAATGTACATATGTTGCACAATGAATGTACATAAATATGAAAAGAGTGTAGAGCAGTAATTCAAATCCATTTTAAGAATTAAATTACTGTAGAGATCGCAGTGTAAAGATCTTCAGTATAATGTGTACATTTCATCCAATTAGAGTTTAAAAATATAAAATAGGAAATAAAAAAAAAAGACTAAAATTATTAAAATGGAAAATACACGATATGTTTAACATGCATTGTTTTTTTATTAACTTTTTACTTATGTATTTTCTAAGGACCTTTTCTCGACTAAACGCCTACTAAATACTCTTCCAGTTTCTCTTTTTTAGGGTTCCGTAGTCAACCAGGAACCCTTTTAGTTTTACCATGTCCGTCTGTCTGTCTGTCTCTCTGTCCGTCTGTCTGTCCTTTGCTCTGTGATTGTTGGTGCCAGAAAGCTGCAAAATGGTATGGATATATAAATCAATAAAACTGAAGAAAATCGTAAAAAAAAAATTGCGGTACCTACCTTACACGTAAAGTGAGAATGAATTTTTGCTTCAACCCTATGGTGTGGGGTGTTGTTGAATAGGTCTTTTAAAATGAATAGAGGTCTTCATCAAACATTTTTTGATAAAGTGAATATTTTCGGAAATATATACTCCAAAAGAAAAAAAAATGTGTTGATCTTAGAGCATCGGCAGTAACCTCTTGTGTTCAAAAATAAAATATCTTTACAACACACCTTGCCAAAAAGCGCGTTTTTCCGCACGCACTTTTTGGCCTAGTGGTGACGTAAAATTGTATACAAAACACGGGTCGTAAAACAGAAAGCCCTCTCTCGCTTATTTACAACCCTTGTATCGTAAATAGCTATTTTTCACTTGGGAGAAATTAGTAATGGATCTTGGCACCACGATATTATAGCGCGGCAGTGACTGCTGATATTAAGGTAGCATCTAGTTATGACTCATAATCGTTGTTGCATTTTTGGTTAAAAAGGATATTTTTGGGATTTTCTTATTTATTTTTTGTCAATTTTAAGTGTTTATTAAATAAATAGTTTTTAATATAGCTTCAGTAGAGTAAAAAAGGAAACATAAGCTGTATTTGCAAAAAAAAATTTTTCGGTTGAACCCATTTGGAAATAATTTCTGGAGAGCTCAATAGTGTACCGTTCCATTTTTTGCTCCTATTATAAGCCACACTCTGTATAAAATAGAGGAATCATGAGTTCAACACATTACAACCCACTATATCCACCACCATCATATCAGCCGAAGGACAGCAGCATCAGTGGACATTGATGGACATATGCTTCCCCCAATTTCACGTTTTGCATGCGGGTTGGCGATCGCAGTAAACCCCTATATCGACAACCTATTGATCGATTTGACTCATGTTCGAACTTAAAAAATATTTTTGTCTCATTAAGTGTGGGTTCCGCCAAACCGTCTGTGACTGTGTGTCATAGGTGCATGTAATATGCCTAATTTGAAGAATAAACTACTTTTACTTTTTTACTTTACTCTTTAACAAGTTTCTATGGGATGACAGCTGCCGGCGCCATATTTAACGTTAATTGGTCCGTAATCGTCAGTTGGTGCAACTCGCCCTAAGTTGCCTGCCAAGCATCACGTTCGTTCCGACCAACTAGGGTATACGTACGTACAGTACGATTACTTTGAGTTTAACACTGACATATGCACTTATTCCATTGCATAGTCTACTTTAACGCTTATATAATAGAGATTCTATTACAAACATACGATTTTAAGACAGTGTCTATGTAATAGTAGAACTCTATTACATTAGTGTTAAAGTAGAATATCCAATGGAATAAGCGCATTTGTCAGTATCATTTAATGTAATTTACTTATTGGCTATGGGCACGTCAGAAACGTCAAACGTCATGGATCCCGGAGCAATGTCAAACTCAGAGATGTCAAATAATGACACATGAATATTTTATTTATTTTAGTAAGCGAGAAAGACCCCTTACTGGAAATTTGACTGAAATAAATAAATAAATACAAACGAAACGAATCGTAGGAAACCAATAGGAAACGTCGAAGTAAATTTGACATATACGTCCCCGGAAATTGCACATTTCTGCCATGGTGTGCGCTGCGATCGCTTAGTTTACCCCCACCACCTACTTCGCACATAGCCAATACCACAGTTATCGTTTATTTTGTTCTGTGTATTTAGCGAATATTTATAGATGCATACAGTGTGATTATGATTACTGAAACTTTTGCAGTGATATTGCAGGGTTTATGTTGAAAGCTTGTAAATATTTTTAAGATCTATATGTACAACATAAAGCAATAAAGAAGTATGAAGTATGAAAAACTTTGTCAAGGACTGGTGATATTAATCGAATTGATATTATGCCTTAATATCAATATAATAAAGTATATATCCCACCAAAAACATTTCATGTAAAATTCTGAATCTACACGGCCTATCTCTACCGACCCTCATCATCATCATCATCATCATTCAGCCGAATGACGTCCACTGCTGGACATAGGCCTCCCCCAAAGACTTCCACAATTACCGGTCCTGCGCCACCCGCATCCAGCGGATACCCGCGACCCTTACCAGGTCATCAGTCCACCGTGTGGGGGGCCTGCCCACGCTACGCCTTCCGGTACGTGGTCGCCACTCGAGAACCTTTCCGCCCCAACGGCCATCGGTTCTGCATGCTATGTGCCCCGCCCACTGCCACTTAAGTTTAGCACGGCCTAACTCTACCGACTCTAACTTCAACAAATTCTACATATCAGCAAATATGTATGACTTCTCCGTTTCGCTACCGTCGTGGAGTTGATGTGAATATTTAGTTTCTGATCTGAAGTAAGTAACGAAACAGCCAAGCCATACATATTTACTGATATGTAGAATTTGTTGAAGTTAGGGTCGGTAGAGTTAAGCCGTGTAGATTCATAAGCTTGGCTCTACATGAGATCTGATATCTTTTTCACAGGGCAAACCTTATGTGGTCGTCTTGGCATTATTTTACATGAAATGTTTTTGGTGGGATTTCAGTTCTTTTTGTAAGTTGCTAGGCAGTCTTATTAATAGGTTTTTTAGTTACTGTCTACTTATACAGTCCCGTGTAAACCTTCATGTTCTAATTCATAAAATTGGTGAAAGTCTCATATAAACTTTCACCCCCCCCATTTTAGGGGATGAGGGGCGAAAGTTATAAGTTTATGATTTTTTTTGTTAGTTGTATACTAAACTTAGATTACATACCAAATTTCAGCTTTCTAGCACTTCAGGAAGTAGCGAAAAATTTTGATGATCGTCAGTGTCGAAATCGGTGTATTTTATATATCAATAAAATGAATGAGACTTAGTATGTATTGTTTAATTAGTCTATTATTGACAACATATCCTGAGAATTAGAACTATCTGGTACATCGGAAAACAACTTTATGAGGGTTCAAAAAAACTATGAAACACTTCGAGAAAAGGTAGGTAGTGCCCTTGCGCAAACTACAAACATACGATTTTCGAGCCCACGCAGACAGAGAGCCGGTCACCAGAGTTCTACATTCGTGTTCCAAGCTAGTCCAATGGATCGTCTAAACCATATATTTTGTATTGTTTACCGAACTACTCGTAATTGGCCACTTTGGCTTGTTCGTACTATATGACGCTGACTGTACACTCGGAGAACTTCGCTCGTCCGTTCAACAACACCGTACATAAAATTATTCTCTACTGCAACCAAGTAAATCCATGTAATTAGATGACATAAAATACAAACTTCTAACACAAACTCATGTGTTTTCGACACTAAACTAACAAAGCGCGACACAGGACGTTTCATAAGCCTCTCTCCGTAATGAAGTCATGATCCGGGTTCCCTGCCGCAGCGAAATCATCCTCAGCAGGACGACTCGTCGAGTATGCTGCGGCATATTTTCATCCTTCATCTATTGACAATCATACATTATTATAATAGTACAATAACAACAAGAAGATGCTTTTGACGTTAAATAAATAAATAAATAAATATTAGGGGACAATTGTTTTACACAAATCGAACTAGACAGTAAGCTCAATAAAAACCGGCCAAGTGCGTGTCGGGTCACGCACAGAGAAGGGTTCCGTACCGACTCCTCCTAATCTACATTTAAAACCACTATACAATACAGTAAATCAAAAAAGGTCGTATCTTTATACGGAAGTTACGGCACTTACACCCTTTTGTTTGAGCAAGACAGTTTTTCAGCAATTACTCAAAAACCGTTAAACATATCTTGTTCAAACCAAAAATCGTTGAAAGTATTTATAATTGTACATCCTTTTTTTTTCAGAATTTTAAACTTCATATTTTGGTAATTAGAAGACACACTTTTTACGACTTAAACAGCTAATATCTCACCAACGATTAACTTAAACGAAAAAGTTTTTTAAAAACCTCTATGTCATTTTTTAAGGCCTATCCATTGATACCCCACACGTCTATGTGTATTAAAAAAAAGTCTGACCCACCTGTTACGTCCATGGGGTGCCTCCCCAGTTTAATAGCTTTTTTCATAATTTCACATCATATTTCTGTAGCGGTTCATAGCATACACCTTCCTACCAAATTTCATAATTGTAGTCTCCGAGTAAATCGACTGTGACATACGGACGGACGGTCCGACAGACACGACGAATCTATAAGGGTTCCGTTTTAGCCATTGTGGCTACGGAACCCCTAAAAAGGCTTGTGTTATAGGTACTCGACGACGAGGTTGCCGATGTACTGTACCGCGTTGGGAATGTTTGCGGTGGCGCGAACAGACGACTCCTTCACTACAATTTTTAAGAAACTAAAATTTTTAAGAAAAAAAAAACCGACTTCAATGGGGGAGGCCAGTGAAAGATTATTATACTTAGATGGTGCACTCTTAGATTCCATCCAATCCAAGTATGTTTATAATGGTAGAAGACTAAGTACCCTCGATTCGTCATGGAATCATGGAAAAACCTTGCTTGCTTGACAAACAAAACGAAGAGAACAAATCGCCAAGCGTGAACTACGCGTCGTTGAAGAGTTCCGTTCTGATCATCATCAGCAGTTCCACTTCATCAAATGTAACTTTTATGAATGAAAATGCTTGATTAGTTTATGAAAATACTAAAATCACTTTTTGTGTGCCTTTCACATTTGAGGAGTTCCCTCGATTCCTAATGGATCCCATCATCAGAACTCGAGCATGACAAAAATCAATCGTGAAAATAGAACTTGCTTAACAAACACTGCTAGAAGGACAAATCGCCAAAAGTGAACTTTTCGTCGTAGAAGAGTTCTGTTCTGATCATCATCAGCAGTTGCACTTCATCAAATGTCACATTTTTGTATGATAATGCTCTATTTGTTGATAAAAACACAAAAATCACTATATGTTTGCCTTTAAGATTTGAGGAGTTCCCTCAATTCCTCATGGATCCCATCATCAAAAATCGAGCATGACAAAAATTCATCGTGAAAACAGAATTTGCTAAACAAACACAGCTAGGAGGACAAATCGCCAAACGTGAACTTCTCGGCGTTGAAGAGTTTTGTTCTGATCATCATCAGCAGTTCCACTTTATCAAATGTCACATTTTTGGATGAAAATGCTTGACTTGTTGATAAAAACACAAAAATCACTTTACGTTTGCCTTAAAGATTTTAGGAGTTCCCTCAATTCCTCATGGATTTCATCATCAGAACTGCGTTTTGATAAAAACGGGACCAACTTGGATATATATACTTACAATCAAAAAAAGAATTTTCCAAATCGGTTAAGAAATGACGGAGTTCTGGAGTAACAAACATTAAAAAAATAAAAAATAAACATACAACCGAATTGATAACCTCCTCTTTTGAAATCTTGAAGTCGGTTAAGGAGGAAAATAGCCTTATTAATAGGGAGAGTTCGAAAAAGCAGCAACAGCCTCCCAAGGGAGCTCGCATAGCGACTGGACTGTCCAGTGTCCAATCGCTAAATATTGGATGGAGGTCTCTATAGGCGGCAAGTGGTGTTGTTTACTACCTGACGGAAATTGTTAATAAAGGCTAGTAAAAGTTTACCTTAATTAGACATCTTATAATAAAAATAGTCCACACAATTCCCGTCCGCTCTCGTTTTCGATATCCTGTCATCTTTCTTAACCTCTTGAATGCTATAGAGAGAGTACAATAATAGTTAGTCTCGATTATAAGTCCACTGTTGTTCTCCCTCTCTCTCATTTTTTCACTAGCACCATCAAGACCCATGACGATATCTTTGCGTCATGCCTCTACGTGCGATTTTCGTCACAAGGTGGAAATTTTTTGCACACATAGCCTTTGTAAGCCTCGATGATTTGATATTAAATGGGGTCTCGAAACGCCATTAACGATTTTAAACGGGATGGACAAAACAGAGATTTACGGGGACGAAAAATCGATCTCTAGCTTCGTGGAAATGATTTTTTTCTGTGTTTTAAGCCAAATACCTGATTACCGTTAAGTTAATCACCAGTATACCTGCACTGCTTTGATGTCTGTAAGCCACCGTCATAACTGATTTGAAACTAAGCAACGCTACGTGTGCTTAGCCGTCGAGCATTTTTCCGCCTTCCGTATAGTGAAAATCGCTGAGGTACCTCTCACTAACTAGGTAACTATGTCAAACTTGAATAGATTCCATTAATATATACTCAATTCAACTTTTTTGGCTTAGTATAGAGACTAATCGATTTTCATACGCTGTACGTTGTATATAGTTTATGGTATCATGACGGTTTGCTTGGCAATAAATATTAAAAACCATCCCTAACGTGTTCCTAATCTTTGTCTCAGAAATAGGGCTATAGTATAAATATTTTTCTGCTTGAATAGTTGGTTCTTTGTCTCGGCGCACTGGACGGCGGCATCATCTCACTGCAGTTTCATTTTCTTTTCATCTGCGTCTTCCCCCTCGGCTACCCGTGGGAGTCGCGCCGCTCTTACTCATCTCAATAAGCACGCTTCAAGTACTGGTTGCATAATGAAGTGCTTACAGTATCGTCGCTGCGATTATGGGGGTTCGCATTGTTGGTGAGAATTTGAAGTTTATTTTTGTACGTTGCTAGCGATCCCAATCAGATTTTTAATACGTCTCGCGCACTTTACGAGCGCGTAAAGCGTGTTGAAATGAAATTGCAGTGTTAAGACGTGAATCTTTTTGAGGCACTCGCTTGATTGAACCTAATAATAATAAATTAAATAATTAATTCGTAGATCGATTTGCAACCTAAATGTCGCAATATGTATAATCACATTGCGACATATAAATGTAATTGATCATTTCAGTAATGAGTACTTTCTTTTTACTACTCATTTTAAAACTTTCACGCAATCCATACTAATATTATAAATGCGAAAGTCACCCGTCTGTCTGTCTGTCTGTTACCTCTTTACGCTTAAACCGCTAAACCGATTTAGATGAAATTTGGTACAGAGATAGTTTGACTCCCGGGAAAGGACATAGGACAGTTTTTATTCCGGAAATCGTTCCTTGGGGGGTGAAAACGGGATAAAAGTTTATTTGGGCGCCTACAACAATAAAATAGCAATTATTTCTATAATATCGTTTGCTACGAGTGTAAACCCGCTAAATCTATCGTTTTACCCACCATTATGTAGCACAAAAAGATGCATCGTCTGAGAAAAACAACTACTGCCTACTATTGTAACAAACCTAAATCACATGATGAATAAAATAGTCAACTCCACGGGTTTAAAAATTATCGGCTAACTTCAATATACCCGCCATTTTCGTAAGAATTTTGATCGCCTAGATGTCTGTTCTCGCAAAAGATAACTTTGTTTTGTGTTTTTGATGTAAACGAAGATGTGTAACATGGCAAAGGTACGTACTATTATTGTTTTTTATTAATGTTCCGTGACTTTTGAGCTGTAAATCCAATACAATTACTGTATGTATGTATGTAAATACTTTATTGTACACAAAACACAGGTAGAAATACAGACAAATTCGGTTATATCGGTACAAAGGCGAACTTATCCCTTTAAGGGATCTCTTCCAGTTAACCTTTGAGCAATTGAGTGACACAGGAACCAAACGATAGACAAACTAACACGTGTACAAAAACGTATTTATATATATAGCTATTGCCTATATACTACAAAATAATACTATATATACATATACTACCGACTAATAAAAATAATAAATATATACATAGTACATAAATATAAATATATAATCAGTATCAAACCAAATCACAAGTCATTGGAGAGCCAGAACTTTTTCAACTTATCCTTGTGTGATGCCACAGACTGGGACTGTCTAAACGGCAACGGTAATCCGTTCCACAACTTAACCGCTCGCACCGTGAAAGACCTTGAATAAGTACGCGTCTTATTAGACGGCATTGCAAGAGTGAGGTTAGCACTCGACCTTAAGCGGTGACCGCTGCCGTCAGCCATATATGCAAATCTCTCAGTCAAGTAAGGCGGGGAAGTAGGATTGTACAGTACGTTAAAAAGCAACGACAGGATGTGCACATCTCTACGCCGACGGATCGGCAGCCAGCCGAGCTGAGAACGGAATTCTGAGATGTGGTCGTATTTGCACAGGCCAAATATATACCTAACACAAACATTTTGTAGTCGCTCAAGCTTACTAAGCAGTTCCTCTTTGACATCTAAGAAAGCAATGTCACCATAATCCAAGAGAGGAAGCAATAAAGATTGGGCAAGAGTCACCTTTGTTTGAAAGGGAAGAAAATTTTGCAGTCGCCTTAGGGAGTGGAGGGAGGCAAACATTTTCTTGCTAATTTCGGCGACGTGGGGAGACCAGGAAAGCGTCTGATCCATGGTAATACCCAGATTCCTCACGGTGCTGGTAAAAGGGATACTAGTTTCACCAAAAACCACATCCGGGCACACCATTTCCGAGAGATTACTTATATAGTAAGGACTACCAATGACAATTGCTTGCGATTTCTTAGCATTAACTTTTAAACCGAAATTACGCGCCCAACAACGAATAGATTCTAAATCAGTATTAATTTTATTGACTAGTGACGGAAATTCATCAATACCAGCCGCTGCATAGATCTGCAGGTCATCCGCATAAAGGTGATAGGATGAGCTAAGGGACTCGGTGATGCTATTTATGAAGATCGAGAATAGAAGCGGAGAAAGCACCCCTCCTTGAGGGACACCAGCGGAGAGTTCGCACCACTCGGACACCTTGTCATCAACCCAAACACGCTGGCGTCTACCAAAGAGGTAGTTACGAAACCACGATAGACAGTTTTGTGATACATTGAGCCTTTGGAGGATGCCAAGAAGTATATCAAAGTCCACTGTATTAAACGCGCTACTGAAGTCAAGAAGAACTAAGATTGTGAGCTTTTTACACTCAATATTAAGGCGAATGTCATCGGTGACCTTTACCAAAGCAGTGACAGTGCTATGCCCGGGGCGGAATCCAGATTGGTAGGGGTTGAGCAAGGAATGTCTATTAAGGTGGGAAAGGAGACGACGATTCACATAATGCTCAATAATTTTAGATAAAATTGGTAGGATGGATATGGGACGATATTCAGAAAAATTTACAGGATTGTTTGTTTTGGGGAGAGGTATTACATGGGCATTCTTCCAAGAAGAGGGAAAAACGCCCAAGGACAGGGAAAAGTTAATGATATCGGAGAGGATGGGAGCAATGAAATCCGCCACGAGCATAAGCATGTCCACGCTGAGGTTATCTTCACCGACAGCCTTCGTCCCAATAGACTTGAGGATAGCAAGTGTCTCTTGCGGCGAAATGTCACCGAAATCAAATGGAGGAATGTCGGGGCGTGTGGAATTGGCAAGAGAAGATAAGGTTAATTGTTTAATGGAAGGGTTAAGAGTAACCGGGGAGGCACTGAAATAGTTATTGAGAGCATCTAAGTCAAGGACACTAGAAGGATTTAGTTGATTTTTGCCCACGCCAAGTGACTTTAAGAATTTCCACAACTTTGCTGGAGGGCACTCCTCTATAGATTTGTGGATATAGCGACGTCTAGCATTCCTACAGATCTTATTGCAGCGACTACGTAAAGAAATGTATTTCTGGTGGTTTATATCCGTGGGATCACGACGGAAACCAACGCGGGCCCTATCACGTTTTGCCATAAGCGCCTTAATATCTGGCGTGAGCCACGGGGCAGGATAGTGCTTAACACGCGTCGGTTTTAACGGAGCATGCTTATTAAAAATCGCAAGCAATATGTCATTGAAAGCCCCTACTTTCTGGTCTATATCAACAAGGCGCTCAACACTTAGCCAATCAACACAAGAGATGTCCGCGTGAAGTGCTTGCAGATCTATGTCTCTCAGATTCCTACGCATGATAATTTTGTGTTTATTCTTCGGAGGACGGATATTGAATGATGCGTAGACTAGGTCATGGTTTGAAAAACCAGCAGCGTTAAACTGACCATGGAATGAGACTAAGTCTGGTGACGAGGTTAAAATTATATCTAAAAGGGAAGGGGGACCGTTATGCGGAAAATGAGTGGCATTAAGAGGTAGAATACTTAGATTCAGAGAAGTTGCAAGAGTTTGGAGCTTGGAAGTTCGATGGTCGTTTCTGAGCAAGCAGGTGTTAAAGTCGCCCATTATTATGCTGTGGTCAAACTGTGGGGTCAAGTCAACTAGAGTACTATGAAGGGTATCAAAATAATTAATATTAGAGGACGGGCTATAAAAAACGCCTAGAAGAATTTTGGTATGGTGCAGAGTGACATGAAGGAAAAGATACTCAGGAGAGTTCGAGTAGACTGTAGGTGATTGAGCGACCACCTGGCAGGCAAGGTTACTTTTAATATAGATGGCAACACCGCCTCCACGAATGGTTCTCGATCCGCCATTGCTAGTGCCAGTCCTGTCGTTGCGAATTAAACAATACCCTGGTAAAGGATAAAGAGTGGATGGGAGAGATGGTTTAAGCCAAGACTCGGAAATCAGAATTGCGTGTATGTTATTGGCGGAACAAAAAGTGTTCAGAAGTTCAGGATAGTGCGCCGGTATACTCTGTGCGTTAATGTGAACGACGTTAAATTTTTTAACCGCTGAATTGAAAGTTGTATGCAACCTGTCGCTCAGGTCAGGCATATCTGAAGCATCACTCAAGGACTCATAAAAACTTGACGAAGAGAGTGAAAATAATTCGCTGTCGATACTGGCATTAAAAACATCAGACATGTGAATTATTATCGGATACTGAATATATAGATAAGAAATATATAAATATTAAATAAATAATTTGAAACTATTACTAAATTAAAAACTAACAATGAAGCACCTCAATTGCTCGCCAGCAGCTGGGATATACACAGAAAGAGAATGACAAAAGAAAAAAAAAAGAATGTAGGCACAATATTTAACATGATGGAGACAACATAAAATAGAATAATAAACCAAAAAGCAAGATAAGTAGAAAAATACGCTCCACAGAGCAGAAACAAAACGCCACGTCAAAATGTGACAGTGACAACAATTAACGTCAGTTTTACCGAGTACCGCTATTATTTACATAGTTATTTAAACAGAAAACAATAAGAAAAGTGAGACAATACACCGTATAACATAAGCACAACTGATTAAAACAAAACACACAGCCACATTTACTGCTTCGCGAACCGACCGTTGCCTGAGCGAACAGGCTTAGGCCGAGTTGCCTGCGCAGACGGCGGCGCGACGTTAGGTCTTGCCGCCGGCGCCGCTGACCTTGTCCTCGCCTCATCCGCTCCGACGTCCTCCGCAGCAGCCTTCGGCGCGGGCAGCCCACGCAGCTCAGCAAGCGTCGTCACCTTCCGGCGCACTCCGTCGTGACACTGCACTACAATGCGGCCGTCGCTGGTCCAGCTGCCCTTAACACCGTACTCCTTGCGGGCCTCCAGGAACACAGCATGCCGGGTGCTAGTGAGAAACTCGGAGACGGTTTTCCCCGAGCTTTTGAGCAGCCTCTTTGCAGTCCACACTGCATCCCGGGTCCTCTGGCAGGCGAACTTCAGAAGGATAGGTCGTGGCTTGGATTCCGCATGTGCCCTGCCAAGACGGTGACAGGCCAGGAAGGATTGCACTGACACATCATCCATCTTCAGGCCCTGTTGGAGTAAGTCAACGGCCACGGCTGAAGTCTCTTCATTGATGGTTTCCGGAATGCCATGAAGCAACAAGATATTACCTCGGGATCGGGTCTCCATCTCCTCAAGGGTTCTATGCACCAAACCCATCTGCACCTGAAGGCTCTCCACAGCATTCCAGATGAAGTTTTTGAATTCAGTGTACTCGCCTGGTACAGAGCTGGTCCCCTGGGTGGCTATAGAGCTCTCAAATGTAGCCATTCTTGAAGAGAACATGTCCTTCATATCAGCAATGCTCTTCTGTAGCTGCGCTAAGTGGTCCATTTCTGTGGAGAATCTTATGTTCTTGCGACCTTTGGACTCTATGTGGTTGTGCCAAATAAATTGTAAAAAAGTGGTGATAACAGCTGGTGGTGGCAATGAGGTATTGAATATCACATGTAAGTGAAAATTATCTTTTAATTTTTAAATATACTAATAAATAACATTAAATTATAGCTCTACCAATATTTGACGTGTGATTTGTTTGCCTACCCACCGCAAAAAAAAAAAAATTACTGTTTTGGGGTTAGCTTAACCTCTTATCAAAATTAATGGGAGTTTTTATTCTTAGGGTCGCGATAAACGTACTTAGCAGGTATTTTTCATATTCTCAAAAGAACTAAAGAACTTTGTTACAGTGTGTCAAGACGGGAGTCTTGACCAGTGTGTGTTGCCAGTGATGACATAATGGACCCTGAAACGTGGTCGCTTACTATGGGCCTCATAAGAGGGCTTAAAGTCACCAAAAGAGCAAGGGAGAAGGCTATGCTGGGAGTAAGCGTGATAGCATGAGAAATGAGGCCATCCGGAGTAGAACCCAATTATCTGACATAGCCTTCCGAATCGCTAAACTTAAGTGGCAGTGGGCGGGGCACATTGCACGTAGAAACGATGGCCGTTATGGCGGAAAGGTTCCCGAGTGGCGACCGCTTACCGGAAAGCGCAGCGTGGGTAGGCCCCACACAAGATGGACTGATGACCTGGTGAGAGTCGCTGTAGTTTGCTGAATGCGGGCGGCTTAGGACCGGGCATTGTGGCACTCTTTGGGGGAGGCCTACTTCCAGCAGTGGATGTCCTTCGGCTGATATGATGATGATGAATATTTTCGCACAACACCCATATATATTTATTTATTAGTTTCCGAAAATTTCATTTAGTTTCTTTCTAGAAGTTTCTTCGTATATTAAATACCTTTCGATTTGCATTATATATATATGTAAATATCATAGTTTTTATTTGTAGATAATTATATTTAAGCACTGTCATATAACTAATTGTAATTTGGTATCACATCATCCTCCTAGCGTTTAGCGTTATTCCCAGTACAGTTGCATCCTGAAGGATGCCCGGGGTACGCTACCTAATCGCAAGAATTGGCTATGTGGTATCACATAATAAAATAAATTATATCTCAGGGATATAGGCACTTATTTTTCTTGACAAACTGCTAAAACCATTATATAAAACGTTATTTGATTGCAAAATACAGTTAAGTTACAAAAGACATCGTAAAAAATAGCAAATCAAAACGCTGTCTTTATTTTGGAATTAGGGGAAAAATAACCCAATGGTATTTTTCCCGTTTTTCGGTTTTAATATTTTAATTTCAATCTTTTTTGTTTCACCTGTATACTACCATAATATGACGTTAGCAGGTCTTACACTATTAGCCGGCGATATAACGAGTTGCACGCGGACGAAGTCGCGGGAAAAGAGCTAGTAGTATGTATAAACCCTTATTTTTTTCTTTTGAACTGAGCGCTTAAATTGTGGTTTATTGATTCAAGGAACTTTGAGCATTTTTCGTTACTTTTAAATTTTAGTTTTTTTTCACTGGTTTTTTTTTATTTACCTGTCAGTGATTGTTACATCTAGCATAAAACTGTTATTGCAAGCTATAAAAAAATAAAAAAATATATAAAATAAAATCGGGATGCAAAATGTATATCTCATTAATCCCTTGTAAGTAGCTAATAATAGTGTAGGAAATGTTCGAGATAGCAACTTACACAACTGTAAGCTCGGGAAATAAAATCAGCATATCTATACCGCTTATGCACTACTCTAATTAAGAAACGATGCCGGCAGTCCGAACAAAATCATGATTTGAATTAGACCACTGAAACCTACAGGTTATTTCATACTCGTTCGTTTAACCATTAGAGCAAAGATGTCAAGCGAATAATTACATCCTTATCAAGAGCACGCCCTGTATAAACAATAAAATTCCCAGCAACGTTACTCTTAAATTAAATTTTAAACGTGGAGTTTCTTTGAAATTGAAATCCTGTCTCACGTCGTGTCAGGGCGAAAGCGAACGAGTAAGTGAATTGAAATTGAATGTGTTTACTTCTGTGGTAAACGAAATAGTACCTTAAGTTTATACGACGCCTGGTTATTGCGAAGTTACGTTCCCGACAACACTTTATGGGTGAGTTGTCCACCTGGCCTGTACCTGATAAGGGAATCAAGCATCCTTACTGTAACATTACAAATATGCTAGGTATTAAAGTAACTACTTATTTTATACTACATCAGTGGCAAACAAGCGTACGGCCCGCCTGATGGTAAGCGATCACCGCACTATAGGGTGAGTCGTCCATATGGACGACTGCAACTTCAGGGGTGTCACATGCACATTGCCGACCCTATAATTTCTATACTCCTTTCTTGAAGAATCCTATACTGTGACCGTGAACTCAGAATCTTGAAATTTGGTACGAAGCAACGACTTGTAGCACAGATAAAGGAAAAATTGCGAAAATCATATTTTTTTAGTTACATCATATAATAAAAATATTTCTTACGGAACCCTCGGTGCGCGAGTCTGACTCACACTTGGCCAGTTTTTCTTTTTTCCCTCTACCCAAAGGTTGTCTGAAAGAGATAACTCTTTAGGGATAAGGCCGCCTGTTGTCTACGTCTACCTACTTACATATTGCTGTTTTCTTTCTGTTTGTAACTAATGTGTGAGCTGGGCAATAGAGTATTTGTATTGTAATGTTCTTGGTCGCTTCACTAAATTTCATAAAATTAGAGATATCATGAATTTTCAAAGTGCAAACCTGAATAACGTCCCTCCGTCCGTTGCACTGAGTTGACGAACATATCAACGACAACCGCTGCATGTTATCCCTCGACACGACAGTCGCTTCGCTCGAGTACTTTAATTACCGCCTCAGGATGAAATTGAAACCTATCCCTTGTTTAATCCATTCTGTTTGTTGTTTGCTGCTCACGATGCCTGCAGGGATAATAACTATTTATACAAATCGTAATTTAAACAAGGAGGCTATTAAACACAACGTGATTAATTGAAATCGGTTTGGAATTTGTCGTGCACATTTATTGTGATCTGTTACCGCTGCACGGGTAAAACGAAACGAGAAGGAGTTCAAACTGATTGTAAAACAATACCTTTACCTTAATATTTCTAGTATGTTTTGATTTAATAGTCCTATTTTTGTCGATCTTCCCTGTAATTTAACAGCTGTAATACAATTTTCTTCAAAACAGGTGTTATTATGTCTGCCCTTGTCACAAAACAACCAACATAACTATCAGCGTATACTAGTATTACTAGTATATTAAGTTTTTTTTAATACCACGTCGATGGCAAACAGGCGTACGGCCCGCCTGATTAGCGGTCTCCGCAACCTATGGACGCCAGCAACTCCATGCGCGTTACCGACCTTTCAAATATGTATACACTCCTTTTTTGAAGAACCCCATACTGTGTCTCTCGGGAACACCTTGGCAGGGAGCTCATTCCACGTCGGAACGTCCGAGGGAGGAAATTCCTCTGAAACCGTACTGTACGCGACCATTTCGCTGCTAAGGACAGATACAGATACAGGTCTATTTACAGAATATCTGAGGAAATGTGAATTATGTTGTAAATACTTATGCTATAGGTATAGTTTCGCAAATGATAAATAAGAGAATCTGTGTATTTACATACAAATGTTGCAATTTTTTCTTTTTTACTGATTCGTTTGTTTGAGTTGTGCAATAAAGATCATTCGTATTGTAAATACCTACGGTACGAGTCCCTTTAACTCGTATTTTAATGAGATTTTGGTTGTCACAAAAACACCCACATAACGGGAAAAGTTCTGAATTGAATTTTAACTAACAATTTCGTTCACAAAGACTCTCTTTTGTGTACCTAGTGGTGCCGCTGTCATGACCATTCCAACTTCTAAAGCGAACATTTTGCAATTAGTTCCAAGTAACTGCATAATTAACTGAAATAATTATCCCAGCCAGAGTGTCGTTTCTCTTAAGTTTAACATTCAAACATCTAAAAATTTTATGTAAATAGAACTTTTGATAGTAATTATTCCTGAGTATTTCATTATTCAATGTAATCAAGCATTTAAAATTTATAATTTTCGTATAAATATAATTTATAAACGAACGTATTGACGCTTTTTCAGAGTTTACATAATATTTATAACTTAGTTTCATAAGAAATCATACCAATATTAGATAAATATACTCGCTCCAGTAAATTAGGTACCTTAGATTATCTACCTTCATATACAACTTCCAAAAGTAACAATGTATACGGTAAGAGAGTAACTGAGTTTCTACTCCCATATATATTAAATACCTTGCCTAAAAACTTACTGTGTGATCTAATCAAAATTGTTGAAAACCACGGCAAATGAATGCCAATACTAAAAAAAAAATACACAAGCTTGAAACCCTAGGAATTAGAGGCACTCAGCTCAAATTATTCACAGATTATCTAGACGGCCGAACGCAGTGCACAAAAATAAATAATCATCAGTTCTGATCTAAAAAATGCCTGTTTTGGGGTCCCACGAGGAAGCATATTAGGCCCAACTCTCTTTTTAATTTATATTAATGACCTTTGTAATCTGAAAATCGACAGTGGCCGAATAATTTCCTACGCTGATGACACTGTCCTACTTTTCTCTGCAAAATCGACAGACGAAGTTTACAAATATGCTCAACAAGGCTTTAACCTTGTAAATCAGTGGCTTCAGCTTCACCAACTGACCCTTAACCCAGATAAAACTAATTACATAAAATTTTTCATGCGCAAATCAAATTTACCGCCAGACAATCAAAACATTTGTGTTATTATTACAATTGTGTATGCACACAATTGTAATAATAACACAAATATACAATGCACTTGTCCAATTATATCTATAACAAATCAAATTAAGTACTTAGGAACTATAATTGATGAATCGCTCTCTTTTAAATATCATGTCGAGGCTTTGTGCAGTAAAGTGCGTAAGTTAATATATGTATTCAAAAACCTACGTTCTTTTGCGGATTCAATGCTAATCAAACAAGTTTACTTTGCCTTATGCCAGTCGGTATTAAATTACTGCATTTATTCATGGGGTGGTCCGGCCAAAACAACACTTATCAAACTAGAAAGAGCACAAAGAGCGATTTTGAAAGTCTCTTATTTCCTACCTTTCCTCTACCCCACTGACCACCTTTAAAAAGTATGTGAAGTCCTTACGGTACGGCAGTTATTTATAATGAGTACAGTTTTAAAACAGCACGCCGCAATACCTTACAGCACAGATTATACTAACAAACAACGTAAAGATATTGTTTGCCCCCAATATGGAGAGAAAAAACACGCTTTCTCCTCAAGATTTTTTGTTTTTTTGGGCCCTTTTCTTTATAACAGGCAAATTGTAAGAAAAGGCTTCGAGATGCCCTATTAAAAATGACGTTTGATGATACAGAGAAGCTATTGACTGTATTAAATTGATGTTATATAATTGTATTTTTTTACTGTTTTATTAGTCTCTTAATTTTACATAGTTTTTTAATAAATACTGTAATTGTACTAGTTACCAAGAAATAATTTATTTGTTATATTTAGATGAATATTAATAGACATATATCGCTACCTTTTTGCCTGAACCACAGGGAATCCTTAGCTCAGGCTCCTTTTTATACCTAACTAACTGTAAATTTTAGTCTATAGTTATAACATTTGTACAAAAGTTATTCAATAAATTTATTTGTATTTATTGTTGTATTTGTAATGTATAAAACTGATACATAGATGAGATGTTTATACATTAATTTAAGTGTACTGAAAATCAAAACCAAGCGTGTAATAATAGTATTAAGTTAACGCGGATCGGACAGCGCGATCTCGCCAACTATTACATAAACCCTAGAGGTTTTCAATAGTGGCATGCTTGTCAAAAATTTTGCGTTTATATCTAAAGTGAATAAATAAATTAAAAAAAAGGTATGATTTTAAGAAAGTCACATATTATCCAAAAAAAGTTATTTTTTCTTTCTGTCTTATTAATATAGTAGTGGCAAAGTAGCCAGATTCGATTACACATCGATTAAGTTATTCTACAAAAATATATTTGATAATAATTATACCCGAAAGAGTTAATACGTGTGTAAGTATTTTCCAACATTCAGGATCCATTATGTTCAAGTATAAGTATGAGTACTCAGAAGCTGCTTTCTGCTATCGGCTACTCAGCGCTCCGTCTATTGTCATTTTACTATTTTATACATTTACCACTTGAGTGCTATTTTCCAGCTCCATAACTCTTTCACTGTAAGACTTTTCCATTCGAGTAGCAATTTCGATCAAAATAGCGATCGAAAACATACTCGTATTTCTAATCATAGACCCTGATAATCTGCATTGTTCGCTCGATCCGCAGTGGAAAGATCAACAAAGCGCGCCAATCAGGCAGTGGCCGGGGTACGGACAAAGGTTTTAATCAGAGTCGAGTTTAGAGCAAGAATCTCCGCAAGTGTGACCATGGCTAGCACTTTTAGTGATTAGAGTAACCGACGAATTGCTGATTAGTTCTGATGAAGTTTCAGAACCCACATTACGTCCACTTCACACATTAGGTTAGCACAATTTCTACGGAATTGATAAACATAAATTTGAAACAACCTGGGATTTACTGATGGCCTAGGAATGCAAGGTAATAGCTAATTTTTAGTTTAATTGCAATAGAAATAATAAATTAAATTATTAATTTACTTAGTGTAGTTCAATTATCGAGAACATGGAATTGCATTTGTAGTGGTTGTACCGTTTGCAACAAAAGGAGAATAATTTTCTCTTAATTTAATAAAATTACATAACCTTGGGGTGGTGGTAGTCCTCTGTTTTTTGCTTTTAGTCGCTATCATGTTCTTCATCTGAGCTGACACAAGTATTGATAATAAGATTGTTTGAAATTCGATCCATTTCCTCTTCCTGACATCGATATTTATTTTCTTCACTTTCGACATGGCGACAAATATTTTGCCAGTCTTCAGCAGTAATAGTATTCATTCGTTCAGTTGCTAAACTCATAATGCCTTGCATGTTTAATGAAAAGTTTCTTTTCGCTACATTTCCTTTTACCATGGACCAAATATTTTCGATCGGATTGAATGTCGGGTGATATGGTGGCAATCGTAAAACGGAGTGGCCATGTTCTTTTAAAATTACTTTTATGTGGTACTCACGAAACCGCTCTTTATTTTGTTTAATTAAATCATACAAACTGGTTTTGTACATCAACAGGCTATACGAAATGTTGTGTTCTGTCAACCAATCCATCATTTCTGATTTATGAGTATTTGACGTTGGAGCACGATTCAAAAGTTTGTTGTGATAGGACGCATTATCTACGATAATTACGCCTTTCGGTTTAAGGTTCGGTATTAATTTTTCTTTTAACCATTTTTTGTAGTTGACAAAGTTCATCTGGTCATGGTAATCTCCCGTTTTTTGTTTGCGTTAAACATTAACAAAGCGTTGGGAATAAAACCATCTTTTCCTCCTGCGTGCACTATTATTAACCGCTGGCCTGTACTGATTTGTTTTTTTACACCAAATTCTGTTTCATCGGTCCAAGCCTCTCCGGACACATATGAAGTGTGGATGTAGGTTTCATCAGTATAAACTAGTGGTATATCTTTAGACCGATATTCCGCAATTTTGGTAAGGTAATTTATTCTTAGCAGTCGTATGTTGTGTCTTTCCATTAATATTTTTCGGTTATCCTCGGTCTTTTTCCATTTAAATCCTAATTTTTGTATTTGTTTTCGTAAGGTGGAAATGCCTTTGCAATCTATATCGGATTTTAACACAGTGGAGTGCCTTTAAGGTTGGAAATTGCTTATGGGACAGATGAAAATTGTATATAGTTTTCCAGATGACTTCCTGATCAAAATCGTCTACTGCTGATGACGGAGAAGTACGTAACTTTTTATTTCTCCGGGAGGTGAATTTCTTTGTTGTTGCGAATTTCTCACTATTGCTCTCAGACACAATGTTATAAACAGTAGAGAGACAAACACCTGTAGCTTTTTCAACTAACTGGGCAGCGGTGTAAGGAGAATTTAAATTTTCTTCAGTTCAAGTTCAAAATATTTATAACAGTTAAAAATAATTGGCTTACTTCGACTCTCAATCGGACCAAATTACTCACTGCCATATTTTTTGAAAATTGTGTATCTTACACTTAGGCATACGGGCTGACACACAATTATTATGATAATTGTGAAAATACAATAAAATCAGACGTAAAATATATGCACAACGTAAATAATATTCACAATTTGCCACTGACTTTATTTTGGTATTTACTTCTTCAATAACAAACCTCTTTTTATGCTGATAGTACGAGAAAATAGAAGATTCAAATATAGAATGCCTGTAAACATACAATACTACTACATATGCAATTCCATGCTCTCGTTAATTTATCTATACCTCACACATTTACACGGCATCTTCGTGCGATTTGAAAAGAGAGCCCATCAGATATTACGATTTGAACGTTACATCTCTATACGTCGCTGTCCAAAATAAAACCCAATATTACTTTCCTAACTTTGATCGACAACTGAAGCGTTGTCAGGTCAATGTCAATCATCAATTCAATATGCAAATGGTTCTATTTTTGTATCATGACGTATGAGACACAAATCACAATCTTTTCGTCGTGGGTGTCAATCTCATCTCCCCATGTATATTTCTTATTTGTTCCAGTCGACTAGTGATCGCGCATTGGCAACCCATAGGATTAAAGTTCTAATGTCGTATGAGTTTCATAGCTTGTAAGGGTTGTTCTCGTTTGAACAGCATCGGAGCTTGGCACGTCTGCCGCAGGTGTCATTCAGCGCTGGGCGGCGCGCGCGGCCGGTCTTGCGCCTCGCGCTACTTTTCGCGATGGGATCCCCAGTGCGATTCTACTTACTTCTTACGTAGTTGTGTGATGGTTGTGCTTTCGGACTTGTATATGGGATTTTTTCCAATTAATGTAAGTATTTTAAAATGAATAACGGTTAAAATCTGGTGAAGTTACACTCTCAGCCAACTTTCTCGCCCACAGAAAGTTTTAGTAACTTACAAACGATGTTTACAATGCATTTTATATCGATCGAAGGTGTCAATAAAATTTAACGATTGAAGATATTTTGCTACACTCGTATAACATATGAAATATCGTAGTAAATAATAGTTGAAGCTACGATAAGCCCCGGTTAGAGTTTTCTGCGATAATATAACTAGTAAACTACTCAATATGCATGAATCCTTGTTTATAACCAATGTACTGGTAAACTTCGTTGAAATTATTTTAACGGGTTATTATCTTAGGCTAGATTAGGCAGTTTTCTAAGAATCGTAACCAACCTAATCAACCTAAAAACCAGGCTTATAACTAATTTTAGCAATTGCTAGTCTGCATTATGAAGCCGTTATTATTTGAGAGATTACCTTTGGAAAATGAATTAACTTCGGAATGCCGAGCAAAATCTTGGTTGTGTTATTACGGCGACCCAATCAAGACCATCTGGATTTTCAGGTAGGAGTTATTAGTTATTAAGGTATCAAGTAGAAGATCAAACCTGTTTCATTTTAATGATTTTACCCTATGTAAAGTTTATTATTTTACAAACAATATATATCACTAAGAATATTAATTTGACTAATCGAAAATTAATAAATCACTTTTTTAGAATATTTGAAGTACACGGGTAGTTTATAAGTCAGCGTACCGCTAGCCTGTCTGAAAACAAAAGATCGGGCGAAAAGGACCTCTTTGTAGTCTATATTTTTTATCGATAATAATACTTTAATTTTCTTTAAGGTAATAAAATTATAATTGCTTGAGTGAAACGAACGTCTCCGCTCCAACTTCATCAAAAGTGATTTCGTATGTCCGTATTTTTTCCTCTACAGGTCGCATTTCTCAACCGACTCTCGAAAAATTTTGTGAGCGGGCTTTGATATTTATGTACATTCTGTTTTTGGAATCAGTTTTTAGAAATATTCAAAAACAGTTTTATTTTCAATGATTTTGTATATTTCTGAGGTCGGGTTTGTTCTTCTCTGCGGGTCGCTTTTCTCAATCGATTCTCGCGTTTTGAGCGAGTTCCATGTTTCTATTTTTTTTTTTGTGTCTAGTCAGTTTATAAAGCTTTACAAAAATATTTTTTTCAATGGTTTGTTCTGTTCTACATGTCGCATTTCTCAACCGCGTCTCGTGAAATTTTAGGAGCAGGTTCGACAATTATATCAATTTGTTTGCTGAATCAGTTTTTGGAAATTCTGAATTAAAAAAAAAGTTTTGTGGAGTTCAACAGCTCACGGAGCCATAATACTTACTTAATAGGTGTACTCCATTCCATTCTATAGGCACCGAGTTCAGTTCCATTGCAGAACTGAGATATTCATATTTTAGTCAAAGTGAATATGATGCTAATTTAAAAGTGTATTTACTAATTCTCAGCTTTGTTGTTCTTAGGACCATTTTGACACAATTAATTTTTTTGACAGAGTCAATACGAACTAATACTAGATTTAAAAATATATTTAATGACCTAACTTTATGCTCTGTTCGTTTTAGTCCATTTTGACACTTATCAGTCTTGCCAAAGTTTCATTTCAAACAAAGCAGAAATATCGCAATGATGTTTTCAATAATACGCTAATCAACTGACAGTGACAGGTAAATTAATAAAAGATATTGCGCTAATCTTATAGCCAGCTTCACACATGATCTGCAATGATTGCAGCTCTTTCATGGATATATAAATTCCTTAGCATTATCAAATTAAATTAAATACGATTCAGAGTTATTATTGATCACAATAATTACAAGGAAGAGGCAGACCTCCAGCTACATGGTGGACCAGCATCGAGAAAGACCTGAAGGACCTGAATATATCCACAACGACAACCCAGGACAGAGCGTCCTGGCGCCGATGTACAAGGAGGCCCGACCCCAAATAAAAATGGGATAAGGGGCAGGAAGAAGAAGAAGACAATAATTACAAGAGAAAATATTGACACTGAAAAACAATGACAATCAAATAGAACATGTTTGATTCGAACTCTTACGAAGTTGTTTATTTGACTAGGTCATTAAGAAGGTTAATTTAAAAATCTATTTTATGACCTAACTCTAAGCTCTGTTCGTTTTAGTCCATTTTGACACTTATCAGTCTTGCCAAAGTTTCATTTCAAACAAAGCAGAAATATCGCAATGATGTTTTCAATAATACGCTAATCAACTGACAGTGACAGGTAAATTAATAAAAGATATTGCGCTAATCTTATAGCCAGCTTCACACATGATCTGCAATGATTGCAGCTCTTTCATGGATATATAAATTCCTTTGCATTATCAAATTAAATTAAATACGATTCAGAGTTATTATTGATCGCAATAATTACAAGAGAAAATATTGACACTGAAAAACAATGACAATCAAATAATGTTTGATTCGAACTCTTACGAAGTTGTTTATTTGACTAGGTCATTAAGAAGGTTTGATGTTGATATTGAAACTAGACGTGTATACAATGTTCACCCTTCTTATCATATCAAGTAAGTATAAGTTTATACGTACTTTTCTACTCAGCACTTTGGTATCAAACTTTGGTATCTTAGGTATTTATGGAGGTGCTGTGTGGTGCCGGGTAAGAATAGCACCACCTCCCTTTTTTCCTTGGGTGTCGTAAGAGTCGACTATGGGCACCGGGTTGAAGTGTGTTGTGGGCGATGGGCTAGCAACCTGTCACTGCAATGTCACATTTTCTCCATCTATAAACCTACAACTGCTGAAAGTGGCACTGAAATTTAATGTTCTTGTGCTCTGCCTACCCCTTTCCGGAATATAGGCGTGAAATTATGTAAGTTTATTATGTACTTTGGTATTAAAAGGTACTAAGACTCTATGACTTTTGAAAGGAATGAATCAAATAACTGACGAAGGTTTTTGTACCCCGACTGTACTTTATTGAATAGGGGCCCAGCTATTTTATCTGAAGTTTATTACTAACGGTGGTTTATGAGATCGCTCCTTAGCCTTCTACAGGAACAAAGTTAGCTCCTTAATAACAATATCTCGAAACTTTTCCTGTCAGCCGTTTGGCTTCAAAGAAACAATGAACTGCTAATTTTCTTCGCGTGGAATTATTCTGTGTTAAAATGTATAGTTTAAAGGATAGAGAGGTACGAAACTTTTGTAATAATGACTGTTAGCGCCCCGTTGGATTTATTTCAGTGTTTGTAAACCGAAGCAGTGACGAAATATCGTACGCCTTGGAACAGATGTACGATTTTGTACCGGACGCTGTGGAGACGGCTGGACCCTGGTCCATTGAGGCCCTTGAGCTTTTTAGGGAATTGGGCAAATGTTTGAGGGAGAGCGGCAATTACTTCCGCTCTGGGCCTTGGCTGGTCCAACAAGTTTCTATAGCGAACCAGCGTGGGAATGCTGCCAGCATGATGGGGGCTTTTGGATCGGGTAAGATGCAGTGTAGGGTGGCAATGTTTTGACGAGGCATGTTGCGGATACTTTTTGTAATAATATTAACGAATAGAGTATATTTTTGACGATGCGTGTGCGTATAATATTTGTGTAGTATGAGGTAAGTTGACGAAGACGTGCGGATTATTCATGTTTTCAGTTATGCTATATTATTATGATTAATGCAATACTTATCACTGGAGGTTGTTACCAATACCACCGTATCAGCCGAAGGACGTCCACTGCTAGACATAGACCTCCGCTAATTTCATGGGGGTAAATGCCATAATCGCCACACTTGGCATGCGGGTTGGCAATCGCAGTATCTTCACTGCACTTCAGAGATGCTGCTGCCTATCCTCCGGTGGTCTTGGTCTTAGTTTTAGGACATATCCAGGGGTCCCAAAGGTTATTAACATAGCTCGAAATGAGCAACTGTTGTTTCCATCAACACATTTTAAAACCTTTATGTACTCTGTTAACAATGAATACGGGGGGACACATTAAAATAAGATAAAACTAAATACAAAAAAATACAATTTCACCTGTCGGTACTGCAAATTAACGATCTTTTTAAGTAAAAATATATCTGCCGGAAATCCTTTTTTCCTTGAAAGAACGCTGTAATGATTTTCGTTTCCCGGGATTAATTATTTCAGATTTTGTTGCCCTGACAAGCTACGTTTTTAGTGAGCGTATTTTAACTCAACGGCGCTTCTTTGAATTTTCTATGAATATAATATTTACCCCATTTTAATGCGACAATTAAGATTTAGATTGACCCCTGCACCGCGCGTGAGTTCTCTCGCGCGCAATTATACCCTGTCTCTATAAAAAGTGTTCTAATTAGACGCTTTTGTGCTATCTGTACTGTAAGGAGATCTATAGGGGAAGGCCGTGTAAACTGAATATTACCTTAATTATTTGACTCCAAGGCACCGCATGCTTAGACAATGTTTGGCAAGTTTCGCTCAATTAGCAGCAAAGCTGTATATGATCGGAATAAATCGGGCGCGTGGCAAATGAAGTTCAAAAATGTGTTGATGTTAAAAAAAAACTTTTTTTTGTAAACATTTTGTGCATCATGGAACCGTAATAAGTTTCATAGTTTTCGAAGCCTATTATTATCCGTTAAAGTATTTTCCGTTTACATTACTTTTTATTTATTAAAAATGGGATTGCTCTTGGCCAGCATCTAACCAGGGGACAAAGATGAGGCCGACGTTGAAGCGTGCTCACCCAGAAGATGCGTATTCACTCGTGCTCGTGTTCGTGCGTGTTATATGAACTTGGAAATACATGCCTGCTACCGCGAACTTCGAAAATCGAACTTCGTATCGTACCGTCCCTTTTCGTCATATGGTATATAACACGAGAGTGAAAGGGAAGGCACGCTGCGAAGTTCGATTTTCGAAGTTCGCGGTAGCACCCCAGACACCGGCAGAGAATTCCAAACCTTAGAAGTGCGCATTATGAAAGATGACGCAAAGCGCTTTATTACTTTTCTTGGAAAATATATGTTTTTTTTTGTTTTTACTCTGCCCGGAAGTCGTAGATGACAACTAGGTGACCCTACAGTCGGACATATTGCGCATAAACTCTAGTGTGAGAAGTGAGAACAATTATAAAGTTGTAGTGGTGTCTCCCACGCTCCGTTCCGCACAATTTCCGGCTGTCACACTCACGCCGACAAGGGTGCCTTGCTCTGGTAAATTAGATCCACTCTTTGTATTGTACTCTGGTTATTTGTGGTATCGAAATATCGACGAGATATCTTTTTTTGGTGAAGTATGTAAGTTGTCAGTTCGACAATGTGGAAAAAGTTGTTTTCAAAATATGGTTATATTTGGCATATTAGGTATAAGTGATATGATTCGGTGATATTTGTAGTTAAAATTATATTCATTGGTCAAAGTGCATTTCAAGAAAAGGTGTAACCTATAAAACATATCTATATACTCGTAAAATGTTTTGTGTACAATTAAACGACGGGTCCGATGCAATGGCGCACATTTTCATTCATAGTTTTAGTTTTAGTGAAAACCTTTGCCTAGTGATATTATCTTACGTGTAATTAAACCGTGAAAAATTACATATATACTACTTATGTGTTTTCGGACTCCAAAATTATTTTGTTTAAAACATTTATTTATGTACAAAGAAAATATTTACTTAAACAACTTAATATAAATCAAATTAAAATTAACTTAAATCTAAAACAGGCCTTTGAGGTATTGTACCGAGAATGCTGGCGGCATTTCTTCGCTGTATCGCAATACTGATACGTTGAGTTACCAGTTACGTCAACCACACGTTTCGCAATTTCACTAAATAACTTGTGCGCGCTGCGACCCCGTGGGCCTAGATTTTTTCCATTAAATAATTACATTATCAATCGATTATTTGAAAACCTTTTTTTAAACGAATAACAAAGATATATCATTATTGTATTTTTTATTGGTCCCTGTGTGTTTTTTTGTCGTTTAGTTATAACTTTGTGTAGAACCTTAATTAAGAATTACCTACCCCTACGCGTGCGATCAAGTGCAAGGCTCTTATGCAGCGTTAAATTGCGAATTTGTTTCATACGGCTGACTGGTTACTAAAATCAACCTCCTTAACTTGGGTGGTTAATCTTTATTAAGGTATGATATAGTTTATTTAAATGAATAAGTGGGTACAAATGGACACTATGAACAAAAATAAAAAGTGTCAATCGATGTGTGGCAGGGCAGCACCGTCATCGAAACCCAGCCATTTTGCCACGGGTTTAATTTGTGGCGAGTTCCACGTATGCACATGCTGGTGGCACGTATGATGGCAACGCTGATTCGAGTTCTCAGCCATCCCAGTACGGTACTTAAGGATCGATTCCAACGGTCTGCTATGGCTTCTCCCATATGTTTGATGAAAGATGACATTTGGGGTGCAAAGATCGATGTTTAAATTGTCATTCCCACAGCCGTCGCATTATTGTGGCATGGAGATTGGTATGAGGTGTTAGCGTATCGCTAGCGCATGTCGAAATTCTAATGGGGATAGGTCAAAATGATCTTACCTTGTAGGAATTACGGACAACGAGTTGGAGGACTTTGTTTTCATTTTCGCTGCGATGGATCTTTCAATTGTTCTTCTCTTTTTGGGGGTGAATTTTAACAGAGTGGTTTCTAAAAGTTTCTCATCAAGGGCTTCTTTCTCTTTGCGACCTTCTTTCCGTGCGTCTTTTAGATATGTATTGTGTTGAGATAGGTAAATTTCTGTTTTCTCTGTTAGAGCGATAGTTAGAGCTGTACAGCCTTTATTAGAAATTTCTTTGTTTAAGTTAGTGGAGGTTGATGGATTAGAAATTGCCAGTCCACCTTTATGCACAGGTAAAGAAAATAAATCGGCTTCTATTGACGATACGTCGCATCCAAACAGTGTTGGTAAGAAGATAGTGCGTAATGCATGGGTTAGCGGCCCAAAGTATTCATTAGAATTTTTCAAAACGCGTAGTAAAAATGACCATTGAAATTTAACTGCTTTGGTGAGGGCAGTGTAGGCAGCTTGAGGTGAGTCTTTGCAGATTTGTGATATTTTTTCTATAGTGGATATAAATTTGGAAACATTTCTCTTTATGAAATCTTCTTTTCCTTCACCAATATAGCTTCCCAGGTATCGGGGACCGGTTACAAGGGTTACGTTGGCGTCCTTGAAGATCTGGTGAGCTGAATTTTTGTCTGCGTCTGATACGATAAGCAAGGTTTTCTGGCTTGAGGGAAGAATGTATTATTATGTTCTGAGATCTACTGAGGTCTAGAAGTCTTTGTTTGAAACGTTCCAAACTCTTTAAATTAACAACATTGCTGACAACCTTACGAAACGAAATCATTTTATTTTTATGTAAAAATAATGTGACTTCTTCCTTTGCGCTACTCGCTTATGTTTGTATCGCAACACAGGGCACTCGCGTTTTTTGCCCCCTCTTATTCAACTGTTGCATAATACACTATTATGTAATTGAATCAATGTGTAATGATGCACCTAGTTGAGATAGCTTTAAGCACGTTACATAATAAGGGTTCTTAAAATTCGAGAGTCACTGTAACAAATCCAGCGGAGTTTTGTTATCAAAGGCTCGAGAATTTTAAGACCTGGTTATGTAACGTTGCATACAACAGTTTTTCTACGGCAGCAAAATTATTTGATTCAAAAATTATATATCGATATGTTAGCAGAAGACAGGCATTGACGTGTGCCTCTTTTAAAAAAACAGTTGTATAATAATGTATGAAAATCCATTTTGATTCTCCCAACAGTCATATAATGATTTGTCTTTGCTATAGACTTGCATTTGTATAAAAAGTTTATTGTTTTAATACTGCTATCAGTCATTTAATTAACAGATTTTAATGCTGGAGAAAAAAACTTAATTATGAACGTAAAATTATTCTTACGTATATCACATTAGTCTTGGTTTATTGTGCTTGCTCCACATTTATGGACGGAGCCTTTAGTAATGAAATGTGATAAAAATTCAATATTAACTAATAGAGTCCTGCTAAAGTCACCACAAAACATACAGAAGGTCAAATTTAGTTTAAAGAATGTAAGATGCTAAGACGGTTAAAAGAAAAGAATTGATATCGCGGAAGTAAAATACTATTTGATCAATAACAATAACAAAGCAGCATTTTATCGCTTTGAAAGTTAAGTTTATCGCTATAAAGGGGCAAGTTCTTAATACCTCACTCGATACTTTGCACGCATAGAACAGAGACCGAACATGAACAAAGAAACTTGCCGCAATATAGCTACGAGCCGCTACGAGGCGTAGCTTTGTAGCGCAGTCCTAATGTTGCTACGTTGCTGGCATCGCGTTACTGAAACGGTTGATTTAACTTAATCCAGTAACTGGCGCTAGCGCTGGCATAGTTTCCTGATACTTGGTTAATTTTATTGTGCATCAGAAATCTATACCACTTTATTGTATATGACTTTGTGATATATAAACTTGTATTGTGTTGTATGTTGTAACTTGTATGTTGTTAACACATTCACAATCCGATTGTCGGGTACTCTGTTCGTAGCTGCTACGTTACGTTACGTTAGCCGGCAATGAAAGTGTTAAACGTTGTCTCTGGACGTATGCCAGTGTATAGAATAGAATTTTGGGATCAAAATAGGTTAATACAGATATCTAAAATCCAGTGGGTCCGAACTTTTTTAGCGTAATAAATACAAATATCTAATGTGTTTTAGAGCCTTACTTCATACACAGTATCCCAATTGCATATCAAGCTCGTGAACCAGTTAAATCCAGTTAAGTGTCATTAAGATGCGAATATAAAAAACAACGGAAGTAAAATTATACTAGGGGCTCGGTGAGCTGTAGACCTTGCAAAAAAATTGTTGGTCAATCATATTTCAAAATGTTCAAAAACTGAATCGACAAAAAATCTATATAATTATCGAACCTGCTCACAAAATTTCACGAGAATCGGTTGAGAAATGCGACCTGTAGAGGAGAACATCCGGACAGACAGACATAGGAAATAATTTTTGTCGAAAGCTGAAACCGAGACGCTTCGCTCGCTTGGCTCTCTCGGTCAGTTAAGTAAGCTGTCTAATGTTAGTGTCAACGGTGTTAACTGTCAGTCGAATCAAAGCCGCCATTTTAAGATTGCAAAGATGCACAGAAGCGCGGCGATACAAATACATTACTGCCCTTCCGGTGATACTAACTAAATGTAAATGTCCCGTCAAGTGAGAATATATGTACGATATCAGTACCTAAGCTCACGCCGAAGAACAAAATTCAACATACAAATCCCGCTCCACTATGTCAGGAAGCTGCCTTAGTTCTAGTGTGTTGATCAGCCATTGTACAATAAATCAGTCATGACAGCAACAGAGTGCAGGTAGCAGGCATGTACCATGTAGTGTTGTAATAAATTCGAGTTTTGGGAGACATCGACTCGGAACTCAAACGATGAGTCTCTGCTTAACCTTTGGGCGCCAACGACGCATTTATCCGCACCATAGGTTCAACGACAACGATGGATATAGCGGTCACGGCGTGCAGTGCGATACCTGCATACATTTCATATAGGGTTCACCTTCGTGTTTGACATTTCGACGTTATGGCGTTTGAGTCTCAGTTTTTTTAGGATTCCGTAGTCAATTAGGAACCCTTATAGTTTCGCCATGTCCGTCTGTCTGACTGTCCGTCTGTATGTCCGAGGCTTTGCTCTGTGATTGTTAGTGCTAGAAAGTTGCAATTTGGTATGCATATACATATAAATCGATAAAACTGACAAAGTCGTAAGATAAAATCTATGTTTTTTAAGGGTGCCTCCCCTACACGTAAAGTGAGAATGAATATTTTTTTGCTTCAACCCTATGGTGTGGGGTATTGATGGATAGGTCTTTCGAAATGAATACAGGTCTTCATTAAAAAAAAAACAAACCAAAATAAAAAAAAATGCGTTTCCTCCTCCTCTAACTTTTGAACTATGAGTCCAAAAAAAATGAAAATAAAATAATGCAAGTACAGCTTAATAATGACTTTCAAGGAAAACTATAGCGGATATGATCAGTTAAGCCGTTTTTGAGTTATCTTAAAAAGTCTTCCCTTTTTTTTTATTGTTAATGGGATTACGTTTGACCTTAGTCTAACCTGATGGAAAGTTAAGACAAAGTCTAAGATGGAACACGCTCACCCAGAAGATGCCTATTCACTCTTACCTTGAAGACATCGAGGTCATATGCTTCTGGAAATACAGACGCCGGAAGAGAATTCCAGACTGAAGCAGTGCAAATCAGAAATGATTAGTTAAACCGCGAGGTGCGGCATGGAGGGAATTCGACTACATGTGGGTGAAATCCCATACGGCGCCTAGTACTCCGATAAAGAAAAGTCGAAGGGGGGTAATTCTTAGTAAAATACGTATGAATTGCTGCGAAAGTATGCCCTTTTGCTTGTTATTGATTTTTTTAGTTTAAGTTCATTGGGCAACTACGGAACCCTACACTGAGCATGGTCTGACATGCTCTTGGCTGATTTTTTTTATTTGACAGGGCGTTGAAAAGGTTAATCATTTTAGAACTCTATTTATAAAGACTGCTCACTAAGCGAATCTCGTTATTGAACGTAGTGCCTATTAAGATCGACTCTATTTTATTAATTCATTTTAATTTCTTTTTTTTATTTGTATTATTATTTGTCACGATCCTAGTCTTATTGTTAAGGGTAATTTATTATGAAAAAGTACATACCGTGGAACGTAGAACCTCCTCTATTTTTGAAGCTGGGTAACAAAAAAGACTCGAGTTTTTACATAAGGACCGCCTTTAAACACAACGAGTCTACAAAACGTCGCGCAGCATGTAGGGCATCATATATTTTGTACGTGAACGTAGCCTAAGACTCGAGGTCTCGAGTCTTACGATACAACACTAGGCATGATGTATATTACGTCAAGGAGCTTAGTACCAGCGAAATCTAATTTCAACGTCGCCCGCGGCGGCGACTAATGCGAGTCCTCTCTGTTTCACTGCAATATTTAGTTATAGACGACAAAGAGCTCTTATCGATGCTCTGTTATTAAATCATAGTGTAACGCTTACATGTAGGAAAGTCAATAATTGCTTACTGAGTTGAACATAATAACGGGCTCATGGTATGTAATATTACTCAATTAATCATTAATACTCAAAGTTATTACATATAAATATTTACTAGTAGCATAATATATGTAGTTACTGTATATAATTATTGACCAGATATTTACTTCAAATTTAACTATGGTCATATTCAGCAATGGTAGTTAAAAGAAACTCAATCGAACAATAGCGTTGTATGACGACCATCGCTACACAATATATTGTTGGAGTGAGTTTTATAAAAAGGTACAATGGTAAGAAAAATAATATGAAGGGAATAATATTCAAGAGGTTTTGTTCGAATGATTTTCTATACCGTGATGGTATAACAGTCGTAATCCAAAGAATGTCCAACAACAAAGTAAATTAAAGAGACACGAAATGTTTCTAGCTATGTAATTTAGGAAACTAGTAAGCTCGTAGTGCAGAGCCACAGCGTTTGCGGCGGAAGATTCCCAGACAGCGGCACGGTCGTAAATTGTCCGGGACACCCGGGTGCCCGGACGCGTGAGTATCCGAAGCCGGATACTCCGAGTACGCGGGCAAAATATTGTAGCATTCACAAATTTTGCAGCTAGATAGTCTAGCTTCACTTAAGACGAGCTTGTTTCACGAGGTGAATATAAACATTTTATTCGGATGGTATGCGGTTTTTCGGTAGCCTAGGTGTAGATGTTTGCAACTGTGAGAGTGTCTCATAGATACAATACCGTCAAAAAGTTCAGAACCCAGCACAATTTTTAGTTTCATTTTCATAAACGATTACGCAAATCAAACAAGGCAAAAATATTGCAATAGGCTATTTCTCACAAGGACTGGACTTTCGCAAATTACAATTTTATTTTTAAAATTACCAATGGTCGAGAATACTACGGACAGATGAATGAGTAAAGTTGAATGAATAATCAATCAATGTTGATTATTTGCAAATTTCGTGTTTGGTGTTAAACTTTCTGACGATAGTATACTTGTTACTGACCCTGTATAACTATGGTCAGTACTTTAAACCTCGGCGCGGAATTGACACAGACTGAATGGTGACATTGGTGACGCTTACCGCAGCGGAGTGCGTGGCTATTAACAGACCGAGGCTTTATAGAAATTTCAGCAGGGAGTTTACAGCCAAGGCGTGAACTAACATAAATATATATCACGTTCTTATATAGATTACCCGCTAGTCAACTGAACAATGCTGAATAAACTATCAAAGCGACATTTGAATTATTACCAGACGAGTTCGTGTAACCGCGCACAATCCATCTCGTCGGATTACGCGCTATTACAGAATCGCACCCTGTTCGCGTACGATAGCCTCAGGGCGCTGCGTTATCATGACGCCGACGACAGAGGCAATCAACGCGAGCATAACTACATTGCTCCTTATGAACGTACGATATGATAATAGCGTCCAAGTCAGAGGGTAACAGATGTAACACAGTCTTTGGGGTTGCAAGGATCGCTAAAAGGTGTTCTCTAAAGTGTAATAACCCGGGCCGAGCTCGATAGCGCAATTAAGACTCGACCTTTGTCCATTGTGCAATTAAAAATGCATCTAGAACAGTATTTCTCAATGGTCTTAATTAATGAAAGAATTTTTTAATGTGTAAAGAAACTAAAGTTTTTATGGAGCGCATCGTTACGGCGCGTTTTAATTAAAAGCTTTGTGCTCTGCGAGTAACCGAGTTTAATATGAGCCAGCCAGCCGTATTAGCGGTGTAATACCGGGTGTTGTCCCGGTGGGATGGTTCAGGTGCTATTTGCCGCTGAACAATGGTAAAGCGCAGAACAACGCATTGGTGGCAGGCCGCGCTGCTCCGTACCCAACTCTGCCTACTTTGTGTTGCTGATTTTCGATTACCCTATAGACTTTAGGTATCCTCTAGCCAAATAACTCAAACTCCATTTGCTAGGCTTGTTAAATCAGTTACAGCTGTAGCTATTAATGTGCAAGTAAAACATCAACGAGAAGCTAAGTTGACGTGACGTTCGCGCCCATTACCCGCGCGACAAATCTAATTTTCGCTCAACGCTGGCGGAGCAGGGATTACTCTCAGCTATTATGTTAAATAATGTATATAAAACAAATACAGTTCTGTTATCTGCGAAAGTGTTTAGCTGGAGGCCCTTGGGCGGAGTGGCGTGAGAGCGGTGTCGTGTGGCGCGGAGTGGCGCTGTGTAAGACGAAGCCTCTTACGCCTCTTGGCGCGCTCGCTTACCTTTTGTGATGCGTGAGATGGTGTGGCACGCATTTATGCACGGCAAAGGAAATAGCGAAACAATAGTGGGCAACAGAATTTGTTTTACCGTCTTATTAGATCGATTCAGGATATATTATTATGCTTATTTTTAAAACTTGGGTTTGTGCTACCATTTGAAAGCGAAACGATAATGTAGAACACATTACGGTACGACGTAAATATTTGTTCTGTTCATAGGTAAGACATAAAATATTATGCAATCAACTACAGCCCAGCTATTCTCAAAGCTTATACCGTCAAGTAATATGACCGAAATTTACTAAAACGTCACATAAAACGTGACAGTATAAACGAGGCAGTAGAATTAATTTTTCATCATCAGCATCACACAAATATCTAGTCATGTGAATTATTTCACACGTTTCACATTTTAATGAATAGGCACAAAGATTCGCGTGTTGTTAATGAAAAAAACTTCTATTTTAACAGGGTCTAAACACACTTCAATTACAACTGAGTCTAATGTGAATGTCTGAAGAACTTAAAAGTGATTAGCGGAACGCAGGGGCGTGTAAACAGAGCCGTAAATTTAAGACAAGTACCTAACCCTCGAGTTCCACGATAAAGGTGTTTGTGCACCTGCGGCCATATTTCCCGGCTCCGTGACTTGGCGGATTGATTCATACCACTTGTTACACAATTGTTTTATTACTAGCTGATTCATTTCGCTCCTGTTGCGTGTACAACTGTACAAAGCACATGGTCTCCATTTAGCAACAGAAATACGTAATTTACATGTATGTTCATGTTTAATCCGTTTATCGGGGCATTATTATTAGCTCTTGTGTATTTTAATTTTGTATTAAGCAGTAACACTGCTAACAAAAATTCCAAATTTAAGGGAAAAATAGAAAAATTTAATGCTCCTAGCGGGCCATACACCCCAGGGTGTACGCCTCTCAAAGGCGTTGTAGGCGGGAACTATTGAAGGATTTCGTGCACGAGCTTGGTTTTTCCGATAGCTCAGAGGCTAGAGCGATTGGCCGCATATGCCCGATGTCGTAGGTTCGAATCCTGCTCGGAGCATTAAATTTTTCAATTTTTCTCTTAAGTATTTTCACATGCTAATTATGTTAATGAGAACAAATATTTTGACATTGAAAATGTCTTTTCGTTCGCTCCAGTATAGGGTCCCATTTCACGAAATAGTGCGCTCCCCTTATATTTCAGAGAGTTGTGAAGGTATGATATTCAAACTAGGCTCAAAAGACGCGTATTTACGAGATGTGTAAGATGCAAAGAGAATTATTTGAGAAAGTCCAGAAAGAAAAAAGTTTTGGCAGATATAGTGAAAAAAAAAATTCAATTTCCTTCGATTTTTTCATTTTGGCACTCGATATTTTGGAAACGAAGAATGATATTATCAAAATTTTGATCAAAACTCCTCTGGACAATTTAGTCGGCTACAATTTGAGCCTAAAACAAAGACGATCGGGTCAAGGGTTTGCGCTGTAGCCTAACCTTTTTGAAAGAAGTCAAAAAGTCAGAACGACTATTAGTAGGTAATATATATATTTTTTTATCAACACAATTGTACAATTGTAGTTAGTTTTAGTTTTATATTTCAAATTGTTTAAATTAAACATGTATTGTTTCTATAATAAATTATTATTAATTATAGTTCGAGACAACAATAGCACATTATTGCAGTGCCCGGGAAATAGCAATTCGTGGATAAGTCAATGATGTTTTGGAAGACCAATATCTTCCAAAACCTTGGCAAATAAAATAGTTGATTGAGATTGCATAAAACAAGCCATATTATCCGTGACAATTTATCGACCCGAGCCGCAGGCAAGGGTCGATATAAAGTAGAGGATAAAATGAGTTTTATACATTTGCTTTTCACTTCGATTGCGAGAAAATTAAACAAATAATCAAGGTTATGATATCATATAATTTATCCTTCTCCTGGGGCCTAGGGTGTCATGTTGAATTCGACTTTGAAAATCCTTGTTATAGTTACAGTCGGAGTTTGGAGGTCGAGTTAATTTGAAGTTGCCGTTATCTTGCGTGAATATTAGTAAAGTGGCAAATGCATTTTTATGTGGTTACCGTAACATGGCTGCGCTTTAAAAAATTGCCAATTTAATAGGAATTTTGTATGTGAGCTATGTTTATATATTATATATCAACCAAATTGGCATAACGTTAGCAAATGTAATGCATTTTTTTATTTTGTTGAGTTCATTTCCAATGTACCTTGATGGTCGTGTAGTGCACGAGATCTGTGAATTTTTTGCTCTCTGCTTTTTTGCAATTTTAGCAATACAACTGAGTATGGACTCGGATCTGGAATACTACGTGATCCGTCTGACTCTAGTACTCTGAAAACTAGTAGACTCTGAAAGTCTAGTATATTTGGCGCTGTAGAAGTGGTTATATTACAGGTATACATAACTTATTGGTCTGCTTTGATTGACCCATTACGGATTGCCTTTAACCTTGCATGACGCAAGGGTTATTAGAGATCTATCACTACCTATCATTAGTTTTAGCTACATACATGATTTAACCTACTACGACATCGACGGCGTAGAATAGATACCTTGTCACAGTGAAAATCAATATGAAAGCTGCTAGACATTTCATATTATTTTCACTGAGACAGGGTACGAAGTGGCCCAAAAATCAAATTGGTTGACTGCACATAGTAGTATAGTGAGCAATTTGATACATTCAGTTAATGCCAACGTTTTCGTAGCGCTACGTGCGTAGTCGATACCGTGGTTTAACTGGGAAACTCCCTGCTAGATTATCTAACCAAGTAACGAGTTTTCTAGGAATCTCTATTCCACAGAGTAGATTCTTGGCAGCGAAAGTGTTAATAAATCCTTACTGGTTGTTTTTGTCAACAGATGACGCTCATGCGGCGCGAGACGGGTGCAGCGTTGCAGCTGATTTTCGCGGTTCTATTAGTTACTTCATATCGTAAGTACATGCTCTAACCACAATAAAGGTTCGACCACACCACGCCGATAGCAAAACTTGAATTACACTGACACTGCGCTGATTCAGCGTGATTTAACTTAAGTTGCGTCCTTGCGTCAAAATCTTAAGTATGTATATGACGTACGTTATATGTTATTTTGACGCGACTTAATCGTGACTCTGTTTCTTTGTTGTCGTTCAATTCGACACTTAAAATACGTCACCGTGTACATACATACATCAGCATCATCTTAGCTTTGGTTTGGGATACGCGTTTCCGAAAGAATTACTATATTTTGTCATATGGACAAGGACCAAATTCATGGACCATCGTTAAGGCTTCTAATTCGTCTACAATTTGAGTGATTCTCTTTTTATGACAAGTTTTCATGTCATCATGAGATTAAATTATAGACGAATTAAGATCTTTAACGATGCCAAAATTTTATTTATTTTTGCCTAAAGATATAATTCGACAAACATGATCATAAATCAAACAGCCGTCACAGTGGTCCCTGAATGTCATCAAAATTTTCCGACGTTTTAATAAGGTGTTAAAACCCAAGTGTAGAGATAAGCTTGACACTCGTATTTCACCCATGATGACTTGCGATAACTTTCGGGTGTAATGTCTCTCCGCTCACATGACGCTGACATGACACCCAAACAATACGACCGACCACAGCCTCCCGATCCCGACCTTCATTATTAAGATAACAAAAGATAAAGCTCTACCGCCCCCTCCCCATACTGTTCTTTATTTCAATGTCTACGTTCCCCTCATTTCGTTACAAGTACGAAGATTGTTACCTTTATTTTTCATGTTCGTGTTTTTATTTGGAACCTCGTCCTGACTTTGATTAAAGTAGGTTGGAGTGGAAAGGAAGAAAACATATAAAATTGATTCGTTGCCTCTGGAGAGTGGAGATAAATAGCCGAGTGTCGTGGGTGGGGGGGATGTATACGTGATTATTTGGACAGGATGTATTTACCCAAGGGTCTATTCGGAACATACGTAGCGAATTCCAATTTTATTTCAATATTTTGCTCGCGCTCCCTTAATCGCACGCCTTTCAGAACGAGTGCGCGAAAAACATGAAAATCAAATTCGTTTGCGTAACCTTTGTCCTGAATCCATCTTAAGGTAAAATTAGGTATAGGTCAATTCACAAGACCTGGCGCGGAAAATGTATGAAACTGACAATAATTTCATAGACATTCTGCGCCAGCTCTTGTGAATCGACCTATAACTAACACCAAAGTATTAACTAAACAATATGGACTATGCAGCTGGTCTATGCGGTATAAAAGAGTTCTACTCTGAGTGTATAGCTAAACTTGAGTCTCATGTTCTCAAATAGGAGTAACCACTGAAGAGAACATGAGGACATCGGATACAGTTATAATATAATATAGGACAATATTACTAACTACGTACATCTTACAAGCTCTGGATTTGCAGGCAAAGGTTTTTTATACTGAAAATTTTATAATAATTCACTTTGTGAACGGAAGTCACGATACATTTTAATTTGTGGACATCCAGATTCCCATACAGTATGGGTCCGTTTATCCACCTAATCCCTAAGATTTGGCGTAAGCACTACTTTTACAAAAGCCATCTCAGCGTTCAAGCCAGAGGGAAAACTGTAGACCTTGTTGGAATTAGACCGCTTTCCTCACGATGTTTTCCTTCACCGAAAAGCTACCATTAAAATATCAAATGCCATTTAGTACATGAGTTTTTTTGAAAAATATGAGGCGGGAGTTTAAATTTTTTTTAGAAATATTTATACGTACTATAGGTAGATGTAACTGTCAGAGGAGGACGTTTAATCTCCGACTAAACTATAATATTTCGTTGACCAAATCTAATCTTGAATGTTTTATCTACTTACAAGTAAATATTTGAGAGTGTACCCTGCTGATAGCTATTGACCATATTTGTGGACGAGCAATGCATAAATAGCGAAA